>BDMV01000011.1:2723855-2849135 GCA_008326285.1 Oryza officinalis | reverse complement strand
ACGGGAAGGGGGCGAGCTCGGGGAGGCGGTGATGGCGGCCGGGAGCGAGGGGAGAAATTTTATAGGGGAGGGGCGCTAGTCGGTTCGGCCGGGGGAAAGGCGGTGCGGACCGAGAGGCGGTGGAGCGCGGCGAGGGGACCGCGCTGGCGCTCCCCGCGCTAGCGGCCAAGCGCGGCAGCGGTGACGCCGGCCTGGTCGGAGAAGAAAGTATAAAAGGGGGGAAAAGAGGGGTTGCCCCCTTACCGAAACGGGGAAGGGGGGAAAAAGCGGAGAGGGGGCGCGCGCTGGCCCTTTGCGGCACGCGCGCAGGAGGCGGGGCCGGGAGCGACGGCCAGGACGGAACGGCGTCGGCGGGAGCCGTTGGGAAGGAGAGAGAGAGAGAGAGAACGGCGCGGCTGGGGGGCGACGCGGCTCTCCCTGGCACGTGTGGCGCACCGCGGCCGGGGGCGGGGCGGGCCAGAGCGGACCGGGCCGAGGCGGCACGCGGCCCGGCAAGAGGGGGCGCGAGCCGAGGCAGGCCGCGGGAGAGAGCTGGGCCGGGAGACGGCCCAGGGAAGGAAGGAGGCTGGGTGGCCAGAGGAGGGGACTGGGCCGGGAGGTGGCCCGAGGAAAGGAGAGGGCAGGCCGAGAAGGGGAATCGGCCCGGGACAAAGGGACGTAAAACAGAATTTTCCTGAGAGATTGAAAGAAGGAGTTTTAGGGCTCGGATTTGAAATCCGATTTCGCGGTTTTCTCCGGGATTGAACTGAGAGGGGAGACACGAGACCTTGGCACACAACAAGACTCAACCTAAGAGCAAACTTTCGCAAATAGGGTTTTTAGCAGATTAGTTTTCCCGCTAACGCCGCGACAAAACGGGCGTTACAAACCAACCCCCTAACAAGAATCTCGTCCCCGAGATTCAGCACCTAAGGGAGCAGCTCCGGGAACTGGGCACGGAGAAGATCTTCGCATTCCCAAGTTGCTTCATCCTCTGAGTGGTTGCTCCACTGCACCTTGTAGAACTTAACGGTCTTCCTTCGAGTCTGATGTTCAGCCTCTTCAAGAATTCTGATGGGTCTCTCTTTATAGGTTAGGTTCTTCTCCAGTTCTATGCTTCCCAAGGGGACTTGTTCCTCTGGAACACGGAGACATTTCTTTAGCTGGGACACGTGGAACACATTTGTGCACATCTGTCAGTCCTTCTGGTAGCTCAAGCTGGTAGGCAACTTCGCCGCGTCTGGCGGTGATGAGGTAGGGACCGATATAGCGAGGAGCTAACTTGCCGGACATTCCAAACCTCTTTAGACCACGGAGTGGAGATACTCGCAGGTACACGTGATCTCCCACTGCAAACTCGAGATCACGTCTCCGGTTATCTGCATAGCTTTTCTATCGGTTCTGAGCTGTCTTCAGACGGTCTCGAATCAGCTTGACTTGATTTTCAGCTTCCTTCAGCACGTCAGGTCCAAACACTTGCGCTTCGCCTACCTCGTTCCAACACAACGGGGTACGACACTTTCGTCCAAACAGGGCTTCATTAGGGGACATCCGGATACTAGATTGGTAACTATTGTTGTACGAGAACTCGGCGTAAGGGAGACAGCGATCCCATGTGCCTTCATAGTCCAAGGCACACGCTCGAAGCATGTCCTCCAGGATCTGGTTAGCTCGTTCTGTCTGCCCATCTGTCTGCGGGTGATAGGCGGTACTGAAGTTTAAATTGGTACCCATTGCCTCGTGCAACTGTTGCCAGAACCTTGAGGTAAACTGAGTGCCTCGATCCGACACTATCTTCTTTGGGCAACCGTATCGGCAAACCACATGGGTCATGTACAGGTCTGCCAGCTTCTTCCCATCGTAGGTGGTTTTCACTGGTACAAAGTGAGCTGCCTTGGTTAGGCGGTCCACGATTACCCAGATGGAGTCATACCCGCTAGGGGTCCTTGGTAAACCGGTAATGAAATCCATACCGATCTCTTCCCATTTCCACTCGGGAATTCGGAGGGGTTGTAACAAACCGGCGGGTTTCTGATGTTCGGCCTTTACTCTTTGGCAGATGTCACATAAGGCTACATACTCTGCAACATCTCGCTTCATTCCAGCCCACCAGAAGTATTCCTTGATATCTTGGTACATCTTGGTACTCCCAGGATGGATGGAGTAGGCAGACTCATGAGCTTCTCTCAGAATGAGGTCCTTTAATTCCTTTCTGGCTGGTACGCAGATGCGGGATCCGAACCAAACAGTATCCTGGTCGTCGATGGTGAAACCTTTGAGTCTTTTCTTACGGATCTTATCCTTTATTTTTCTTTCATACCCTCGTCTTCTCGTTGCGCTTCTCGAATTTGAGTTTCTAGGGTAGGTTGCACTGTAAGACTGGCAAGGTGTCCGGTGGGGACCATGGTCAATTTCAACTTCTCGATTTCTCGACACAGGTCATCCTGGGTCGGCCAAACTAGGGCGGTAGCACAGTAGGTCTTGCGACTTAACGCGTCGGCGACCACATTTGCTTTTCCAGGGTGGTAGTGTATACCGAGATTATAATCCTTGATTAATTCCAACCATCTTCTCTGTCTCATGTTCAATTCACTCTGGGTAAAGATGTACTTGAGGCTTTTGTGATCGGTGTAAATCTCACATCTGTTTCCAATCAGGTAGTGATGCCAAATTTTCAGGGCATGAACCACAGCTGCCAATTCCAGGTCATGCGTAGGATAGTTGACCTCATGGGTCCTGAGTTGTCTGGAAGCGTAGGCCACCACCTTTCGGTCTTGCATTAAGACACAACCCAGACCTTGTCTCGATGCATCACAGAAGATCTCGAAATCCTTTCAGATGTCAGGCAGGGTGAGGACGGGGGTAGTCGTCAATCTTTTCTTGAGTTCTTGAAAACTGCGTTCACATGCTTCCGACCATTCAAACATCTTCTCCTTCTTTAGCAGTTCCGTCATTGGTCGGGCCAGTTTGGAAAATCCTTCGATGAACCTCCGATAGTAACCCGCTAAACCGAGGAAACTACGGATCTCAGACACCGTCTTGGGTGCGTTCCAGGCGAGGATGGTCTCAACCTTACTGGGGTCTACTTCAACACCTTCGGCGGAGATGACATGGCCAAGGAAGGCTACTTTATCCAACCAGAACTCACACTTCGAGTACTTGGCGAAGAGCTGGTGTTCTCGCAACCTTTCCATTATTTTTCATAGATGGTTGGCGTGATCCTGTTCATCTCTTGAGTAAATCAGAATGTCGTCGATGAAGACCACAACGAACTTATCCAAGTAGTCCATGAAAACTTTATTCATCAGGTTCATGAAGAAAGCCGGAGCATTGGTGAGTCCGAAGGACATCACGGTGAACTCATACAGGCCATACCGCGTTGAGAAAGCGGTCTTGGGGATATCTTCTGATCTGATTTTGAGTTGGTGGTACCCAGATCGTAGGTCGATCTTGGAGAATACTCTGGCTCCTTCCAATTGGTCGAACAAATCGTCAATCCGTGGTAGGGGATACTTATTCTTTATGGTTACTTCATTCAAGGCTCTATAGTCTATCACCATTCTCTCAGAGCCATCTTTCTTCTTTACTAAGAGCACAGGGGCTCCCCAAGGGGACGAGCTGGGTCGCACGTAACCCTTGTTCTGAAGTTCTTCGATCTGTTTCTTGATTTCTGCCAGTTCATTGGCTGCCATTCTATAGGGTCTCTTGGCGATGGGAGCGGTGCCTGGGGCAAGCTCTATGGAGAACTCAATTTCTCGATCTGGTGGCATCCCGGGTAGTTCTTCTGGGAACACATCGGGGTACTCGTTGACTATGGGTACCATTTCCAAAGGAGTGGCTTGCAAACTGTTCAGGGTTGACCGGTTTCCGGGAAGGAGAGGAGTGAAGCGCACTTGTTTTCCTCCGGGTCCTTGCAGAGTGATGGTCCTCTCAGCACAATCTATTTGTCCTTTGTGCTTAACCAACCAATCCATCCCTAGGATGACATCCAGGCCTTGGGAGTCTAGGACTATGGGTTTGGCTGCGAAGCTAACCCCTTCTATCACTAGATCAACCTTGGGGCATAGTTTATCTGCCCTTATATCCCTTCCAGGGGAATGTATTACCATAGGTACTTGTAAATTTTGGGTTTTCCAACCATTTCTTTTCACAAAAGCTTGTGATATGAACGAATGAGAAGCTCCTGAATCAAATAGAACGAGTGCGGGTATGGAGTTGACAGAGAACATACCCATCACCACGTCGGGGGCCTCTTGGGCGGTTTCAGCTTGAATGTGGTTCACTCGACCTCGTCCAAAGTTGTTGGAGGCGCGAGAACCTTGTCCACTTGTCTGAGTGACTGGGCGGGACTGTGCAGGTGCTGGAGTCCTGGGGAAGCTAGCATCAGAGCGTTCGGGGTTAGAGTTTCCCTGATTTCGAGGACACTGCCTGGCGTAATGTCCCATCTGTTTGCACGTGAAGCACTGCACATTTGCCATTCCTGTGGGCGAACTGAAGGAGGAGACACTGTTCCTTGCGGTGTTGCCACTAGGGGCATGCTGCTGGGGCGATGGAGTAGGGCGAGGCATCGGCGGACGGGGAGTAAAGCCAGGTTGGCGACTGACTTGATGGGCAGGTTCGTGGTACTGCATGGGATGTCCAACACGAGGGCGTGGCGCACCTCGGAATGGGGGCGCTTGGTGGGTAGACTTGCGCTTCTTGTATTCCTCAGTTGCCTTTTTTCTGGCATCCTCCAGAAGCAAGGCCTTATTGGCCATGTGCTGGAAAGTGGGGAAATCATGGGCAATCAACTGGATTCTCAACCCTACTGCGATTCCCTTCAAGAACTTCCTGATCTTTTTCTTGTCGGAGTCCACTTCCTCGGGAGCATACCGAGCCAATTTGTTGAAGCGACTCAGGTACTCATTGACGCTTCCTGTACCTTGTTTCAGACGATTGAACTCTTCTTTCTTCATGTCGATGGTACTTTCGGGCACATGAGCTGCACGGAAAGCATCGGCGAACTCTATCCACTCAATGTTGACAGCGTCTGGATGGGCATTACAGTAATTCTCCCACCAGTCGGCTGCAGAGCCTCTCAACTGATGTGCAGCAAAAAGGGTCTTCTCCACTAGGGTGCACTGCACAAGGTTGAGCTTTCTCTCAACATCCTTTAGCCAATCGTCGTCCTCAACGGGCTCGACGGTGTGAGAGAATTCCCGTGGATGGGATCTTAGAAAGTCCGTTAGCTTGGATCTGTGATTGTTATTATGGAAGGGCACTGGGTGCGGAGCCTGCGGCTGCAAATTCTGCTGGATACCTGCAATGGCTTGGGCTAAGCCCTGCAAGATCTGAGTCTGAACTGCCATCATGTGCTGGTAATCTGCCTGAAGCTGGGGAGGCGGGGGTAAGTCCTGTCCACGGTTTGCTGCAGGATCTGCCTGAGCTGGAGCATTAACCGGTTCATTCCCTGACTCATTTTCCGATTCTGGTTCTTCCCTGCAGGTTTCATAACCCAAACGAGCTGGGGCACGAGCTACACGGCGGGGACGGGCAGCCATCTAATCTCCCAGAAAAGGGCGGGGTAAAAAAACAGAACAGAACTTAAAAAGGAAAGGAGGAAAGTAAACGAGCAAAGAAAGCACACACTAGTCATAAAGCTTTTCTCAACTCGGAAAGTACCTAAAACAACGGGTGTGGACAAGTCACAGAGCTGCGCCGAGCTTGACTGTACGCACACCACCTCAGAGATCCAGACTACCAGACAACACCCACAACAACACACTCACACACTACCTCGCCACGACTCCGAAAGAGTTGGCGGCGGTACAAAAGGTCTAGCACTCGAACTCCACCTGCAGCAGACGAACTCTACTGCTCTCCTGCCTGGCTGGCTCCGGTGGTCGGCTCGTCTGAAGAGGACACGTCGATCAGCGCACGCGAAGGGACCGGCGGAACCTGTCGAGGGCCAGCAGCAGTGCGGCCTGTTGGCGGGGTAGGAGCTGGGTGGTCGAAACGGAACACGGTGGAGGAGCCCACAACGCGCTTCCACGCGGTGCGGATCAGTCGGAGCCCACGGCGGCTGACGACTGGGGTGTGACCTGGGGTGTAGGAGGGGCTGGCACGGTGGGGGTAGGGGGAGTAGACTGGCGAGTACGGCATACGCGGGCTGGGGGAGCGTGGGCCGCTGGGGGTGCGAGCAGAGCCATGTGAACTGTAGAAAGACAGGTGGCTGGAGTGGCAAAGGCAGCCAGAATCCCAGGAGGTAGTGTCCACGGAGGTGACACCCTCCTCAGCAAGGCGGGCCTCCAGTGCGGCGTAGCGGCGAGCCAAGGAGTGGTAAGCCTCAAGGAGAAGGTCGTGCTGAGTGGCCTGAGCGCCAGAAAGCTCCACCATGTGCGTCAGCGCAGGGTGCGACTCGTGGTAAGGGCAAGGGTAGCGGCTGTCGGCACGGCCAGGAGGGAGCTGCGGGATCAGCCGGAAGGCCAAACCTGCAAGGCAACGACGGTAGTCGTAGGCCAAGCGACGCAGAGCGATCCAGGAGAGGTCCTGGTACGCGAGCTGGAGCGTGGGGCGAGCCAAGTTGAAGTGGTGAGGGCGAAGGCCAGCGCTGTGTGTACCTCCGCGGGGGTAAAGGTACACGGACAGCTCACAGCGGGGAGGGAAGCGGTCCACAGAGTACCCAGCGTACTCGGGACAAGAGAAGACAAGGAAGCCAGTGAGGTCTCTCAGCTGGTCGACGTGGTGACCCTCACCAACGCCGTGGGAACTATGGGTGGCGTTGACTGCCATCTACAAATTTTGAAAAAGAGAAAAGAAGTCAGTAACCAATTTTGTAAACAGAGTAAGAGAAGAAAAAGGAACCGAGGTTTTCACAAATAGCCTTTTAGAACTTAGCATCATTACAGTCATCTAACGTCGGGTTTCGTCCTAAGGCCAAAGCTGTGCTCTGATACCATCTTCTATCACGCCCCAAACTAGCCCCGAACGGAGGCCAGTACAAGGCGATCCAAATTAACCTGTATGCCTGTATCAGTCCCAGGAAATAGCGCTGGTACAACAGGAAGACAGAATACCACAACAACAGTGGTCTCTTTATTAAGAGTAGGATTACAACCAAGGTTGGAACTGCGGACAGAACCCGTGTTCGCAACAGCATTACAAAAAAGGCGGAAGCGGAAAGCGGAGACTAGCCCTTAGCCACAAGCAAAGCCTTGGGGAAAGGCCGAAACCCTACTACTGCTCGAAGTCTGCTTGCTCCTGGAAGAACTCTTCATCAGCAGGGTCCACCTCTTCGTCTTCGGGAACTGGGGGGGGTTTAATTATATAGAGCAAGGGTGAGTACGGGAGTACTCAGCAAGTCAGGGGAATTAAGTGTTTAATGCAAGCTTCAAAGGAAGGCCAGTTGTTTTTCACAATTGATTTTAGTTGAAGACTTTCAGAAACATCTAAATGAGTGCTTCTCGACGGCACGGACGAGAAAGTGCGTCTCATCCGGCCGGAGCAGTGAAATTGTATCGATTGATTCTTGTCGGCACGAGAGGCTCCTAGCCAATCGTTCACCGACCCCGGCTGCTCCAACAGCCACAACTCACACACGCCGGTACGAGAGGCTCCCTGCCAATCGTCACCGACTCCGGCTGCTTCAACAGCCACAAGTCAACCCATCGGTACGAGAGGCTCCCTGCCAATCGTCACCGACTCCGGCTACTTCAGCAGCCTTAAACCAAGCACAGAAGGGGGAAACCTCACACCAACAGCAGTTCACAAGGTGTTCAAAAAAACTACGCTAAGGAATCACCTCACATCCGCCCATGACCGTGGGCACGGCTGTTCGAACAGTTGTTAACCTCTGCAGAGGGGGTACACTTTACCCACACGACGCTACTAACCTCGAATCACCCAGCCCGCGACTCTCGGTCACGTCTGGCGACCTTGAGGCTTTCACGACAAGGCATTTCGAAAGCCGACTCAGGGTCATCTTATGCCAACGGGAGGGGTCCCACGGACCAACACTAGGTTAGGTCCCAGACCATACTGTGCCAGGAAGCCCATGGGTCCTCCCCGACACCACCCCGGCGAATCCACTTGTCCCTTGGCATCAAGATTTCCCTGGCCTAGCTAATTACTCAGCCAGGGGCGTCCCATATCACCCATGTGGTCGTACTTGACATATGCTTGGATGTAATTCCCAAGGAATCGGTCCTTAGAGCGAGAACGGGCAGACCGTACCTCCAAGACGTCTCCCGTACCGCGAGTTTTAGAAACTCACTTTATTTTCAAGGCACCGACCCAAGTGTCGGGTTTTCCAAGCATTTTGTAAACTCAAGTTTTACCCAGGTGATCAATTTTAAAGTTTGAGGAGAGTCTCGACATTCGTACGCGAGGTACGGATACCGAGGCTCCACCTGAGGGGTGACAAGGGTGTTAGGGTATTCAATAATTAAGGAAGGTGAATGCAGCAAATGGGTAGGGCCTGCCGGTTGTATTGCAAACCGAGGCCAAGTGTCAAGTGTAACATAAACATGCATAGTTTGCGGAATCAAAATACTTAATTTAAATTATAGGTTCAATTGATCAAAGGTGACTGCGAGTCTTCGGGCTCCGAGACTACACGCGAAACGAGACGACTCAACAAAATGATAAAAAGATGTCCTATTAATGACCACTAAGCGTGCCATTGGATAGATCTCGATTTTTGAGGAATTTTGGAAGTGGAACGGAGTCAATCGGACGAACAGTTGAAAAGATATGAATTTCCGAAGATTAAAGGATTTTCTGGAATAAACAAAACGGAATTAACAATTCCCTGGAAAAAGAAAAGAGGGAGGGATGCAATTTAGACTTTATTTTGGGCGGCTAAGGGCAGCCCAAAAGAATAGAACGGGCGCGGCCGAAATAATTGGGCCGACGGCCCGAAAGTATTGGCCCATGGCCGATCGGCGCACGAGAGGGGGATAGGCCGATGGGCCTAGCGGCCGATGGGCCGGAGGCCGATGGCGCTTGGAGGCCGAGCGGGCCGGCGCTTGAGGGCGCGGCCCAAGCCGAGTGACGCGGCCTGGTCCGGGAGGGAGGCCGAGCGGCCAAGGGGGAGAGAGGGGCCGAGGCCGACTGGGCCCGACGGCCAAGGAGGCCCAGATGGCCGGCCTGGCAACGCGGCCCGGCCGATGCGCGAGAGGGGGCCGTTTTGACCGGTCTCCCGTGGGACCCGGAACGGCGGACGTGGCGTCCACGTGGACTCCACGTCGGACAGAGAAGGGGAGGCCGCATCGGTCGGTCGGCGACGGGTGCGTGCTCCGGCGGGGCGGCGAGTCGGAGTGGGCGGGCGGCGGGCACCGGCGGCGGGAGGAGAGAGAGGGAAACCGAGCCAACGGCTCGGATCGGGCCGCGGGGGTGCGACGGCGGCCGACAACGGTGCGCGACGGCGGCGGCAACGGCGGTGCGAAGAGGGGGCGGAGGAGGGGACGGCGGCCACGGCGGTGGCCGGAGGGGAGATCCTACGGGCTGCCTAGCTCCTAGACCGGGGAAGAAAGAGGAGGCGGAAGGGGGGTAAAAGAAATTACCGTGGCGGGAGGAGCTCGCCAGGGACGGGGGTGACGGCGCGGGGCGGCGGTGTGGCGCGGTCCCGGCCCGGGGAAGAAGAGGGCGCCGGGTTCCTCTCCTCGCGGCGGCGGGCAGCAAGAGGGGAGGTGGCGCGGCGGCGCGACGGGGCGATGGCGCGAAGGGGCGAGCTTAGGGAGGCGGTGATGGCGGCCGGAGCGAGGGGGAGAAATTTTATAGGGGAGGGGCGCTAGGTCGGTTCGGCCGGGGGAAAGGCAGTGCGAGCGAGAGGCGGTGGAGCGCGGCGAGGGGACCGCGCTGGCGCTCCCCGCGCTAGCGGCCAAGCGCGGGCAGCGGTGACACCGGCTGGTCGGAGAAGAAAAGCAAAAAAGGGGGGAAAAAGAGGGGTTGCCCCCTTACCAAAACGGGAAGGGGGGAAAGCGGAGAGGGGGCGCGCGCTTGGCCCCTTTGCGGCACGCGCGCAGAGGCGGGCCGGGAAGCGGCGGTAGGACGGAACGGCGCCGGCGGGAGCCGTTGGGGAGGAGAGAGAGAGAGAGAGAACGGCGGCGGCTGGGGGGGCGACGCGGCTCTCCCTGGCACGTGCGGCGCACGCGGCCGGGGGGGGGGGCGCGGCCAGAGCGGACCGGGTCGAGGCGGCACGCGGCCCGGCAAGAGGGGGCGCGAGCCGAGGCAGGCCGCGGGAGAGAGCTGGGCCGGGAGACGGCCCAGGGAAGGAAGGAGGCCGGGTGGCCAGAGGAGGGGACTGGGCCGGGAGGCGGCCCGAGGAAAGGAGAGGGCAGGCCGAGAAGGGGAATCGGCCCGGGACAAAGGGACCTAAAACAGACTTTTCCTGAGAGATTGAAAGAAGGAGTTTTAGGGCTCGAATTTGAAATCCGATTTCGCGGTTTTCTCCGGGATTGAACTGAGAGGGGAGACACGAGACCTTGGCACACAACAAGACTCAACCGAAGAGCAAACTTTCGCAAATAGGGTTTTTAGCAGATTAGTTTTCCCGCTAACGCCGCGACAAAACGGGCGTTACAATTATGTTGTGGATGGCTTCACCAAGAGTGTTCACCCCCTCCTCTGGAGCAAAATCAAGCTGCACTGCCCTGTACCTCCTCGGCACGTCCTCCACTTCGACCCTTGAGTAGCCACTTGGTATCGGCTTACCGTGTATCGTCCCTCCCTCCGTTACGGGATGTGCCATCGCGCGTGCCACCTCTTGACTGATGTTTTGAAGTGGCACATGCAACCTGCATGCAGTACGTACAGTGATGTGGTCCACGGGGTAATGAACCGTGTTCGGTTCTTGAGGAACCTCAGTTGAAGCGCAGCTGCTTTTCTTCCCACCTGGACGGGTTAAGTGGCCAGCATTGCCTCCTTGCTGACCTTCAAGCCTTGCCATTACCAGTGCCATTTGTTCTTTCAATAGCCTTATCTCTTCCGATTGGTCTCTGGAATTTTTATTGCTCCGAGACCGGTACCTATGTCTGTCTTCAGGAAAACCTTCTCTCCATGGAACTAGGCCAATTCCTCTTGTGCGTCCCGGATGCTCAGGGTTCTGCAATGCAAGTGTAAGCTCATCTCTCTCCCTGCTCGCAACAAAAGAACCTTCTGAGGACTTTAGATGGGCCTCGTGGATCCTCTGGGACACTTCTTGCTCTCGAGGACCCTTGTGTACCAACTCGCCTGTATCCTAGAGTGTTGAACCTCAGGCGTATTGGTAATTCTTTCCCTGTTGGCACCAGTCCTTCGTCTCGATCTCGATTCCCTTTTGCAGCAGCTCATCTTCCCGGAATTGCCATTTGGCTATGTTCTTAGCATATCCGCTAGGGCCGAGATGGTGAGGGTATCGGTTTTTGGCCGCATTGGCCTGGTTCCTTTCGCTAATCTCCTTTGCCTCATCTGATGTTCTATAGGCCACAAAGTCATCCCAGAAAAGATGACACCTTCGATAGTTGGCATTTTCAAAATTTGGTGTCAGGCCCTTCTTGACAAACTTCCTGTTAAGATCCGTCTTCCACTTCTTGAAGCTGATGGACATCTTCTTAAGAGCCCCGGACTTTGCGAGTTCTTCTTGTCCCTCGGGAAACTGGAATGTCCGCTTTAACTTTTCCCAAGCAAGATCCTTGTATCTGTCTGGTACCGTCCACTCCAATTCGTCTGTATCACTGCTCTTCCAGTGCCGGTACTTGATGGGGATGTCATCCTTCACGATGACACCTATAGCTTTGCCATATGGGGTGAGTGCCAATTCTGGAGCTATAGGGGTCCCATCTGCAGCTAACTCCGCTATAGTGTATAGACCTGAGGGCATCCTAGTTGGACCTCTAGCCTTTCTTCTTGCCGATGAGGTTGAAGTATTCGCGGAGTGCGTAGTGGCCGAAGGATCAACCTCCTTCAAATATCAGTATAAATTAATCATTCATATCTGATGATATATGTAGTTTTAAGGTATTATTTGTTCCAGATGGGTTAATTTACCTCTGTATTATGCGGGTTAACACCGGGCTGATTCAAGTTTAGAAAGCCACTTGGGCTACCATTACCACCATCGCTTTCTCCAGAATTTGTAGGCCTAATGTTATCTTGTACCCCTGACATTTCCTTTTGTAGATCTAGGCTAGAACTACTGCTAGATAGATACAAGAAATTAGTGTAAGAACTTATTGTCCTCTTGATGATATTCTTCCAAATATACCAACAGTAAAGTAATGCCATCTAATTCCATACACCATGTAGCAGTTTAGAAAACGTGTACGCGAAAAGCGAGAGACCCAAAATTAAAAAAATATGAAAAAGTAAACAGCCTCATAAAGCAAGTGTACTAATGTACTTTGCATAGCTATAGTGTATTAATGTATCAAAGGAAGAAGGGGCACTTGCCTTGTATGTGCTCCTCATCCTGCCCACTATGTGAACTAATTCGTGATGTTTTCAAATTTAGGTGAAAGAATTTTAATTTTACTATTAAGCATATGAAAGTTATAAGCCATCTAAATTTCTGAATTTGTGCTCAAGTTCTGAAATCTGTTTAGTTCTGAAACATGAATTTGAGTAGTGAAATTCAAAAGCAATCCTTATGTACATGATTGTTCTACAGATTGCCTGAAACCTAGAGTATGTGTTACTTACATATTCAAAGCTGACTATATTTACACCAAATGAATGAACTAACTTTGCTTTTGTTCTGAAATCTGGAATCTGAAAGTGAAGATATAGGAGTTGCTGTTGGTGCATTCACATGTATATGCTGGTGGTGGGTTATTCTGTTCCCTAATCAGTTTAGAATTGTAGAGTATTTGATCATGACTTGTGTATTCACCTGAGAAGTTTCCAGTGGGAGAAAATCAAGTGGAAGAAATGCTGAACAATTCAGATCTGAAGGAGAGATTGACTAAATCTAGAGATCTTTTTACAGAATCAGGTAAACTTATTTCTGGTTTAGGAGTGATTTCCCTGTACACATTCAAATTGACACATTCCTGCATCTCATGTATTGACTAATGTAGATTATGTACAGATAGTTATGTTTTTCTGAAATTTCTGTACAATGATACAGCTTACATATATTTTTGTTTACAAGCACACTAGTTTTGAGTGGCTTACTATTAGTTCATTGTCTAGGGTGTGCTGGCTAGTGCAATGTACAACTCAACCATGTTAGGATGCACTGCAGAATTGAGAACTATGTTGGTTTATCTACAACTTTGCCATCGAATGAGAAGTCTCAAATGTTTGGTATGACGATGAAAATATCCTATAGAATGAATTGATATTTTCATCTAACTTAAATTCTGAAAATCATCCAACAAGTACATTTAAGAATCAAACCAATGCTAGGTGTTCCGAAATTTTCAAGTACTATACATAAAGCCGTGTTTACCTTGCATATTTTTATTTGCATAATTTATGAAAACAAAAGGGAAAATATCGAAACAGTTCAACACAATTTTTTGCTCCTATTTGCATAATTTTTTCAAGAGTTCTTATTGATTTGCAACTTAAGTTGCACATATTTATAACTTAAATTGTGCATATTTATAACTTAAGTAACACATGATTGCATTTTTTTATAATTAGAAAATCACAAAAAGAGGTAAAATACCTAGAGAAAAATTTCCTAAATACACAATAGTAAAAAGTATTCAAGGGTGCAGAAATACATAATAGAAAAATTTCCTAAATACGCAATAGCAAGAAACAGTATCGCAGCAGCAGCAGCAGCAACAGCTCGAGGAGAAAACAACTCTGGCCTGAATGTATGCAGTACTCCACACTGTGCTGGTAGCTATTCTAAGTTATATGTCAGGGAATCCCAATAACCCATTATCCAAAAGAATAGGTTTTGTAGTAGTATTTTCTAAGACTAGATTAATACCAATCCATGCCTGTTTTGATCCATGCCTAAATATTCACAAAGTAAACAACTAATTGACATAATTGCACACCTTTGACAGCGGAGAATGGAGGACGGCGGCGAAGAATGCAGCAGCAGCAGCAGCTCGAGGAGAACACCACAGCGGCGGAGGAGGGCGGCGGCGACGATGGAGGACGGCGGTGTTGGAGGAGAGCAGCGGCGACAATGGAGGATGGCGGCGCTTAAAGAGAGCAGCGGCGACGATGGAGAACGGCAGCGCTGGAGGACGGGGATGGTGATGGAGGGCGTAGGCGGGCGGGCGAGCGGACCGCAGATCCGGAAGGAGGACGACGGTGGACGGCGATGGCGGTAGATCTAGGCAGGGGGAGGACCGACGATGGTGCAGGAGGGGGACGGCAGTGGGCGGCGACGGCGGGCGGCGGGCGGCGACCGGTTGATCTTGGCGTCGGCAGGGTGGTCTGGGGGAAATGGCATCGACAGGGGGTGTCTTGGGGGAAATACCGATCGACGGCCGCATATATACAAGCCACATAGGTACCGGTTCATATTTACAACCGGTACCTATTGTGGTAAAAAGGTGCCGGTTCTAAATTGGAACCGGTACCTTTTGGATCACATAGGTACCGGTTCTTATTTAAAACCGGCACCTTTTACCACAATAGGTACCGGTTGTAAATACGAACCGGTACCTACGGACATTCTGGGAGGGGTTAGTCTATTGAGTGATTCATCATATTGCTGTCCACCAGAAAAGAAAATATTATCTATGATACATAATTATCCTCTTTTTCTGAAACAAACTTATTTATTCCAAGGATCATACATATAAGATATGATCCATAGTTCACAATCAAATAGCACATATATACAATTTACACCATTTCTTGTACTTGGAAAGCTGCATGGTGCATTATTCGGCTTGTTGGCCTATTGCATTCGTTACATCCTGAACCGGTATAATATCACAATTGTCCTTCCATTCCAAATATAAATTGTTTGGTCGTCTCAGCTCTTACCTAAGTGTAAGTTGCTTTGAAAATCTGGACTTATTTAAAATACCCTATGAATTTTATGTTTGTGTTGGTCTAATATACTTCCAAACAATACATAGATGCAACCCAAAAATATGATCCAAAAACTATTAAAAAGTTAACTGTTTTTCAAATTTACTTGTTAACATAAATCATGTAATCGAGTGTTATATTTAAAGACGCTCGACTACTGTAATCGAGGTGGACGGTAGCAGCAAGGTCCTCACTAACACCGACGGTATGATCCAAAATTACACATTCATGTTTATTGCAATAAAATTCAAACATGCAGGTCTATCACAGTTACTCCTTCTTCGTGGTCACTACGAACATATGGTGCTTCTTCCTCGTCTTTGTCTTCCTGACTTTCATCACCTCCTTCTACATCTGTTGCAAACGGTGGTAGCTCATCGATTTGATCATAGCATTCCTCATCAACGATATTCTCAATTCCGACAATGCTTCGTTTTCCATGGAGAACCATGTGGCGATCGGTCAACGAAGAAGGGTCTTTGACATAGAAAACTTGTGTTACGGATTTTGCGAGCACAAATGGTTCATCTTGATAACCCACATTGTTTAAGTCCACGATGAACATTCCGTACTTGTCAATCCTCAAACCACTTGGAATTTTGACCCATTGACACTGGAAAAGTGGTACCTTCAGCGGTCCGTATTCAAGCTCCCAGATTGCCTCTATATAACCATGGTACATTTATTCTACACCATTACTATCGAAGGCGTCTATGCGGACACTACTATTTTGATACGAGCTCTTGGCATCCTGGGTTCTCGTGTAAAATGTATATCCATTAATGTCATACCCTTGGAATGAATGAATTGTGCTCGCAGGTCCCCAAGACAAAACATACAGCTCGTCACTATCAGTATTCATAGCAATGATATGCTTCCGTAACCAATCGCCAAAATTCAACCTATGCTGCTTAGCTATCCATGCCTATGATTTGCTTGGGTTCTCGCTGCGGAGTGTGTTATAATGCATGTCGACAAATGGAGCCACCAAGGCCGACTGCTGGAGCACTGCGAAATGTGCTTGCCGTAATGTTTTTAGGCTAGGAGCGAAAATTGCCTTATGCCCTAGTGTCCCTTTCCCTAGTAGCCTGCCCTCGTGTCGAGACATCGGCACACCAATGGGATGCAAATCCATATAGTCGATACAGAACTCAACCACCTCCTCTGTTGCATGACCCTCTACGATACTGCCTTCTGGTCGAGCTCTATTACGCACATACTTCTTTATGATCCCCATGAACCTCTCGAAAGCCCACATGTTATGCAGATACACTGGGCCGAGAATCTTTATCTCTTTCACGATATGTGACACGAGGTGAACCATTATATCAAAAAATGATAGTGAAAAACACATCTCGAGCTGGCAAAGGGTAATGATTACATCTGCTTGGAGCTTGTCTAGCGTGCTTGGATCGATCACCTTCTGATATATAGCATTGAAGAACGAGCACAGCTTTATGATTGGGTTTCGAACCTTATCTGGCAAAATGCCTCTAATAGCAACAGGAAGAAGTTGTGTCATCAGCACGTGGCAATCATGTGACTTCATGCCCACTAATTTCTTCTCATTCATGTTGACAAGTCTTTTAATGTTCGCAGAGTAACCAGAGGGGACTCGGACACCCTGCAGGCACTCCAACAGGCTTATTTTCTCTGCGGCACTAAGGGTGTAGCATGCGGGAGGGAGGTACTGGTGACCATTGGGCCGTTCTAGAGGATGTAGCTCGGGCCTGATGTTCATGTCTGCGAGGTCTCTCCGGGCTTTCAACGTGTCCTTTGTCTTGCCGGGTATGTTTAGCTGGAGTCCCATCAAACTCTCGCACACATTCTTCTCAACATGCATCATGTCAATCGCGTGACGGACATCCAAATCTTTCCAATATGGTAGTTCCCAAAAGATAGATTTCTTCTTCCAAAGAGGTTTCTCACCACCCTTGCTCGTTGTGCCTCGATTGCCTTGCCCCTTACCAAATATACATTCAATATCTTGTACCTCTTCAAAAATCTCTCTGCCGGTACGATGTGTTGGAGCTGTACCCTCCTCCACCGTGCCGTCAAAATCTCTTGTATTGCTACGGTACTGGTGGCCGACTGGAAGAAACCTCCGATGGCGCATGTACACAGTCTTTCCAGAGTACTTCAGCCACCTGCTCGCTGTATCCCGCATGCACTGCACACATGCACAACCACCTTTCACTGTTTGCCCGGATGTGTTACCAGCTGCAGGGTAATCTTGGATGGTAACAAACAACATTACCCTTAAGGTGAAGTACTCTCTTTTGTACGCATCCCACATCTGCACACCTCGGTCCCATAGAAACTTAAGATCATCCACTAATGGCCTGAAGTAGACATCGATATCGTTGCCAGGTTGCTTGGGCCCTTGGATTAGAAGTGGCATCATAATATACTTACGCTTCATGCACAACCATGAAGGAAGGTTGTAGATAACAAGTGCCACTGGCCACGTGCTATGCCGACTGCTCATGTCACCAAATGGATTCATCCCGTCTGTGCTCAGCCCAAACCTTATATTCCTAATCTCCTGCGCAAAATGCTTTTTATACTTTCTATCTATCTTTCTCCATTGAGATCCATCGGCAGGGTGTCTTATCATTCCATCCTTCTTACGCTCTTCGTGGTGCCAACGCATCATCTTTGCATGTTTTTTGTTTGCATACATGCGTTCAATCCGAGGGATTATAGGAAAATACCACGTAACTTTAACGGACACTTTCCTCTTCTTCAGGACTGGGCCACCACTGTCATCATCAACATCATCATCATCGTTAACTCCACCCTTATACCGCGGTGCTCCGCAAACTGGACATGTATCCAAGTCTGCATAGTCACCTTGATATAGGATACAGTCATTTCGACATGCGTGAATTTTCTGCACTTCCAGTCCGAGTGGGCAGACAACCTTCTTCGCTCGGTATGTTGTTTCTGGTAGCACATGATCCGCTGGAAGGAGGTCTCCAATCAGCTGTAGAAGCTCTGTGAAACTCTTGTCACTCCAACCGTTGGTTGATTTCATCTGCAGCAACGAGAGGACGACGTGTAACTTGGTGTGCTGCTGATTGCATCTTGGATAAAGCGGGGTTTTTGAGTCCTCCACCATGCCCTCGAACTTCTCATATTACCTGTCATCGTCGTAGGCTGTCTCCCCGTCGCGTAACATCTGATCTAAACCATCTGATTCGTCACTATCATATCCACCTCCGTCAGCAGGTAACTCCACATTGCCTCCGTCCATTACATCCGGATTCTCATCTTCACCATGATTGTCCTGACATGTGTAATTAGGCATAAAACCCGTTGTTAGGAGATGCTCATGAACTTGTTTTGCAGGAAACTGTCTCTCATTCCTGCAATCAGCGCATGGACAACGCAAGTGTTCCGTCGTATTCAATGATCTGGATCTCGTGGCTGCGATCACGAAGTTGGTTACTCTCCTGGCATATTCCAAGGTACCGCGCTGCGGAATGTTCATCCCTCCTTCATCCATCGCTCCTACGAAAATTCTTAAATTAACCACTAACATATGTATATCATTCTCTATATCTATTGAAATTCTGATATATGTTAATAACAGTTACATTACTCATTGATGATTAATCTCTAAATTACTCCAATATAATAAGTCATCATACTTTCTCATGCTTCTCATTCAACAAAACAAATTGCAAAAAATAATTAACTTGACAAATATTAGTGCGAATTACATATCGAATCAACACATACTAACCTTTACGCATGCAAACACATAGATCTCTCGATATTTTTTAAATTTTTGGGCAAAACCTCCTCCCCTCGTTTGGATGAGCTGAAGAGAAGCCTCAAAATCATGAGAATGCAGTGAACAAGGGGTATATATAGACTTGGGGGATATAGGTGTCAGTTAATGTTATGAACCGGCACCTATTTAGTTTCCTTCCGAAGGAAGCCACCACATAGGTGCCGGTTTTTAATAAGAACCGGCACCTATGTGATAGGTGCCGGTTTATTAGGTTAAAGCGGCACCTATGTTGCCGTAACATAGGTGTCGGTTCTTATTACGAACCGGCACCTATGTGATAGGTGCCGGTTCGTAAATAAAACCGACACCTTTTTTGGGCTCATAGGTACCGGTTTTTCTTACAAACTGGCACCTATGAGCTTCTCCCATTCAACCGGCACCTATAAGACCTTATAGGTGCCGGTTCGTGAAAAAATTGGGTCTATTTGTCTTTTAGGTACCGGTTCTAGCAAATCCGGCACCTATGTGGCCGGTACCTATGGAGGTTTTTGTAGCAGTGCGTGCAACCTCATATACCGTGCCACCAAGACCGAATATGATGCCACGGTGTTTATACCCCTTATCTTGGCCTCATTCCATCAATATTATCACCATATCCAAACTAACTTCTACACCATATACTTAGGTGTTGCCCTGATTGCTCTAAACCAGCTACAACTACCAAAACAATTAATCTTTTTCTGACAGAAGTACTGTGGGGGAGGCCCCCATTGTTGTTTTTTTTTTCAAAAAAATTATAAAACAAAGAATATTTACAAAGAATCAATCTAGTCTTTCTACTGGATTAAGTTCAAATAAAAGCAAGAGGAGATCATTCTTATAAAGATGTCTCCAAGAATGTACAGAAGGCATCTAAGCTTGGAAAATAAAACCATTTCTTTGCTTCCAAATATACCAGGCACCATACAGAACTTTCTCCACAAAATGAGAAGTATATGAAGCTTTTGTTGCTTGAAGCATATGTCCCAAATTGAAATTCAAGTCCCAGACTATACCCACCTGAAGCCAAGATTCTTTGCTGAATGCACATTCAAAGAAGAGGAGCAAGAAAGTTTCCGTTATATTCCTGTCAGATAGGACCCAAATTAATTCACTTCTTCTTGGGGCACATTTCTTCATGTCCAACATATCTCTTGTGTTAAGCGTATCAATTAAAAGCAGCCATCCAAAGACCTTTATTTTCATTATACACTTAATTTTCCAAATCCAATTTAGATAAATTGTTGGCTGCTCTGCAAGGAAGTTTATTGCATATATCTTTTGAGAGGAGAACTTCCCATTTCCCCATATATAAGTCCATTCATCTGGTTCTTGACTCAGTGTAATAGAAAAATCGCTATTTAGCAACTACTGATATTCTTGAAATGCTTGCTCTGACAGAGGCAAGGCAAATATATCTGCTATGGATTTCTGAGAGGTTATAAAAACTGTGTCTGATCTGTTGATTGCAAAAGAATAAGCTCTTGAGTGAGATCTAGACCTCAAGTCATCATTCCAAAGATCCTCCCAAAAAATACATGATTTTCCATATTTTACAACACATTTAGTAATTCCTCTGAAGATATCCACAAATTGCAGCATATCTCTCAACCAAAAAGATCCTTTTTCTCTAACTGCATGTGGGGTCTTATTAATATAGTAAGTATTCCAAATGAGTTTAACCCAGGGGAGATACCTATTATAAAATTTATGCAGATTCTTCATCAATAGTGCACTATTCTGCATTCTCAAGTTGATCACACCAAGTCCACCCTTTGATTTTGGCGGGCAAACTCTATCCCAAAGCACCAAAGTTTTTTTGTTGGAACTTATTTCAGATCCTCTCCAAAGACAGTGTCTTCTAGCTGAATCTATGGCATGAATCACTGTCTGAGGAATTGAAAGTGAGCACATATAATAAGTAGGCAAAGAAGAAATAACCAAGTTGACTGATGTCAATCTATCACCATATGACAAAAAAGCTGTTGTAGCTCAAAGCCTTCTTTCTACTCTGTCAACTACTGGAGCAAAGTCAATTACTCTTGGTCTGATTGTACCTAGGGGTAAGCCTAAGTAAGTGAAAGGTAAGGTTCCAATTATGCAGCCAAAAAGACCAGCAAAAATCTCTGCCTTTTCATGTGAAATATTCAAAGGGATCGTACAAGACTTTTGATAATTGATTTTCAACCCTGTAGACTCTATGAATGTATTCAGGATTGCTTTCAAACAATGTAATTCTCTTGCTGAGGCATTCATAAAAAGAAGAGTATCATCGGCATACTGTACCATTGGGAAATCATTTTCTGGGGTTGGGACTGGTATTGGGAGCACTGCTTATGAATAAGCTTTATTTACCACATCTTGTAACAGATCTGCCCCTAGAACAAATAGAAGTGGAGAGAGAGGATCTCCCTGCCTCACTCTCCTCTTACATTTGAAAAACTTTCCTGGCACCCCATTCAATAATACAGAAGATGATGCTGATGAGAAGATATTATTTATCCATTGTATCCATTTATTATCAAAGCCTTTGATCTTCATTATGTCCAGAATGGTTGTGTGCTCTATTTAGTCAAAGGCCTTTTCAAAATCAAGCTTTAAGAAAATGATCTCTCTCTTTGATTGCTGGAGTTGGTGAAAATATTAAAAAGACCAGGCAAGGCAATCCTAGACTTTATAAAGCCATACTGATTTTGGTGAATTAGAGGAATAAGAACCTTTTGGAGCCTGTCTGCCAAGACTTCTGTTATCACTTTCAGAGCTACATTTAGCAAAGAAATAGGTCTGTAGTCATTTATCCCCTCAAGATTTGGTTTCTTTGGAATGAGAGTGATCAAAGCTCTGTTTAGACTTTCTTGAGCTAAGGATCCATTGCAGAACTGTGTACATAGATTATAGAAATCTTCTTTGATGATATGCCTGTTAGATAGATCTCCTACCGTCGGGCCCAACGGCCCAACGGACCTTGACCGCGCCCTGATCGGGGGCGCCCAGCCCATTGGCTGGTGGGCCCCCGTCACCCTGCGCCATATTAATAGGGGTGGAGGTCGGGGCGGCACACGATACGAGGTCCGCTGCCGCCGCCAGCTCCACCCATAAAACCCTAACCCTAATCCGATCGAGGGGGCGCAGCCAGTGACGGGAAGCATCACTACCGCGCCACGCCTCGTCAAGCCCGTGACGACAATGACAATGGCCGGCGCCTCTTCATCCTCCAACGCCCCTAGCGGTCGGTACTACTAACCCTATCCCTCTCGATTCCGAAACACACATACAAAAGAAATCCCGACTAGATCTAAACCTAGGTGATCCTAAAGAGTCTAACAATGGTATCAGAGCCACCCTTTGTCTTAGATCGGTTCGGGAAATCAAAAGACAAAGAAAGAAGAAAAGAACCGAAAGAAAAGAAAAGAAAAAGGGGAAAACTTACCGTTTTTTCGCCGCCGGCCGTCGTTGACGTCTGCGCGGGAGTCCCCTACCGGCGCCGTCAGTGCTCGCCGACGCGCGCGGAAAGTCCACCGTGCCGCCGCCGGTTCACGCCGACATGCGCGCGGGAAAGAATCCCTCCTCCGCCACCGCCGATCGTCGTCGCGGGCGTGTGCACCGCCACAAGCCCGCTTGACGGTGGCGCACTCACCCTCGGGCGAGAGCGCGCGCCGGCAAGGGGGCGTGCGACGGCGCCGCCGCGCTGCATGGGCACGAGAAAGGGAGGAGGAGAGAGAGCAAATGGGGGCTAGGGTTTTCGGGCGGCGGCGTCGGGTCGGCGGTTTTGACCGGCCGATCTCGGCGCGTGACCGTCCGATCGAAACCCTAGCGATCGGACGGCCGGCGGCGGTCGGGCCAAATTTGGCCCAAGAGGGCGCTCGGCGGGGGCGGCTTTCCCGGCCCAGGCCCAGGTTGCGGCCTGGGGGAGGGGAGGGACGCCGCGCGCGCGTCAAAAGGCCATGGGCCGACCGGCAAAGGGCCGGGGAAAAGTCCGAATTGGGTCCCTCGGCCGAATTTTAAATAGGCCGTTTTTGGGCCAAATTTAACTAAGTTTAATTTGTGCCCCTCGGCCAAAAATAGAGAAAAGAATTTTTCCTTTTAAATTTTGTCAATTTTCATGCAAATTTCAATAGAATTTTATTTGTTTTTGCATGTTTTTACCTTTGTTTAAATTTGAACCAACGGGAGAATTCTTACAGGGAGTAAATAACAGAAAGATTTGCTACTGTTAATGCGAATTTTAATAGAGTTTTCCGCTGCAAATAGATGAAATTGATAAAATTAGTGTTTCTAAAATTAAATTTCGAACCAACGGGAGAATTTAATTTTAGGAACATTAATTCTGTGCTATGATGTTGTAATTTTCTGACCAACGTTGATAATTGCAATGTTATAGCTATGGCTCTATGTGTTATGTCTATTTTCTGCCCAACGGTGATGTAGACTTAATACATGATATTTTTAATGTTAATTTTGTTTTCACTGTACATGCTTATTTCAGGAGGCTACTCCTTGATGGGTTGCATAAAAGATATTCCGACCCTGAAGGGAGATAACTATGGAGAATGGAAAAGAAAACTCGACCTTGCTTTCATCTTGGGAGAGGTGGACTGGGTGTTGACCACCCCATGTCCTATAGCACCTGCTGCACTTGTCAGAGGTGAAAATGAGTCAAATGCTGACTGGCAAAAGAGAGAGAGGGACAATGCTCCCCTCATCATGTCGTATGACGTTGAGCATGCGAGATGGTCCCTAGCCAACAAGAAATGTTTGGCTGTGGTCAAGAACACGATTGAGCCAACCATATTGGGCTCAATCCCTGAGTGTGACGCCGTCTCAGAGTACCTCGAAAGAATAAAGAGCCAGTTTACTGGTTCTTCAAAGACTTATGCCACACAACTGTAAAGCAGCTTGTGACAGAGAGGTACCATGGAGGTGGTGTTAGAGATCACATTCTTAGGATGAGCAACATGGCTTCCAAGTTGAAGCCAATGGATTTGGGCATTACAGATGACTTTCTGGTCCATCTGGTTATGGCCTCATTGCCAAAGCTTTTTGACAACTTTGTTGTCAACTACAATATAAGTCCAGAGAAATGGAATTTTGAAAAGCTCATCGCTAATTGTGTGCAAGAGGAGGAAAGAATTAAAGAGGCCAATGGTGGCTCAATTAACTATATTAAAGATAACAAGAAAAAGAACTACAAGACACCCTCCTCAAAAGCAAAACAGCCTCAGCATCTACCTCAGCAACAACAGTTTACTGTTGAAAAGGATCAGTGTCTACACTGCAAGAAGACAGGACATTACAAGAAAGATTGTCCTGACTTCCTGAAAATGATCATGGCAAAGAAAGGTGAGAACATTATTTCATTTGTAAATGAATCTCATTATGTTGGTTATTCTAGATCCACATGGTGGGTTGATTCTGGAGCAACTATTCATGCTTGTAATTGTTTAAAGGCATTCCGTTCGACGAGGACTACGCAAAGAAGCGAAAGATCCATTAAAGTTGCAAATGGAGTTGAAGAAAAAGTTGAAGCTATTGGCGACCTTCTTTTAGAGCTCCCGAATGGCTTCACACTTTTACTTCGAGATGTTTTTTATGTTCCTTCTTTGCAAAGAAATTTAATAAGTGTATCTAAATTGGATTTTGATGGATATGATTGCCGTTTTGGAAATGGCAAATGCGAACTATGGTATAATAATGCATGTATTGGTCTTGCTGTGTTGCAAGATGAGCTTTATTTGTTATCTCTTTCTGAGAATGTGAATGTTGTGTCCTCGTTGACAAAAGAAAACAAGAAAAGAAAGCGAACTCCTGATGTCTCATCGAAATTATGGCACTGTCGTTTAGGCCATATTTCGAGGGGGAGAATTGAGAGACTAGTTAAGAATGATATTCTTCCTCCATTGGAGTTCTCAGACTTAGAACAATGCATAGAATGCATTAAAGGAAAATTTGTAAAGAGCATCAAAAAGGGTGCACAGCGAAGCGCAGGAATATTAGAGATCATTCATACAGATATTTGTGGTCCATTTCCTGTGAAAAGTGTGGATGGCTATGACTCATTCATAACATTCACCGATGATTACTCCCGATTTGGTTATATTTATCCAATTAAAGAAAGATCAGAAGCATTGGATAAATTCAAGATATTCAAAGCTGAAGTTGAAAATCAGCATGATATAAAAATCAAAGTTGTAAGATCTGATCGTGGGGGGGAGTACTACGGTCGGCATACGCCTTATGGGCAAGTCCCTGGACCTTTTGCAAGGTTCTTACTAGAAAATGGTATAGTAGCCCAGTATTCAACACCGGGCGAACCTCAACAGAATGGGGTAGCTGAAAGGCGTAACCGTACCCTTATGGATATGGTGCGTAGCATGATAAGCTATTCCACCCTACCATTGAGTTTATGGATGGAGGTGTTAAAAACCGCCATTCATATCCTCAACAGAGTTCCAAGCAAATCGGTGCCCAAAACACCGTATGAGCTATGGACAGGAAGAGTACCCTCGCTAGCTCACCTCCGTGTGTGGGGGAGTCCTGCGGAGGCTAAAGTATTCAACCCAAACCTTGGCAAGTTGGATCCCAAAACAGTGAGTTGCCATTTTATTGGCTATCCTGAAAGATCAAAGGGTTATCGTTTCTACTGTCCAAACAGTTATACAAAGTTTGTAGAAACGAGACACGCCATCTTCTTGGAAGACACAGTAATTAGGGGGAGCTCGGTAGTTCGAGAGATTGATCTTGAGGAGAGGCGGGTGTCTGTACCCGCTCCGTCGATTCAAGACCCTTTCTTCTCTCTACCTGCTGATGTTGTGCCTGCAATGCATGACGTTGCAGTACCAACACCTGTTGTTACCTCTCCTGTGGCAACAATGAATGAAAGTGAGGAACCTGTCCTACAGGATTCAACAGAAATTGTTGCCACACCAGAGGAGGAGCTGCAACAGCCTCAAACAGATAATGTGCCTGTACAGAATGTGCCAGAATAGGAGGCCCCTAGAAGGTCTGAAAGAGTCAGAAGATCGGCTATCCGTGATGACTATGAAGTTTATAATATAGAAAAGTCGCATATGCAGGATGATCCCACCTCATATGAAGAGGCCATGAGAAGCGCACGCTCATCTGAATGGTTGGAAGCCATGAAAGATGAAATGAAATCAATGAAACTAAACGATGTCTGGGATTTGGAAGAAATTCCTAAAGGAGCCAAAACAGTAGGCTGTAAATGGGTCTACAAAACTAAATATGACTCCAGAGGGAATATAGAAAAGTTTAAGGCGTGACTTGTGGCAAAAGGTTTCACGCAAAGAGATGAGATTGATTACAATGAGACATTTTCTCCAGTCTCTTGTAAAGATTCCTTTAGAATTATAATGGCACTGGTGGCACATTATGATGATTTAGAATTACATCAGATGGATGTAAAAATAGCATTTCTAAATGGAGATTTGGAGGAAAAAGTATACATGGCACAACCGAAAGGTTTTGTTGTGAAAGAAAACGATAATATGGGATGCCATCTAAAAAGATCCATTTATGGATTAAAGCAAGCTTCGAGACAGTGGTACTTGAAGTTTGATGGAACAATAAAGAAATTTGGGTTTCAAGAGAATGTTGAGGACAACTGTATTTATACAAAGTTTAGGAATGGGAGATTCATTTTCCTAATTCTGTATGTAGATGACATTCTACTGGCTAGTAGTGATGTCAGTCTATTGTAGGAAACAAAGAAATTCTTGTCCTCAAACTTTGACATGAAAGACCTCGGTGAGGCTTCATATGTTTTGGGCATAGAGATTCACCGAGATAGAACGAAGTATGCATTGGGACTTTCTCAAAAGGCATATATAGAAAAGGTGCTGAAGAAATTCAACATGTACAGATGCAGTGCTACACCTGCTCCTATAGTCAAAGGAGAAAAGTATGGGACATGGCAATGTCCCAGAAATCAGTACGAGCTCAACGAAATGAAAACAAAGCCATATGCATCAGCTGTGGGAAGCTTACAGTAGGCGCAAGTGTGCACACGCCCTGACTTGGCATTTGTCACCGGGTTACTTGGCAGATTTCAGAGTAATCCAGGCCCAGAGCACTGGAAATTAGTAAAGAAAGTTTTGCGTTATTTACAAGGTACAAAAGGCCTCATGCTGTCTTACAGAAGATCAGAATCACTCCAGATAGTGGGGTATTCTGATTCTGATTTTGCAAAAGATAATACAAAGTCAACATCGGGATACGTGTTCACCCTTGCAGGAGGAGCTATTTCATGGAAAAGCTCAAAACAGACTATCACTGCAGGGTCTACGATGTATGCCGAGTTTATAGCATGCTATGAGGCCACAGGGCAGGTGAACTGGCTAAAGAAGTTCATACCCGGTTTAAAGGTGGTTGACAGTATTGAGAAACCACTAAAGTTATACTGCGATAACGAACCCGCAATAATGTACGCTCACAACAATCATTCAAGTGGTGCTGCCAAACACATTGACATAAAGTACTATGTTGTGAAGGACAAAGTCCAGGATCAAACAATCAGTCTCGAGCACATTAGTACAGAAAGAATGCTCGCGGATCCGCTCACGAAAGGTCTACCACCCAACGTGTTCAAGGAACATGTAGCCGGCATGGGTTTAAGGGAAGCCTTATGAATCCTGGACTATAGAGCCCAAAAGTTAAGGTATCTGTTTCTGAATGGAGATGTGTATAGTGGCTGTTAAATCCATCGGTGATTAACCGTGACGATGAAACATGCTCTATTTACAAATCTATGATGGAATAGAAAAAGCTAAAAGAAATAGTGAGATCAAGGGGGAGAATGTTAGATAGATCTCCTACCGTCGGGCCCAACGGCCCAACGGACCTTGACCGTGCCCTGATCGGGGGCGCCCAGCCCATTGGCTGGTGGGCCCCCGTCACCCTGCGCCATATTAATAGGGGTGGAGGCCGGGGCGGCACACGATACGAGGTTCGCTGCCGCCGCCAGCTCCACCCACAAAACCCTAACCCTAATCCGATCGAGGGGGCGCAGCCAGTGACGGGAAGCATCACCGTCGCGCCACGCCTCGTCAAGCCCGCGACGACAACGACAATGGCTGGCGCCTCTTCATCCTCCAACGCCCCTAGCGGTCGGTACTACTAACCCTATCCCTCTCGATTCCGAAACACACATACAAAAGAAATCCCGACTAGATCTAAACCTAGGTGATCCTAAAGAGTCTAACAATGCCAACATTTCTTCATGAATAAGCCATTAAAACCATCAGGCCCAGGAAATTTTCTGTTGGCATAAGTTTGACCACATTATCAATTTCTGCAATTGTAAAAGGTTCAGAGAGATGGTCTAGATTTTCACTAGTTGCCATGAGAGACTGTAGATCAAAATGCATTGTAGGATTAGTAATGACTCCCATTCTTTGCTGAAAAGCATTAGCTGCCTTTTCATCATGATCTGAAATCATTCTGTCATCTGGAGTTTTGAGTTGATCAATTAGATTTCTCCTATAACTTTCAGTTGCTGCAGAATGAAAAAACATCGCATTTTCCCCACTAAACTTTACCCATCTAATGGTGCATCGCTTCTGCCAGTACATTTGTTTATACTTTAAGTATATTAGCAGCTTATTTTTTACTATCCGTCGAAAATTCCATTCTATAAGAGTCAGGTCTCTCAACTCTTCTAGCTGGTCCACAAAATTTATCACCACATTACAACTGGAGATAAGAGCGCTTAGATTAGACAGATTTTTGCTCCATTTTCAGTCCCTTTCTGAGACATTTAAACGTAACTGTTAGGTTCTTGGCCTTATCCTCCATGAAGCCATGATTTGTCCAAACAGACTCAACTAACTCAAAGTGTTGGAGTTCTAAATTACATCTCAATGATTTGGCCTATACATAATCACCTCTGCTTAATGCGAAATTCTTAATCTCACTGACCTACTTGAGATGCCATCGATCTTCTTCCTCTTTCTTCTTCTTCGGTTTCTTTTCTTCCTTTTCTTCTCGATGCGCCAATTTAATTTTCACCAAGATTTCCTCACGAACCCCTTCCAGCGCTTAAACCGATCGGGCGATTTAGGGTTTTAGGGTTTAGGCAGAGAATACGGCGTCCCTTCTCCTCTGCCCTTCATCTCTTTATATAAGTGTTGGTGGGGTTCGGGGGATATCTCTAATTCTGTTAGGAATTAGTTTTTACCGATCACAAAAACTAACTCTATCTCTTTAGGAAACCAGGTAAGTGGTATTTATTCCTTTCCTTAACTAACCGGCATTTAGCTGATAAAATCAACCAACACAAAGAAGCCATCATGTTCAGCCCAAAAATTTTCAAAACGAAATATAATAGCTTTTGGGATGGAAGTTCCTATCTGAACCACACATGGAGTGTGATCAGATATATACCTTGCCAAGGGTTTAACCATAGAGTTGGGGTACTGTTCAATCTAGGCAATGGAGGTGAAAAACCAATCCAATTGCTGCAAAAGGGGGTTACAACTGCCCTAAGAACATGTACTGTTTGAGCATAAAAGAGGGAGCTCATCCAACAAACCAGTATACCTCCAGAAGCACCAATAGATGGAGAAAATACAAAAGAATCAAAACGCTTAGGTGCAAATTTTCTTATATAAAAATGATCAAAAGATTCCCGTTTTGTTTCCTGAAGACAAAATATGACACATGCACTTTCCACGATCTTTTGACGTATTTCTCTCCATTTATCTTCTGAATTTATACCTCTTACATTTCAGCAGAGTACATTCCAGTTTATTTTTGTGCTATTCATAATCAGTGCAATATAGATAAGAAAGAACAGAAATTGGTATAACCAATCTGTTATGAGAGAGTGAACCGAAGTTGCAAAGAAAAAAAAAGGACACTCAACCATCTTGTATTCAAAATAACTGTTGGAAAACAAAAAATAACAAGTCTTATAACTGATCTCTGTCTGACAAAATTAAACATGACACACTTGTTCAAATAAACTGCCTCACAAATTATTAAAAACTGACTGACAGATAAAGAAAGCATGAAATAGGGAGATAGAGACAGACACAAATCCCCCTTCAGCAGACAAATTATAGAAAGTACTTCTTTCCATCTCTCTGCTTTGAAGGCCCTTTGATAATAAGGAGCTTATCTTGCGTAATGTCCTCAGGATCAATACCACAAAGTTCTGTTCCCATTGTCTGAAGAGTTGCAGCAGTACAATCAGCTGGGGCAGCCAAATCCTCTTCAGAGTCAAAACAATAAATCTTACCACTAAAATCTCCACTGTATGTTTGAGAGGAGAAGAAAAGAGAGATTGACAAGATATGTAAAACGACATAAGCCATTAGCACATGATTATTAAGTATTAATTATTTAAATTTAAAAATAGATTAACATGATTTTTTCAAATAACTTTCCTAGAGATTTTTTTTCAAAAAATACACCGTTTAGCAGTTCAGATAGCATGCACGCGGAGAATGAGAGATTTCTCTTCTTTATCCGTTGCAAAAGAACATAACCTTAACTCTAGGCTACACCATAATTCTTTCCATGCATAGATGTAGTTACTTCTAGTAGAGCGAAGAGTTACTTCCCTATAACACAGTGTAGTTATTTCTAATACCGTAAAGAGTTACTTCTGTGTAGCAGTGCAGATACTTTCTAATATCGTGAAGAAATTACTTCTATACATTTTTATGAGTTACTTTTCTAGTAATGTAATTGCCTCTTATACCATTGAGAGTTACAACATAGTTACTTCTAATGTTGTGAAGAGTTATTTCTTATATGAAGAAAAAATAATATAGTAATTACTTTAAATAAGAAAATCTATGTTTTTACTTATGAATTTTCTCTATATTTTACTTATGAATTTACTGTAGATAGTTTCTTATTTTCAACTCATTCCCTATAAAATTAGTTTAATGTTATTTTATAAAAAAAGTTACTTTTTTGGGAACTCAATTCAACAATGTGAGTAAATTACTTTTAAATATTTAAATATATTTAATATTGTATTCATTTTGTCATTCTTATAAGTAGAGTACGATGGTTTAAATGGAATTTGAAAATAATACATGGTTTTAAAATGTATAAACCGTCAAAGGTTTGGTACTAAGAAAGGTTTGGAACGAGTTGCAGAAGTGGCTTGTCTATCCGCCTGGTTCAGAGGCTATGGGAAAAGAATTTGCCCTAAAAACGATGGCGCATCGGTGGAGGCAGTGGAAATCGGACTTGAACACTCACTACGTGCAACAGAACAAGACTCCATTCGTCGACTACGGTGGTATTACGCCCGCCGAATGGGACACCTTTGTGGCAAAGATGACTAGCCCGGAAGCCTTAGCGCGGAGGAAAAAGATGTCCGATCTAGCTAAAAGGAACAAATACCCGCACCGGTTGGGCTCGAGCGGCTACGATGGCCACGTAGAAAAGTGGCGAGCAACTGAAGAGAAGTTTGCCGCCCAAGGCAAGCCCCTGCTTGTAAATGCCCTAAAGGAAAGAAGCAAAAACTGGGTTTGGGCACGGAGCACAGGGCAAGTCACCGATGCGGGAGAGATCCAGTTCGAGGATCCAGATATCGAGCGTGTGACCAGTAGTCTTAAGGACATTGCGGAAAAAGAGAAAACAGGGGAATTCATTGCCAAGAGAGAACATGATCAACTAACAGCTGCATTAGGCAACCCTGAACATTCCGGACGAGTAAGGGGCCTATCGTCAATGACGAACTGGAAGGAAGGGTTTCCGGAGGAAGCTAAGGGTTATAAGAAACGGGACAGGTACAAACAGAAATTGGAAGAGAGGATAGCAAAACAAGTTGAACAATATTTCTACTCTCTTGTTGCTCAAAATCGTCAAGCCTTCCCGCACTTGTTCCAGCAATCCGAAGAACCCACAGTACAGGTGCCAAACAGTGTCGGGTCAGTGGACACCGCACCTTATCCAGTAGACAACATAACTGCCCCGACGCCGTGCAGCCTGCTCGTGCCGATAGGAAGGGCCGGGAAGAGAAAGGAGGTGGGTACAGGGCTTGCGATACCAGGGCGCCAAATTCAGAACACGCTAATCCCTGAAGAATATGCAAGGGTGCAAGTGGCCAAGGTGCATGCAGAGCATACCAGTTTAGAGATAGATATTCCAACTCCGGACGGGATACAATTGCTTGGGGATGCGGTGAATCAGTTTATACTATGGCATCGACGAGATATACTGCTGGTCGGTCCATCGCCTTCAACCCCACGCCCGCCGGCTCCAAAGATTACTACTGCGCCTGCACCACCTTCTCCACCAGGGCAAGATTCGCCAACTAATAGGCCTGCCTCCCCACCTCCCTCCTCCCCTAATCCTTTAGGTCCAGGTTCACCACATCTATCAGCCCCTGAAGTCCAAGCAGAACAACCTCCTCCGACACCACAGTCTGCATTGGCGCTACCTGAAAGGCCTCTTATGAGAAGCGCAAATCTTCCAAGTCCGACCAAGCTTGAACCTCGTCGGCTTATCCCGACAATGATTAGGTCAACTTATGATAAGGATAAAATGGTCGTATATGAGGAAAGGTTAGTATTCCAGGCTTTTAGGGGGAGAACGTCGACTGACAAGAAGCAGGATGAAACTCCACATTTGTCGGATTCACAAAAATCGGTGAAAAATTAAATGGAGGACCTGCAAAACTGGACTTCCGACGAAGTGCCAACAAATTACGTGCACGGGAAGCCGTTCCTGCCCCCGAAGCTCATGAAAGGCCTGCGTTGGGAAATGAGGCTGATGCATGACTGGTATCTGAAGGCATCTAAAAAAGGCCTGGGCATGATTACTGTGAAGGTCCCGGATAACGCTTTCACCAGTGGCCCAAATGGGATGCTGGTAATCGATTTCAACGACCTTCACGCATTATTCAAGCTGGACAAAATGGATATAAATCTCGTTGCTGCATTTTGCCTGTAAGTCATTCGTAATTAATGTCATATATTAATTCACTTGCTAACTAACTTCTGATAAATTACCCGCTTTATTACTTAGGATGCAATTCCACGCCGCTGAAAAGGCCAACCATCCAGTATGATACATCAACCCAACAAGGGTTTGCTGGACGGAACACACGGTGAATATTCGTGCAGATTCTACTGAGCTCAAAGGTAAAACGACGTCCGAGAAAAAAGAGGTCGTCGAAAAAATGCACAAGAAAAAGATGGTCAGCGTAGCACTGTACTTGGGCAGAGCGATGGTTGCGCACAAAGACAAAACTGTCCTCTTCGTCCCTTACGCGCTGCGGTACGTATGATTCTTCCGTAGTACTTATGTTTTAGTACGATATCACATACAACTAACATATCTTCTTTGCAGCGATCATTACATACTTTTTCTGGTATATCCACGGGACCACCTGGCCATAGTGCTGGATCCGGCGCACTATGGCGAGGAAACATTTACAGAGTTTCTCGTTATATTAAATTTGTAAGTCCTGTTATGCACCATTTACTAAATGTTGGCTATTGTACTCTCGAATACACATAATTGACTCAAACAATTGTTTTGTCTTTATAGAGTACACAGATATTATGTAGACCACGGTGGACCAATCAATAATCCACAAAAGAAGAAGCTTCTCGTGAAGACAAGATGGCCGGTAATTACATGTCTCTTGTTCTGACATTTCTTACATATACTTGTTTCACTCAAAATATTGATGTATACAATTTTTTTCAACATAGTGTTTTAAGCAACCACCACAGACTAATTTATGCGGATACTACGTATGCGAGATGCTTAGACTCAACGGGAGATACACTACAAAGTTTGAAGAAGTAAGTCGAGAGAAAATATCTTTTCACACATTATAAGATCTTGTATAACTTTCCTAACTATAACAATGTGTATTCCTTCTGAAACAGATCCCGTCCGTTCCAGTTGTAGCGAACCGGTTCGATGATCGAACCATACTAAACTTGTGTGCAGATATTTGCCGCTTCATCCGCCGCGATGTCTGCAACCATTTGGGCGATTTCTACGATCCGGAGAGCCAGCTTGCGACGAAGGATACCTTCAAACGACTTAGAGAGTGGGAAAAAGAATATATGTATAGTAGCCAGTACAAATATTTCTAATTAAGGATATATTTTATGTGGTTTTTTAAACTTCTGTAAATTGCGAGACGCGATGATACGTATATTATATACATATGTGATGCATGCGTACAAATTTAATATCTTAATTCCATGAAAAAATAATTAATTACGTTCAATATTCTTAATACGTGCGATGTGTATGTATACTATTACTGAGAGTGAGAGAGACGGAGAGAGAGGGGAGAGATAAGGTAATATATTCACATAAAATAATAAACCAACATATAAAATAATATTTTATATGCACATAAAATAATGGGCAGATCGCTTATCCCGTGCGGTCGCGTTAAGTGGACCGCACGGAATAAGCGATCCATCCATTATTTTATGTGCATATCAAATATTATTTTATATGTTGGTTTATTATCCGTGCGGTCCACTTAACGCGACCGCACGGGAAGATCGCTTATCCCGTGCAGTCTGCTTAAGCGGCCCGCACGGGATAATAGATCTTCCCGTGCGGTTGGGCCGACCGCACGCGAAAATGGTCTTTTCTCAGACCTTTTCGTGCGTGCAGGCAGGCTTTTCGCACGGAAAGGTGCCTTTCGACCCGTACGGAAAGGCTGTTTCTATAGTAGTGCTCTGTACCAAGCCATTACTTTATCATTCCGTAAGTTTGTTTCATGCATTATCTCGATGAGATTAACCAACAACGTCACGTGTGTACTTATCCGGTTGTTGGCTTTTTCTCCACCTGTGTCCATACATGCAATCATCACGCGTTGCTGGTTAACACAAAATCGTGCGTGTGCACAAATTAGATTTTGCGATAGTAGAGATATCCCTAAAATTGAGGAATCTCTCGCTTCACTTTGGATGTTGCTTCCCTGGTACTATTTTCTACTTCCATCTCTGTTCCCTGCCAAGTGTTGTTGCTTTATCTTAAGAGTAAATTTCACAAAACCACACATGCTATGGGTCAAGTTACACAAAACCACATAAATTTTGGCTTGTGACACATAACCACATGTATTATGGCCCTAAAATTTCACAAAACCACACTAATAATCATTTTGATGTTGATCTAACACGATTTTGAGTTCTACAATCACATCTCAAATTTATTGAGTAATTTATCCATCTTATAAATGCTACTTTCACTTTATAAAATTTTGACATAGAAGTATGGTAAAATAGTTAACGGTGTAGTTTTGTGAAACTTTATGACCAAAATACTGAGGTTATATGCCATGTGTCAAAATCCCTATGATTTTGTACAACTTTAACCATAATAGATAAGGCTTTACGAAATTTACTCATCTTAATCCGTTGAAGATTTTCTTGTAAGGAATAGGGAAGGAAACAGAGAACAAGAACAGGGAAGCCTCGTCAGCTCGCCCCTTGACATTACTCTGCTTTTTCATCAATCTGCTTCAGCGCAACCCTTGCATATACTTCCTCCAAAATGTATGACGTCATTGATTTTTGCATAACATTTAACCATTCGTCTTATTAAAAAATTATATAAATATCATTTATTTTATTGTGACTTGTTTTATCATCAAATAAAATATAATCTTAACTTACACTTTTATATATTTACACTAAATTTTTTGAATAAAACAAATGGTTAAACATTATATAAAAAATTAATGACGTCATACATTTAAAAATAGTAGTTATTATGGGGTTATGGCACAGCCCACCCTGCAAATATCAAAGAAAAGCCATCTGTCTGTAACCATTGCAAATCGACGCAGGGATACAACATATCATCCATTTGCAGAGGGTGATCGAGTTCATACACGGATTTATACATTTATAGTACTCCCTCATTCGAAGGCCAGGCCACCATTTTAACCCGGATGAATTCACTCAATCCGTGCAGAGTCTGTTGATCACGGTATTTTCTGCAGCCATAGCTGGTCGAGAATGTGCATGGTTGATCATCATTTGATCGATTACAAAATTCACTAGCTAGTGGCTTCCATGGACCATAAAGGCAGAAACAAAGTGCAGCGTCTTTAAAACCAAGCGTGCGTGCCAAGTGCTAACACGCACGAACCGGAATGGTGACTGAACCCGCTATGAAGCAGCTAGCCTCCAATTGCCTGTGACAATCAAATCCAATTCACCTACAGTGTATTCTCCATTTTGTACAAGCCAATTTTTTTTAACGAAAATGGGAAGAGTGTGAATTTATTCACGGTTTCATATATCCCGATTCAAACAAAAAAAATTGAAAAAACATAACACTATTTTAATCTCGATGAATCCATTCAACAATCCATGCAGATAGAGTATATATGTCTCGGCGCTGTTTGGAGCCGTAGTTGGCTTTAAACTACTCTTACTGATCGATGACTAAATTCACTAGTGGTTTCCATGGAACAAAAAGGCAGAAACTAGCTAGTGTAGTCTCTTTACAAACCAAGCATGCTAACACGCACAATTCGAGATGGAGCCGAGGAAATTGACCAATACCAAACCTTCATGTTTATAAGTTGCAGCTTGATCTGATCCCAATGGCATTCATCGCTGGAGCACTGCCAAAACACACACCAAGAGTAGCATAGGCGGAGAGAGAGGGAGAGTAGCATAGGCAGAGAGAGAGGGACAGATTTGCCAACTGCCTGCGCTACCACTCTAGTTACTTGTCATCAATTTTTTCCCTCCTGACGATGTTAAAATTTTCAACATATATATGTTTGTAGGAAGACAAATGATCGAACGTATTTAAAAAAATGCAACAGCGTTGTATATAAAACATGACGAGGGAGTAATATATAACAATAACATACGTGGGAGACTACAAAACGGTATACCGTTTCAACATAATAGCTAATGTGTGCGGACGTCAACACGATATCACAGGTGTCAGATAGGTACCGAATCTGATACCTCCGATACCAGACATGATACCTTGAAGATACTAGATCCGATATCTACGGTACTATACTGTACCATACATGATACCTGTAGGTATCAGATCTGATATCTAAACACCATGCTAATATATCGTGGTATCATAGGTACCGGATCTGGTAACTCTAGTATCAGACATGATACCATGTAAGTACCTGATCTGGTACTTAGTATCATGCTGACATCATCATGACATCAGCTATTCCGTTGCAAAGGTATAACGTCAGATCTGGTACCTCCGGTACCAGACATGATACCTCATAAATACCAGATCTGATACTTAGATATCATGCTGACGTCAGCTATTCTGTTACAACGGTATACCGTTTTATAGTATTTCTGATATAGGTCGTGTTACAATTAACCTTTCGTATAATATCTCTTGCTATTGTTGGCATGTGGATCTAATACCTTGGCTCCCTCCCTAGGACCAGTATATTTATATCCATTAGTCTCTCGTATTTTTTAGACTCAAAGAGATAATACTAGTACTGTACCAAAGTTGTTCTTGTATTTGTTTTAATATTATCTGCTCTAAGATATATATATCCCTTGTTTAATGAGCATGTTACCTACAATGACAGTATAGTATCGAGAGTATATTTCGTATATACCAACTAACAAGTGTGTAAACAATAAAAAAATTATATATTAGTGTTACATGTATTTGTAAAGTCCTAGCTTCACATTCATTACTAGCCACAAAGTCAGGCTTTGCGCTACTTTTGTTCCTGTTTAAGAACTTTTATATGGTTTATTGGTTTAGCTTAGCTTTTAACAATGTTTTGATATAAGTTAATTTATTTACAAACTATTGATTGCTCTAGCCAACTATAGATTTAGGTAAGCTATACTACGTGCTTATAAGAGGAATCGTTAGAAGCCTCTTGTTTCTTTTCTCTTTGTCCCTGTTGGTATTTCTTACATTAACAGATAAATTCATAAGCGCACAAATACGGTTGTAACATTTCACTCATGATTATTCCCAAGGGTATCATATTTATATTTTCACTGGAAAGACGACAGTGTAATAAAAACATAGTTTATAAATCATTAATCAATCTATAATTAACTCACCATAGTCTAAATAGGGGTTAGGACAAATATGATTAAGTGGTAGTGTGACACAGACAGGAGATTCACCTCTAATTAATTAGTATAGTGAAAAAGAATATAAGAAAACTATGATACAACTGTACTTCTATATTAATCATGTTTTGAATATATTTAACAGATACATGCTTACAAGGCTAGGATTTAGTTTTAGACATCCAGGTACTACTACCGAGAGACCACTCCCTGCTGGCGAGGGAGTCGACGAGGCTAGCACTACTACAAAAACACACAAAAGAGATTGTACTATAGGTGCTGAAAATGCTAAAACCAACATCTATAGTGCTTTTCTGACCCGAGCGTGCGTCCGTGCGACACCATTTTGGAGAACCAGCACCTATATGCCGACATAGGTGTCGGTTCTTAATAAAAACTACCACCGATAAGGTTGCCATGTTATATGTGCCGGTCTTTTAGAAAAATGACATATATAATAAACTTATAGGTGCCAGTTTTTTTAAAAAACCGACACATATACTTAACCGACCGAGCAAGTCGAGCCAAGCCACTCATCCGGCCCATCCTGATCTTCTCCACCCCCTCTCTCGAGACGTCTCCTTCTCCTTCCCTCGCTCTCTCTCTCTCTCTTGACTCTCTCATGTGCTCTCTCTATCGACTCTCCTGCGCTCTCTCTCTCAGTGACGGCGCGCTGGAGGGCCTCACGCGCGTGGATCTGGAGGCGGCCAAGGCTCTCTTTCTCGGCAACGGCGCTCTCTCTCTCTCTCTCAGCGGTGGCGCTCGCTCCTCGGCCACCTCCTATTCATCGGAAGTCCTTCTCTCTGACCTCTTCTTTCGCCCGCTGGATGCAGCGGCTTATGGCTCCCCAAACTATACCACTCCAAGAACAAGAACCGGCATAGGCTGTAGGTCACATTATTACCTATCATAACAATACCACTCCCAGGATACACAAGCTAGTACTCAGAGAATAATTGGAGAAATCAGAAATAACAAAGCTTTATTACAACCTTAAGGGAGGTCTCATACATACTATCGTCATGGACATACCCCAAACTGGTAGAAACATAGACAGGCAGAAATGATAAAGGCGGAAGCATAGAGAACAGCGGTGGAAAGCATAGAGTAAAAAGACATAAAGAGGAAAACAGCAAACATAAGCCACAGGCTACGTTTGGGAACTAGGCCTGAAACCCCGAGAAATCGTACTCAACCTGCTCCTGAAAATACGCCTCAGTAGAAGGGTCGAGGTATCCTTCTGCTAACTCTATAAATATAAATAAGCAAGGGTGAGTACTCAGTGTACTCAGCAAGCAGGGGAAAATATGACATGCAAGGCTATAAACAAGGAGGAGAAAGGTTACTTTCGAAGCACAAGGTTTTAAATTAATTTATTTTGAAAATACTAGTGGTTCAAGTTTTAGTTTGGAACGAGGCCCACGCCTCGCCCCAAATTTCCAGGTTGCTTTGCAACAACCTGTCATAATAACAAAAAGTCCCATGCACAACTCATCACCGTGCCATCTCAGCACAAACCAACACCGTGCCGTCTCAGCACAACCAAACCTATGCCATCTCAGCACAAAACCAACACCATGCTGTCTCAGCACAAAACCATCACCCTGGTGCCAAACGACACCCCGAGTCACATAGGCTCGTTCCCAACCACGAAGGTTGGCCGTTCGCCACAAAGGCAAACTCTGGTAACAACTCCCATCCCACAAACCATTTCAATAAAGAAGTTTAAAAACAAAACTACGCTATGAGAAACACCTCACATCCACCCATGACCGTAGGCACGGCTGTTTAAATAGTTTTACTAAACTCTGCAGAGGTTGCACGCTTTACCCACATGTCGTGAACTTCTCACATTACCGAACACATGTGGATCAGACACGGCTGACAAAGGAGAGCTCACTACAAGGCTTTTCTGTAACAAACCCATAAATGTCTCATGTCACACAGATGGGTGGAGTCTCTCCACCAAGCACCAGGCCAGTCTTAGGTCCTCATCTACTCAGGCCCCATCGTATGGACCCCACGACACATCCCCACTGCAGGAGATTGCCGTAGACTCCACCATACCAGTGCTCCTCACCTGCCAACATGCTAGACACCTACGCTTTAGCTACTTACTCAGCCAAGGGCATCCCATTCTACCCGTGTGGTCGCACTGTCTTATGTTTGGATGAATTTCCCAAAGGAATCGATCCTTATGGATGATGCGTAGCCAAACCACCCAGGTACTGACTCCCGCACCACCGAGTTTTAGAAATCATTTTTTTCCCATCTTAAAACCATACTGACATCTTGCTGGGTTTTCAAATAACAAAAGGGGTTGAATATCCAAAAGTTTCCCATACAACAGTATAAACGTTACCTATAGGTAGTCTACTTCGGCATGAGTGAATACCAACGAAAATATGGTGGAGTTACAAGGAAAATGGAGTTTTACAAACCCTAAATAATAAAAGTGCAACTAATAGAAAGGTCCGACGAATCGCATTCGCGGCCAAAACAGTGCGCCCAAAAAAATGCAAATTGACAAACAAAATAATTAGTTCAAAAATATGGGTCCAAAAAGTGGTCAAGGAGGCTTGCCTTGATCCTCCACGAAAGTCGAAGCATCGGCCTCCTGAGCGAACCCCGCGTCAGTCCTGGACTCTACGACAACTCCGCGGCCTCGGCGACTCCTTTCAGTCAATGCAAAATCGTAGTGAAACTTGTGGGGAGTAGTGTGAGGGATCAATGCTTGATTTGTGGGGGTATTTATACTATGCTTTGGCATGCAGTAGAGATTCCAACGGTGAGTGCCACCATTTCTGCAGCTGTGCAAAGGTCTCCGGCTATACTATTGCTCTGCTCCCTCTGTGATGCTCAGGTGTTTGTCCTTCATGAGTGAATGAGCTGCTCAGGGGTTTGTCCTTCGTGAGTGAATGAGCTGCTCAGGTGTTTTGTCCTTCGTGAGTGAATGAGCCGCTTAGGTGTTTGTCCTTCGTGAGTGAATGAGCTGCTCATGTGTTTTGTCTCGCTTGAGTAAATGTAAAAGCAAAGATGCTGTCGGGAAGGAGATGGGGCGGTGCCTAATTTGGCAGCCGTCGCTTTGTGGTTTTAATGGCGGAGAGAGATTTTGTGCTTGCATGGTTGGGTCAACGATGGCTAAAGAAGGATTAGAGAGCGGTACTTTTAGTGACACGCCATTAATTAAAGGAAAAAGGGACCGATAATCGCCGGTTGGTAGACATCCGAAAATAATGGAAATTAATTGGATTGGGATAGAAATGGTTAGATGAGGCCGGGATAATTTACGAACGACGATTAAAATTAACTCTCGAGTTTTTGGAGACCGAAGTCGGAAAAATGACGACGCTTTGATTAAAATTAATTGGGGATTTTAGATTAAAAACACGGGTGTTACAAACCTACCCCCCTTAAGAGAATCTTGTCCCAAGATTCCAAGGTCAGGTGAAAAGCTCTGGGTACTCGGTTCGGAGGTGGTCCTCTTGTTCTGAACTTTGAAAAACTTGCTGACCTTTCGTCGCGTACGACGCTCCTTCTCATCGAGTATTCTAATAGGCCATTCTTCATAAGTCAAGTCTTTCCATATGTCAATCATTTGGAGAGGGATTTGCTCCTCGGGGACACGAAGGCATTTCCTTAGCTTTGAGACATGGAAGACGTCATGTACTCCGGCTAACTCTGTGGGCAACTCGAGTTGATAGGCGACTTCCCCGCGTCTATCGATGATAGGGTAGGGACCAATGTAATGAGGTGCCAGTTTTCCGGCCATTCCAAATCATTTTGTTCCTCGCAGAGGCGATACCTTTAGGTATACATGGTCTCCTACTTCGAACTCAAGCATCCGTTGCCGATGGTCGGCATAGTCCTTCTGTCGGGATTGAGCTTCTCGAAGCCTGCTCTAGATGACGTTCACTTGCTCTTCGGCTGCTTGTAGGATATCAAGCCCAAATACCTTCTTTTCCCCTACATCCGTCCAACAAAGTGGGGTTCGACACTTCCGCCCATACAAGGCTTCATAGGGTGCCATTTGGATACTGGCTTGGTAACTATTATTGTAAGTGAATTCTGCATAGGGTAAACACAAGTCCCAAGTGCCTTCAAAATCTAGGGCACATGCTCTCAGCATGTCTTCCAGAATCTGATTTACCCGTTCAGTCTGTCCGTCGGTTTGGGGGTGATAAGCGGTGCTAAAATTCAAGTTCGTGCCCATTGCTTCGTAAAGACTTTGCCAAAAATGTGAAGTGATTGGGTACTATTTTCTTAGGTACCCCATATCGACAGACAATCTGGGTCATGTATAACTCGGCTAGTCTTTTCCTGGAATAGGTAGTTTTAATTGGGATGAAGTGAGCGGCCTTGGTAAGACGGTCCACTATTACCCATATGGAGTCGTAGTCAGAAGGAGTCTTGGGAAACCTAGTGATGAAGTCCATACCTATATCTTCCCATTTCCACTCGGGTACCTTTAAAGGTTGTAACAGTCCGGCAGGTTTCTGATATTCTGCTTTTACACGTTGGCAGACATCACATAAGGCCACATACTCCGTGACGTCACACTTCATCCCAGGCCACCAATAGTAAGGCTTGAGGTCTTGATACATTTTGGTGCTACGGGGGTGTATGGAGTAGGCGGACTCGTGGGCTTCTTGGAGTATCAGGTCTCTTAGTTTCTTGCTGTCGGGGACACAGATACGCTTTCCTAACCATATTATTCCTTTCCCGTCCAAGGAGTGTTCTGGGGCTTTTCCCTTCTTGATAAGCTCCTTGATTTCTGCGATCCCTTGGTCATCTGACTGGGCTTCACTGATCTGTTGCTCTAGGGTGGGTTGTACTACTAACGTGGCAAGGGTGGCGGGTTTCACCACATTTATCCTTAGTTTCTCCAATCTCCTGCATAGTTCTAGCTGGTGTGGCAGGACGGCCAAAGCGTTGCAATGCACCTTCCGCCTTAATGCTTCGGCAACCACGTTAGCTTTGCCCGGGTGATAGTGTATCCTGAGGTCATATTCTTTAATTAGTTCTAGCCATCTTCTTTGTCTGAGGTTGAGCTCGATTTGAGTGAAAATGTACTTCAAACTCTTATGGTCCGTGTATACTTCACACCTATTGCCTATCAAGTAATGCCGCCAAATCTTGAGGGCATGCACCACTGCTGCTAATTCAAGGTCATGGGTAGCGTAATTGATCTCATGGGGCTTTAGCTGTCTGGAGGCATAGGCAACCACTCTTCCTTCTTGCATGAGCACACATCCTAGTCCTTGCCTGGAGGCGTCGCAGTAGATATCAAAATCTTTCTGTATGTCCGGGAGGGTTAAGACAGGAGAAGTGGTTAGTCTCTTCTTCAGTTCTTGAAAACTCCTTTCACAAGCTGCCGTCCATATAAACCTCTGGTCCTTCTTGAGTAATTCCGTCATGGGTTTGGCAATTCTGGAGAATCCTTCTATGAATCTTCAATAATATCCCGCCAAACCGAGAAAACTCTTGATCTCGGTGGCTGTGGTTGGGGCTTTCCACGAGAGCACATCTCTAACCTTACTAGGTCTACCTCTACTCCACCAGTAGAGATGACATGGCCAAGGAAGGCAACCCTATCAAGCCAAAATTCACATTTGGAGAATTTGGCGTAGAGTTGATGTTCTCTTAATTTACCCAAAACCATTCTTAGATGCTCGACATGCTCTTGATCACTCTTAGAATAGATGAGAATATCATCTATGAATACCATGACATATTTGTCAGGGCACTCCATGAACATCTTGTTCATAAGGTTTATGAAAAAGGCTGGGGCGTTGGTAAGACCAAAGGACATGACAGTGTACTTGTAAAGTCCATAATGAGTGGAGAAGGTTGTTTTGGGTATGTCTTCTGGTCGAATCTTTAACTGGTGATACCTGGACCTAAGGTCTATTTTGGAAAAGACCTTGGCTCCTTGCAACTGATTGAACAGGTCATCAATCCTCGGGAGGGGTACATGTTTTTGATGGTCACTTCGTTCAAGGCTCGGTAATCCACACACATTCTCTTGGTCTTGTCCTTCTTTTCGACCAATAGGACGGGAGCTCCCCAAGGGGACGTGCTGGGCCTCACGAATCCTTTCTCTTCTAGTTCCTTGATTTGCTTCTTGACTTCTGCCAATTCGTTGGGGGCCATTCTGTAGGGTCTCTTGGATATAGGGGCTGTGCCTGGGGCAAGGGTGATAGAGAACTCAATTTCTCTGTCTGGCGGCATTCCGGGTAGTTCTTCTAGAAAAACATCTGGGTACTCATTAACTACCGACACTTCCTCCAAAGGGATGGCTTCAACATGGTTAAGGGTGGGTCACTCTATGAATCGGCGGGGAGAGGTGAATCTTATTTTCTTCCTGACTGGTCCTTGCAAGGTTATTGTACGGGAGGCACAGTCTATCTGGCAATTATACTTGGATAGCCAATCCATCCCTAGGATTAAGTCTAGACTTTGGGACTCAAGGAGGATGGGGCTGACAGGGAAAGTGACTCCTTGTATGACTAGGCTTGCTTTAGGACAGATTCGATAGGCCTTAGCTTCGGTTCCAGGAGATTGGATGAGCATGGGTATTTCTAATCCTTTAGTCCCTATCCCACTTCTTCGCACAAATGCTTGAGAAATGAAAGAGTGCGATGCCCCCGAATCAAATAAGACAATTGCTGGTACGGAATTGACAAGGAATGTACCTAGCACCACATCAGGGGACTCTTGGGCTGATTCTGCTTGCACATGATTGACTTGGCCTCGTCCAAAAGTTGGTGCAGAACGAGAAGCTTGACCGCTGGCCTGAGTAGTAGCCTTAGCTGGAGCCAGGGCAGGTGCTCTGGCTGTGCTGATGTGGGAAGCTGCAGAGGTAGTGGGAGTATGATGCTAGGTACACTCCCTGGTAAAATGCCCCACAATTCCACAACGGTAGCAGGCGAATCCAGCTGCGGTTGGTGGGTTCCTTGGTGGAGCATTGGGGGTGGTGATGTTGCTACCCCTAGTGTTGCCAGTGTAAGTTCTTGGTTGAACTGGTGCCGAAGGACGAGATACGAAGGGACGGGCCTGGTACCCATGACTCTGCTGAGGCACTGGCTGGCGATACTGGACTTGGTAGTTGATCCTGAGACGCGGTCCGCCATGGTGCATAAGCCCGAGCTGAGCAGCCTTATGCTTCCGAAAGACTTCTTCTTCCTTCCGAGTGTCTTCCACAATTAGTGCCCGGTTGACCATTTGCTGGAAGGTGGGAAAATCATGGGCAACCAGCTGAATATGGATGCCCACGTTCATGCCCTTGAGGAATTTCCTGATTTTCTTCTTGTCGATGTCCACCTCATCGGCAACATAACGAGCCAAGTGATTGAACTTTGTTAAGTATTCATTGATGGAGGAGTTGTCTTGCTTCAAGTTATTAAACTCTTCTCGTTTGATATCGATGGTACTTTCTGGGACATATGCCGCTCGAAAGGCTTCTGCGAATTCTTCCCAATCAATGGTGGAGGCATCGTGGTGAGCCGTGCGGTAGTTCTCCCACCAGTTAGCTGCAGGTCCCCTGAGCTGGTGGGCAGTATAAAGTGCTTTTTCTCTAGGGGTGCACTGCACCAAGTCCAACTTCCTTGTGACGTCCTTCAACCAATCGTCTGCCTCGACTGGTTCGGAAGTCTGGGAAAATTCCGGGGGACGAGTCCTCAAGAAGTCATTCAGCTCAGATCGTCCATCTGGTGCTTGACGAGGCTGATGGTTGAGGGCGGCCAGGTTCTGAGCAATGCCTTGCAAAATTTGTCTGCAAAGTTAATAGACTTTGCTGATCCAGAGGGGGAGGGTGGGGTAGTTCTCCTGATTCTAAGGTGGGGGCACGAGCTTCGCGGGAGTTGGTCTGCTCGCGTTCAGCGGCCTGATCCTAATGCACATCAGGTACTTCTCGGGTGGCATTCGAGGTAACAGGCTCTCCCCTTCATTTTCGAGACATACAGGGGCGCGAATGGTACGGTGGGGACATTCAACCATCTTGATCCTAAGGAAGGAGGGAGATATGAAGACCTTAGCTAGGAGGACACAATTTTTTTTAACGGAGATTTTCACAACAAGCACATTCATTACCATACAAGGCACAACATAGTACAAGGAGACGATTACACCACTTAGACACTAGGCATGGGATACAACATACAAGGTACTACAAGCTGGGGGGGCTGCCATAACTTCTACGAAGGTTGGCAGTAGGACGCGATCTCGACTAAACACACTACTAGACACTACCTTGCGAGACCACTTTATTCAAGCCGCTAACCGGAGGTAGTGCATCACACTTACTTAACACAATGACCTCTGTCGGTGACATGGGACCGGGGGTATCGTGACCAGAGGCTTGGGCGGCCGCAGTCATCCACGTGGCCCGTTCCCCTCGGGGGGTCGGGCCCGAGGGTGACGTGGCGGCTCCCCCCTCGGCCTCCCCGCGGGGTCGGGCCGCCCCTGTTTCGGCCCCGAGGGCTGGGCGCCCCGACCCCCTGTGATCTCGGTGCCTCGCTTGCGGGTTAGGTGAGCACAGCAGAGCTCACCTAACCGTATTTATGGCGGTTCAGACGAGCGCACTACGCTGCATTTAATGCGGTGCAGCGCATGCCTATCTGGTCCGTGACCGGTCGCGGTAAGTGGCCGGTCACAGACCGGTCAGATCGCGGGTTAGGTAGTGACAGGCGGCCTGCAGCATGCCTCGCCCAGTCCCGTCAGAATGGTGAGAGCCCCCTGTCTCTCGTCCCTAGCCAGAGCCGGCGTGCCAACTCCTGGAGTTGGTATGTCAGTCCCGGTCAGATCCATTCCAGATTTCAACGCAGGTGTGGCGAGAAAGTCGCCCGCCATTTAATGAAGGTTGAAACGGGCGTCCCCCGGGATGAGCCGGCTGGCTGTGCAGAGGCGTGCTGCGGCGTCTATCAGAGGTCACTTCCGGTAGTAGGATAGCCCTATTTGTAAAAGAGTGTTTTCTTTCTTAGGCAGCTGGTGGCCCATGTGGTAGCCCCTTGCCATATAAAAGGAGGCCCAGGCCTAGGGAAGAGGGGGTTCAGACTCTGGCCAGTTTGCTCTAGAGCCTGAACTCTCTCTCTGTATTCCTTGACACACACAGATCCTCCAGAACACAGGAGTAGGGTGTTACGCTTCTCAGCGGCCCGAACCTGTCTACATCGCCCGTGTCTACGCGTTTCCTCTCTCGCTGATATCCCTCAGATCAAGGGCTAAGAATCCCACCTAGCGCCCTCGGCTGAACCGGCAAAGGGGGGCCCGCCCGGTCTCCCGGTGAGGAGTTCCACACTCCGTCATCTGCGCGCCAGGTAGGGGGCGCGCGTGTTTTTCTAAGCCCTCATCCTCTTTCGTGTGCGCCAAGCTTCGCCAGGCCATCCCTATGGCCGAAGAAGCGGTGGCGCACAGCCCCTCTCCGAGCGCTAGCGGTGATGACGGGGAGCAGAACCCGCGCCGTCGGGCTCGCACCCCGCCGTCCCCCTCTCGCCGAAGTCTTGGGCAGGGGAAGGTGCTCAAGGAGGTCGAGGGATCCGCGACCTCGCCGCTCGCGGGCGACGGAGGACGACGGTGAGGCGAGGCGCGTCGCCGCCTTGTCTACGGCGACGGCGGCACGCCCAAAGCGCGCTCCAGGCTACGGGCGCGCTCTTGCGTCACCCGCCCGTTGTCCCCGATCCAGAGACTCCAGCCCGGCGTTGGCTGGCTGATGTGGCCAACTTGGTCATGACGGCGCAGCAGCGCCTAGGCACCGGCGGGCGGTCTTCCGCCGCCGGGACCTCTGGCGCTGCCGCCACCAGCTCCATGTCGTCGAGGCGGAGGGCACGGCGGACGACGATTGATACACGCCGTTCGTCCGCGGTTTCCTCGTCAACGCCTCCGACACAAGAAGATGTGCGTGGGGGGCCGGATGCCCGGCTCGATATCGAGCGCCGGCGCGACGCTCGTCGCGCCGCCCACGCAACGGAGGGCGCCTCCTCGTCTGGAGCGCCACTTCGATCTGGTCACGGGGGCCGGCCCCCCGTGTCCTCGGTTGGTGGTGCCGGCTGTCGAGCCTTTGTGGCGAGCCTTCGGAATGTCCGTTGGCCCCCAAGGTTTCGGCCCACCATCACCGAAAAATATGATGGAAGCGTCAATCCCGCTGAGTTTCTCCAGATCTACACGACTGGGATAGAAGCCGCGGGGGGTGACGACAGGGTCATGGCGAATTTCGTCCCCATGGCCCTGAAGGGCCAGGCGCGGGGTTGGTTGATGAACCTGCCACCTGCGTCGGTTCACTCCTGGGAGGATTTGTGCTAGTAGTTCACTACGAACTTTCAGGGCACATATCCGCGCCTAGGCGAAGAAGCGAACTTGCACGCGGTACAGCGGAGGGACGATGAGTCTTTTCGCTCGTACATTCAGCGGTTCTGTCAAGTCCGCAACCCCATACCATGCATCCCTGCACATGCGGTGATCTACGCGTTCAGGGGGGGCGTGCGGCACAACTGCATGCTCGAGAAGATCGCCTCCAAGGTGCCCCAGACCACCGTGCAGCTTTTTGAGCTCGCGGACCGTGTGGCTCGCAAGGAGGAGCCCTGGACCTGGAACTCCTCCGGCTCTGGTGTGGCAGCTCCGGCCGCCCCTGGGTCCGCCACTCGTTCTGGGCGGTGGGATAGGAGGAGGAAGAAGAGGTCGGCCCTTTCCGACGATGAGGGTCACGTCCTCGCCGTCGAAGGCGCCTCACGGGCCCCCCGAAAGGGGAGGCCTGCGAGTGACAAAAAGAAGGAGGCCGGCGCTCCCGGCAAGGAGCGCTCGGCCGGCAAGTGGTGCACCGTGCACAACACCTCCCTCCACGACCTCGCGGATTGCCGCGCGGTCAAAAGTTTGGCCGAGCGGACAAGGAAGTGGGAGGAGGAGAAAAGGCAGGAGCGCCGTGAGGGCAAGGCCCCAGCGACTCCCCCGGCAACCGGTGAGGCGAGGCCAGGCAGAAGGCCCCCGCCGTGGACACCGGCGATGGTGACGATGATCTGGGCTTTCAGGAGCCCGAGGCCACCGTCGCCACCGTCGATGGGGGAGCGTGCGCTCACGCTTCTCGCCGGAGCCTCAAAGCCATGAAGCGAGAGCTTCTAGCCGCGGCCCCTACCCATGAGGCGACGTGGCGGGCGCGTTGGTCGGAGGTTGCCCTCACCTTCGACCAGACTGACCACCCGCCGTGCGTTGCCCGGGGAGGACAGATCGCGATGGTGGTTTCCCCCACCGTCTGCAATGTGAAGTTGGGGCGCGTCCTCGTAGATGGGGGCACAGCCCTCAACATCCTTTCCCCCGCAGCCTTTGACGCCATCAAGGCCCCGGGGATGGTGCTCCGACCGTCCCAGCCAATCATCGGCGTGACGCCGGGGCACACCTGGCCGCTGGGTCATACCGACCTCCCGGTCACCTTTGGTGGTCCCGCCAAATTCCGCACCGAGCGGGTGGACTTCGATGTGACGGACCTCAGTCTGCCCTACAACGCGGTCCTGGGAAGGCCCGCGTTGGTGAAGTTCATGGCGGCCGTCCACTACGCCTATCTCCAGATGAAGATGCCGGGCCCCGGTGGCCCCATCATCGTCCATGGCGACCTCAAAGTCGCGCTTGCTTGTATGGAGCAGCGCGCGGACCACCTCGCCGCGGTGTCCAAGCCCGTGGGTGGCGACGAGAGGCTCAGCACCTCCATCTCGCCCGCCCCGAGGCAGCGGATGGTCACGTGCGACGAGGTCCCGGTCAAAGAGGTTGCCCTGGGCGACGGCCCGTCCAAGACCACACGAATCGGTGGTCTTCTGGACGACAAATAGGAAGACGCGCTCGTCTCCTTCCTGCGGGTAAACGCCGACGTCTTCTCCTGGAGACCGGTGGACATGCCCGGGGTCCCCAGGGAGGTGATTGAGCACCGTCTCGCCGTGCGGCCGGGCGTGAGGCCGGTCCGGCAGAAAGTGCGGCGGCAGGCCCTGGAACGCCAAGCTTTCATCCGCGAGGAGGTGGCGCGGCTTCTGGAGGCCAGATTCATCTGTGAGGTCATCCATCCGGAGTGGCTCGCGAACCCGGTCGTCATCCCCAAGGCGAACGGCAAGCTCCGGATGTGCATCGACTACACCGACCTCAACAAGGCATGTCCTAAGGACCCTTATCCCCTGCCACGCATAGATCAGATTGTCGACTCCACTGCGGGGTGCGACCTTTTGTGTTTTCTAGATGCATACTCTGGTTATCATTAGATTCGCATGGCTAGGGAGGATGAGGAGAAAACTGCGTTCATTACCCCCGTAGGAACTTATTGTTATACAACTATGCCCTTCGGGTTAAAGAATGCAGGTCCTACTTTTCAGCGTACTACTCGTATTTCTTTGGGTAGTCAGATAGGACGCAACGTTGAGGCCTATGTCGATGACTTGGTTGTGAAGACACGCAACCAAGAGACCTTACTCTCGGATTTAGCGAAAACTTTCGAAAGTCTCCGCTCCGCCCGCATAAAGCTGAACCCCGATAAGTGCGTGTTCGGCATGCCTGCGGGCAAGCTTCTCGGGTTCTTGATCTCTGCCCGAGGCATTGAGGCCAACCCCGAGAAGATACGAGCTATAGAGCGGATGCGCCCCCCCAGCAAGCTTAGGGATGTGCAATGCGTCACTGGATGCATGGCTGCCTTAAGTCGATTCATATCGAGGCTGGGAGAGAAGGCGCTACCCCTATTTAAGCTCCTCAAACGCTCCGGGCAGTTTACCTGGACGGAGGAGGCTGAGCGGGCCCTCACTCAGTTGAAGGCGTACCTCAGTTCTCCCCCGATCCTAGTCGCCCCAGAGCCAGATGAGCCGTTGCTACTCTACCTGGCGGCAACCCCGCAGGTAGTCAGCGCGGCGTTGGTCGTGGAGCGCGACGAGGACAACCCTCGCTTCACGCGCCCCCACCCTGTGTCGACTTGACCCGGGAGAGAGCAGGGAGGAGAGGCCCCCGAGCTAAACGGCAGCCTAAGGCCCCCGACAGCCGGAGTGGGCCCTCCGCCTGCTTGTCCGACGGCGCCGGACGTCCCCGACCCCCAGGATGGCCCTGGGGCCACTGCGGAAAGGCCGCGCCTGTCGCCCTCCGACCCCGAGGTCATCGGCACCGAAGCCGAGTGCGCCCCGCACGGCCTCTCGGACGAAGAGCGCCCTGGAGATGACGCCCCTAGCAAAGAGGACAGGCCCCGCCGAAAGGTGCAGCGGCCCATCTACTTCGTTAGCGAGGCCCTCCGGGACGCCAAGACCCGATACCCTCGGGCCCAGAAGATGCTTTACGCAATTTTGATGGCTTCGAGGAAGTTGCGCCATTATTTCCAGGTGCATCGGGTCACGGTGGTCACGTCTTACCCCCACGGCCAAATCTTGCGCAACCGAGAGGGTACTGGACGGGTGGTGAAATGGGCAATCGAACTCTCTGAATTCGATTTGCGCTTTGAGCCACGCCACGCGATCAAGAGCCAGGCCCTCGCCGACTTTGTGGCGGAGTGGACCCCGGCTCCCGAGCCCGTCTTCGTCCCTGAGGCCAACGCTGGCCCCTCGCAGCTGCCTCACGCCGCCTACTGGGTGATGCAGTTCGACGGCTCCCTGTCTCTTCAGGGCGCCGACGCGGGGGTCACTTTGACCTCACCGAGCGGAGACGTCCTCAGATATCTGGCCTGCCTCGATTTTCGGGCGACCAACAATATGGCGGAGTACGAGGGACTCCTTGCGGGACTCAGAGTGGCGGCTAGAATGGGGATCCGCCGCCTCCTGGTTTTACGTGATTCCCAGTTGGTCGTTAACTAGGTCTGTAAGGAGTGCCGGTGCTCTGACCCGCAAATGGACGCCTACGTCCGCGAGGTGCGGCGTATGGAGCGCCATTTCGACGGGATAGAGCTTCGGCACGTAATCAGGCGGGATAACGCGGTCGCCGACGAGCTCTCAAGGCTCGCTTCTTCGCGAGCCCAGACCCCACCGGGCGCCTTTGAAGAAAGGCTTGCCCAGCCGTCGGCGCGGCCCGACCCCCCAGGGGAGACGGACGTGCCTGAACGGCCCCCGAGGCCCGTCGGAGTCCAGGCCTCGGGACCCGAGGGGAGCGCTCCCAGCTCCCCTAGATTGATTGCTTGGATGATTGAGATCCAGGCGTACCTCACAGATAAGACTCTACCCGAGGACCGCGAAGGGAGTGAACGCGTCCATCGCATCTCCAAGCGCTACGTGTTGGTGGAAGGGACCCTCTACCGGCGCGGGGCTAACGGAGTCCTCCTGAAGTGCATCCCTCGGGAACAAGGCGCCAAGCTTCTCGCCGATGTCCATGAAGGCGAGTGCGGAGCCCACTCCGCCTCGCGCACCTTGGTTGGCAAGACCTTTCGCCATGGTTTCTATTGGCCGACGGCTCTCCACGACGCGGTTGACCTGGTCCGACGATGCAGGGCGTGCCAGTTTCACGCCAAGCAAACGCATCAGCCGGCCCAGGCCCTGCAAACCATACCTCTTTCATGGCCGTTTGCTGTCTAGGGGCTGGACATCCTGAGTCCCTTCAGGAGGGCCCCGGGCGGGTTTGAGTATCTGTATGTCGCGGTCGACAAGTTCACTAAGTGGCCCGAGGCTTATCCGGTCATCAAGATCGATAAGCACTCGGCGCTAAAATTTATCAAGGGCATCACTGCTCGGCTCGGGGTGCCTAACCGTATCATTACGGATAACGGCACCTAGTTCACTAGTGAGCTCTTCGGCGACTACTGCGAAGACATGGGCATCAAGCTCTGCTTCGCCTCACCCGCCCACCCCAAAAGCAATGGCCAGGTGGAGCGCGCCAATGCGGAAATCCTCAAGGGCCTCAAAACCAAGACCTTCAACATCCTCAAGAAGCACGGCGACTCGTGGATCGAGGAGCTGCCAGCGGTGCTCTGGGCGAACCGAACCACGCCAAGCCGAGCAACCGGGGAAACGCCTTTCTTCCTCGTCTACGGCGCGGAGGCGGTCCTCCCATCTGAGCTCACCCTGAGGTCCCCTCGGGCCACCATGTATTGCGAGGCTGGTCAAGATCAGCTTCGCCGAGACGACCTCGACTACCTAGAAGAGCGAAGGCGGCGCGCGGCCCTCCGAGCCGCGCGCTACCAGCAGAGCCTGCGGTGCTACCATCAGCGCCACGTCCAGGCGCGATCACTCTGCGTCGACGATCTCGTCCTACGCTGCGTCCAAACGCGTGCTGGACTGAGCAAACTCTCACCAATGTGGGAGGGTCCGTATCGAGTGATCGGTGTCCCTCGGCCGGGCTCGGTTCGATTGGCCACAGGCGACGGCACAGAGCTGCCTAACCCATGGAACATCGAGCATCTTCGTCGTTTCTACCCATAAGGGGGTCGGGTGTCACGTCTCGGGCTCGGGCCAACCCCGTACCCCCCTCGGGCGTGCCGGGTTGGCTAGGGGCTACCACATGCATATACTTGTTTATTTCCTTTCTAGCATTTCAATAAAAAGCTTTTTCGATTTCCTAAGGACTGTGTCTGTGTTGTCGCTTCCTTTTGAAAAGTCTTTGCTTCAATCGGTACGTTCGTGCTCGGTCTCGCCCTTGGTGACCCGGGTCGTCTAAAATCGCCAAACGGGGCCCAGAACCGAGCCGCACCCCGGGGCGCGGTGAACTCCGGGGGGGAATCGGCAAAGGCCCACAATCGGGTCCCCCTAACCCTCGGTCACCGCGCTCCCGGCCTGGCCAGTCTCGACATGTGGATCTCCCCAGGCACTAGCTCCGATCCATGCCGCTTGAGGCTGGGGCCCGGGCACGAGCCCTCGTTCAAGCCAAGACACAGAAGGACCGCGGCACAGACCATCCTTATTTCATACACATAGCAAATGTAACTGACATGGAAATTAAAATTCTATTTGATTGCAGATGAAACCAGTCTGTACAAGCAGGGGCTCAAAGGCCTCAGAAGAAGGAAAAATTATTAAGATCGGCGGGGGCCTGGGGGCTCACTCCGACGCGCCCGGGTCGCCGGCCTCGCCGTTGCTGTCGCCCGCACCGTCGTCGCCGTCCTCCTCCTCGTCGGAGTCGAGGGCGAACACGAGCCGAGGGGCCGTCCCCTCGAAGCTGTGTACGATGTGGTCAGCGGCGTCCTGGACTTGTGCGCGTGCGCCGTCCTCAGTCCCGGGAGGGAACTCTTCCAGCGCTGTCCACGGGGAGAAGTCGGGGTCCCTGGCCTGGTAGCTCGCCAGTACGAGCTCCACCGCTCCCCGGGCGAGGTCCCTTGAGGATGACTTGATTGTCTCCTTCAGCTCCTCGGGGAGCCTTTCAAAGGCCCCGGCCATCTCCGAGAGGCGCTGGGCGAGGCCCCCCTGGTTGGTGGCGTACTTCGCGTGCCGCCCGCCCCAGATGCCCGCCTGCCGCCCAGCGCGGTCGAGGCGGGAGACAGCGTCCCGAAGCATGCCGGGCCCTATCTTGCTCGCCAGCCGGAGGGCCTCAACCTCCCTGGCGGACGAGTCCAGGGCGCCCAGCAGCTCGGCGACGGTGTGCTCGGCGGCTGCAAGGCGGGCGGCTAGGTCGCCGTGGCCCGCGGCCGCCCCGTCGCTGCGCGCTCTCGCGTCCAGCTCCTTCGCCCGCGCCTCGAGCTCAGTGGCCCGCTGGTCCAGCGCGTTCCTCTCGGCGCGGGCGCTCTCCAGATTACGGTGCCCCTGCTCCTCCGTGTCGCCTCGTGGAGGAACAGGCTATCCGCCAGCCGCCGCGCCGCGGCCTCCGCCTCCTCGAGAGCTCGCCCCCGCTCGGCGAGCGCGTCTTCGCGGAGGCGGAGTGCGGACTCCTCTTCGGTGAAGGTGGCCTCGTGCGCCGCCAGAGCAGCCTCCTTCGCGTTCAGGGCGCGGGCGAGCTCCTCCAGCGCCTCCAGCTCCCGGGCGCGAACGTCGAGGGCTTTGGCCCGCTGGCACACGGCGGCCTCCTGCGCAAGCAAGCGCGAGGCCCGCCCCCCGAAGGGGGTGAGCCGCTCCTCCAGCGCCATGGCGCGGGCCTCAAGGGCCTCCTCGCGTTGGTGGGTCGCCGCCTCGCTCTCCGCCGCCCGTCGTTCCCGAGCAGCGGCGGCGTCAAGAACTCCCCGGGCGGCGTCGAGCTTCCCCTCTAGCTCCGCCACCCGGCTCCCGTATTGGAGGCGAAGGTCGTCCCGCGCCTCGTCGAGCACGGCAGTGGCGATAAGGGCAGTCTCCCGCTCCTCCTCCGCCTCCCTGGCAATCTCCGCCAGGCTCTTGCGACGGGCCTCGAGCTGCGAGGCGTGCCGGCGGTGTGCCTTATTGCCCGCCTCCACCATGGCCTCCACCGAGCGTCGCCCCTCCTCGACGCGCGCCCACGCCGCGTCGTCTCCGCCCGCTCTGCCTGCAGGGCCTCCATCTGGGCGCTTAGCCCGTCCAGCACCGGTGCTGTTCGCGGTGGCCAGGGCCTGCAGGAGGGGTTCCGCGCTCAGCGGGGCGGCGGAAGGCAGTGGGGAGGGCCACCTCTGTGTTGGTGCCGCGCGGCTCGGCCCGCCGATCGGCGTGCTGGTCTCGGGGGCGACCCCCGAAGCCGGCTCGTCCGGAGCGCCACCCGGGGCATCGGGCCCAAGGTGCGCCCCTTCGGCCTCGTCGTGGGCGGCCTCGGGGGTCGTTATCGCCTCAGGCGGAATCAGGTCAGGGACTTGGGAGGCGGCCTCGCGCGCGCGCGCTGCCTCTTCCTCCCGTGAGGTCTCCCCGGCCCGGCGAACCCTGGCCTCCTCCCGAGCGGCCTCCTCGGCCTGGCGAACCCGGGCAGCCTCCCGAGCGGCCTCCTCGGCTTCCCGGAGGCGGCCCGCAGCTCGCCTCAGGGCCTCTGCGGTCGCCGTCTCCTCGGCCTCGGACCGACCGGACTTGGAATGGCGCGTGGGGCGCGACGGGATCTCGCTGAGGCAGAAGAAAAACCAGAGACAAAAAAGAGGTGAGTAAAAACTTGCCTTGGGAGATGGGAGTAAGAATACGGCCGCAGTGGGTGCGGGGTCGAACCTGCGGGGTGGTCGGCTGAATGACCACTTCGGGGGCGCGATGAGGCTCCCTCGGCATGGCTCGGTCTCCCCCATTTTGCGGAGCCGTTTCTTCTTCCGCTCCCCCTCGGGCTGCGGCGTCGGTGCGGCGCCGTCTGGGCGCCTGCTGCTGACGCGCACCACCCCGCCCCCTCGGGGAGGAGATGGAGGAGGGGTACACTCCTGCTTCCTCTTCCCCTTGGCGTCGGCGGGGCGGCTGCCCCCTGGGCCCTCGCCACGGGACCCAGAAGCATGGCCCCCTCCAGGGGTAGATTGATCCCCCTACGGCTGCCGGTCGCGCCATCGTGGCCTCGGGGGGCCCGCTCCCCCGACGCCCCGACCACCTGCATGATGGCCAGGATGTTGGCGCGTTCCGGGTCACAGCAAAGGGGGAGGATCCCTTGAGGGATGAGGGATGCCTCCACGGAGCTAAGATTTAGCATCCGTTGGACCACCATGCTGAAGTCCTCGGGGTCCCAGTCCCATTTGCGCCCCTAGTGGGTCCTCAGGTGGTCCTCGGTCCCGGTGTACTCCCAGGCGCCCCGGGCGCGCCGCTGGAGTGGCTGTTGGCGCAGAATTTCGACCCGTCCAGCAACCAAACGGGTTCCGCGTTACCACGGCGGCCTGGGAGATCTGCTTAACTCCAGTGCAGGTCCAAATGGCTTGCCTAGTCGTAAGTAGAGCGTGCCAGTTGATTTGATCTGCAATCAACAAGATTAAACAAGTAAACCATGTGAGAACCGATGGCCGATCGGCCGATAGGCCGATGTTGCATCGTGAAGGCCTGGCCGATAGGGCAAACCTATATCGGCTTACTTCAGGTAATGATAAGATAGAACTAATAAAGTAGATCTAATCTCATCGGCCCATGTTATCATGTTTATAGCAAATTACTGGAACCGGCCGATGAGGATAGCATGAAGATAAATACACTAACTAATACTCTAGTGCAAACTTATACAAGCCAATCAGCCAATATAAATATACCAACCACAGAGAGATCCTAAGAATACCCTGTAATCAATGTATTTATATCCACCAATCCGCCTGCATAAGTGGCAAACACATGCAAGAATATAAAATAATCACATGCATTAGGTAAGACCGGCTGAAACCCCGGCGCTATCCTTAATTACGATCAAAAACAGGCTTTAGGTTAAACCTCGAAACACGACTAAGGTCGATAGCAACTCAAAGTGTAGATCGAGAGTTAACGTAAAGAAAATCAAGTCTTCGATCACTTTTGGGGATGGTAAATGCCTTAGATAATCTAAACGAGCAAACCAATTCGATCATCGTCGGCAGTAAACCCTAAAACGAGTTAGCCACTGGCAAGACAGAATTAGAAAACCGCATCAAGATTAGCTAACACACGATAAATGACGATCACATCGCTAGGGCTTAACGTGCCTAAAACGACACGCTAGCCTCGACGATGCAGATCGTCGGGGACGAGTTCTTACCTCTGCTCTGGAGAAGCAAGAACTCGTCGGGAGTTAACCTCTTGCGAGGGTTGGCGATGCGCCGAAAGTAGATTAAACTGGTTTTTGTGTGATTGATTTGAGAGAGAGTACATGTACAAACTATCGGGATATTTATACCCGAGGTTACAACAGAACCCTTGTAGGGCACGATCTTATCTACAACTAACAAACAAGTCCTTGCGGCAGACTTAAGCCACAGATTAGATCTACACTACTTAATTTACAAGATACAATTGCCTAAAACCGAGCTTTATCTCTATTTGGCAACTTCCTTGAAGCTTACTTCGAGCCCAGACCAAGCCCACGTTGACACTGTCAACTCACAACCCGCATCGGCCCACGACCAAACCAAATCCGTATCGGCCGATACGCTCTTTATAGCAACACCTCCCCAGTCCGATACGGTTACCGGGTCCGATACGAAGCCTGGTCCGACTCCAACTCAATCCTTCCTCTCTGCTTCGGTTTCCTTTTTCCTTTCCGAGTCGATTACCAAAATCCGTCGTTAACACATGCCCCCCAATTCCGCTTCATTATATAATGTGGCGGAATTAGCTCCAGGGAACTCATCGACTTTTTGCTAGGTCTAACCTGAAAACCGCACAGATCCAGATTCGAACCCTTTCGCCGCCGATTCAACAAACTCCTCGTGTTCTTCAACTCCGGCGACCCCTCGGCGTCTCGTCAACATCGACCCCCTTCACAGCGACCCCTCCAACAACAACGATGGCCTCCGCCCCGTTCTACGCCTCCGAGATCCCTGCGGTAAGTCAATTCCTTCAAAGTCCTCATTATTCCCTTTTCCGCCGATTTCTCCAAGTTAGGGTTTTACTCTCTGTCCCCCTCAGGCCTTATATTTTCATCGTTGTTCTCACGATTTAGGTCTTCAAAAACCAAATCTTGATCCCCACCGACGATAAATCCCATCGCTTTCTCCTGGGCCCCATGGGCGACTGCGACCCAACCTGGCTAATCAACGCCGAAACATACAGAATTCCTTTCAGGCAAGCCAAACCCACTGTCTCGGCGTGGAAGCACACCTTCAGGTCATGGCCATCAAAACTAAACGGATACAGGACCTGGCACAAAAGGATTGTTGCCGTCAAACAAGTCTACTGGGACGAAATTGGAATCGACCAATGCATAACTCTGTCCCTGGCCGATACCAAGAAGAATGAGCCACTAATGTCAGCTGCCAGCTACTTCTGGTCAAGTACCTTGAACGCCTTCATCTTCAAGCAAGGTCCGATGACCCCAACCCTCATAGATATCAAGGTACTCACAGGATTGGATATCAGCTCCGAGATCAACCCCTTCAGCCTCCTGATAAACAGCAGCCACAAGTTGAAGACCAAGAAAATCGGAGGCTGGTCCGGATATATCTCTAAACACATGGAACAGGGATCGGTCTCAGAGCGAGAACACGTAGCTTTCCTGACATTGTGGTTGGAGAGATTTGTCTTTTGCGGATCGACCTGTGGCCCCACTACAAACTGTCAACACTTGGCTCAAGCTTTGGTCGACAAGAGACAAATCCCCTTGGGCCGATACCTTTTAGGTGCTGTATATCGGCTACTCCATGTTTCCACACAAGACCTGATGCTAAAACAGACTGTGGCTCATGGAGGACCATGGTGGTTCATTCAACTCTGGCTAACCATATACACCAACACCATGGTTGATCGGCCACCTCTGTCAGATTCTCGCTTTCCATCGAAATATGCCGATCACGAAGACCCCAGGAACAGAAGATGCATGTCCTACGGGGAAGCAGCCTCCGTCTACCCCGGCGCAGATCAATCGGCCGATGACATGGCTACATGGTTCATCTGTTTCTTCACCGGCCCCCCATCAGCCAAGATGGATACCTTTGTCTATACATCGGACCGAGACTTCGAGCTTCCAGATGATCTGCAACTGAGCTTAATAAATGATGACATGGAATCAAGGGAATTATTCATGATCGGCCTTACTCCATGTCTGCTCCCAGTAGGCGTCTTTCAGGGAAGGAGCACCAGCTTGTCCTATGAGTTTTACACCCCAATGACAGCTGCCAGACAATGCGGGCTCGGACAACTTCCCATTAGCTTGCATCTTCATAAACTCCTAGAGAGCAGAGGCACAATCCCATCGGCCCTGGTTATGAACAAAGCAATGGAAATCGAGCTCCCCAATCTCGGTGACTGCGATCGGCTGCATCTGAATGCCTTCGTGCACATTAGCTTCCAGACTTGGTGGCAAGAGTGGGCTGCTCACATCTTTCATCAATCGGCCAGGTTCTATGTGACAGAACTTATCCAAGGCATCAGCCCTCAAGTCCCAGATGAGCCGATTCCATCTGTGAGCAACAGTGGACGGAAGATCTTCTACGCTCAAGCCATAGCTCCATCGGGGTCAACCATCCTGGAATCCATCATCGGCCTCAGTGCCCCAAAAGTGGCGTCACTTCTCCAAGGTCAGATGCCTAAAGAAAACCCCAAGAAAAAAGCGCCGGCCAAAGGCAAATCGCAGAAAGCCAGCAAGAAGGCTAAAACCGATGACCAGGCCGATGCCGAAGAGCTAGACCCCTCCTTGAAAGAATTCCTCGAAGAACAAGTGATGGAGGAGGAAGTCGATGCAGCAGCGGCCGATGCACATGAAGAAGAAAACCCGTCGGTCGAAACCACCCAGGAGCCATCGGCCGAAACTGCTGAGATCCCACCGACCGATGACCAAGATGATGCCCCACAACCAAGAAGGACCAGGCACGCAGTTCGCAAGGTCAATATAATCTCTTCTTTGTGTTTACATAATCTCCTTGCACTGTCACACTTTAACTTCATATCCTTTTCAGGCCGCGGTGCCGTCTGTGTTAAAGGAGAGAACTCAATCGGCCCCTCTGCCAAGAACCAAGAAAACAACATTGCAACGGCGCGAACGAGCCAAGGCACGATTGAGGACCCCTTCTCCTTCTCCACCACCCTCTCCGACTGTCTCGGTAAGAGTTGACTTTTTTTGCATTATTTTTCTAATCACATAACCCTATTCACCAATTTCCTGCTTTTTCAGCCTAGGGCTCCATCACGTTCACCACATCGGCCAACCCCCTCGCCTACTATGTCAACAAAGCAAAGGAAGGCCGATGCAAGCACCACCGATGCTCCAACACAGGTAACCACGATTACCCTGATCCCCTTTCTGCCGATTCCTGATTAACAATGCTAACCTCGACCCATGTTGATTTTTACAGAACCTAGCCGATATGTTCTCCTTTGATATCGGCCAGTTTCTTGATGATGAGGACAAGGAACTACCCAGCACAGCCAGGGCACCAATCTCTGATGATCTGAAGAACCGGCTGACCGATATCGCCAATCGGCTGGAGTCCTCGCTGGAGTACTTGGTGGAAGATTGCACCTCCATCAGGGTCAGGGTACAAGAAATTCAAGACGAACTGCCTGAAGACCTGATGGAGGTCCTAACACCGGCCATCTTCTTGGAGCAATACCGATTCAAGCTCAACAAGGCCAAAGAAAGACTTGCAGAGCGACGAGAGCGCGAACAACTGGAATCGGCCCTGTCCGCTAGCAAAGCTCAAGTGAACGCCGATAAGACCAGGTTGGACGAGCTAGCGGTGGAGCCGATTGTGCTGAAAAATAGGCTTGAAGAACTCCGTCGCCTCGAGGCAGAGCTAGAATCGAAGCTGGCCACTACACGCCAAGAAATCCAGGAAGTCGAAGCCGGGATAGCTGCATCACCCAAGGTCATAGAAGACCAGACGACAAAGCTCAAGGCATCGGCCAAGTACCTCGCGACCCTAAGCAAATCACTGAAACCGATCCCAGGGACGATGGCCGATGATGCCCAGGCTATTGAAGACGTTGAGCAGATTCGTCGTAAAGCCATTGCTGCTATTGCAGACTTCATAGGGTGATGTAGCATATGTTATTTCTATAATGTATAACCATACACCTTATCGGCCATGCAGCCGAATTTGTTTTGAAAATTCCAGCCTAATTTCTTGCTTCTGAAATCCTCTCACACCTTATCGGCCGTGCAGCCGAATTTGTCTTGAAAATTCCAGACGCATATATCTCTAATATGAACATTCTCATTATAAACAATCTCATCGGCCAGAGAGCCGAAGTCAATCGCCAAACTGAAAAATCCTTGAAAATTCTCATTATAAACAATCTCATCGGCCAGAGAGCCGAAGTCAATCGCCAAACTTAAAAATCCTTGAAAATTCTTGAAAATTCCTTGAAAATTCCTGTATATATATATGCCCCCCAAATTTTGGAAGATGAGGGCTCATATTCTGAAATTTTGAACTAAGGGCGATAGTATTTACCGGCCATCTAAAGACGATTCTTGACTACATCGGCTGTGATCATAAATCGGCTAGAGGGCCGATCATGAGTCAATCCAGATACTGGGATAATACTGTTTCAAGTATTTGCCATTGAGAGCTCGTCCATAAATCTCGCCATCTAATCCCTTGAGCAGATAGGCATTGTGAGGAACGCATCGATGAATTCGAAAGGGGCCTTCCCAATTAGGTGACCATTTGCCGAATTTATTATCTCTGGAGCCAATCGGCATTATTAATTTCCATACAAGGTCTCCTTCCTCAAATGATTTGGCAACGACCTTTTTATTATAATGACGGGCTACTCTATCTTTATCACGCTTGATCTTCTCTAAGGCCCGTAATCGAACATGTGCCAAATCATCCAATTCATCAACCATAAGATTATGGTACTCATTGGCTGTCAAATCGTCTTGCAAAGCAATCCTTCTTGAGCCGATGGCGGTTTCCCACGGCAGCATAGCTTCATGCCCGTAGACCAGTTGATAGGGAGGCACTTGGATTGCACCATGGCAAGCCATCCGATACGCCGAAAGGGCATCGGCCAGCGTTGTATGCCATTGCCTCGGCTGTTCGTCAATTTTCCTCTTGATTAATTTGATTAAAGACTTGTTGGAAGCCTCTGCCTGCCCATTAGCCTGCGCGTAGTAAGGAGAAGAATTGAGTAATCTGATGCCCATGCTGTCAGCAAATCGGACGAACTCATCGGACACGAAGATTGATCCCTGATCGGTAGTTATTGTCTGAGGTAACCCAAACCGATATATGATGTGCTCCTTGACGAACTGAATAGCGTCTTTGGAATCAACCTTCTTGAGAGGAACGGCCTCAACCCACTTTGTGAAGTAATCTGTAGCCACTAATATATACTTGTGTCCCTTACTTGATGGTGGGTTAATCTGGCCGATCATATCTATTCCCCATCCTCGAAACGGCCACGGCTTTATGATTGGATGCATAACCGATGCCGGTGCTCTCTGAATTGCTCCAAATTTCTGACAATCCTGACATCCTTTATAATACTTGAAGCAATCTTCTAGCATGGTTGGCCAAAAATATCCGACGCGCTTCATCAGCCATTTCATTTTATGGGCCGATTGATGGGTGCCACAAATCCCTTCATGTACTTCGCTCATAACGGTTTTAGCCTCCTCAGGACCTAGGCATTTGAGTAGGACACCATCAACCGTCCGATAATATAGGTTATCGTCCAATAAGACATAGTGTAAAACTTTATATTTCATTCTGCGTGACGCCGACTGGGAAGGATTTCTCAAGTACTCAATGATATCAAACCTCCAGTCGTCGGCGTGCACGAGAGCAATCTGAATTGGAACATCTTTAGCCATCGACCTGTATCCCGATGCCCCCTGAGCTAAATCATTGGCTTCGAAATTCTGCTTCCTGGGTATGTGCCTCATCGTTACGATCCGGAAACCGTGTAATAACTCTTTGCACTCCTCATTGTAGACTTTGAGAATATCGTCTCTGCACTCATACTCCCCAGAAAGTTGACTAATTACTAGCTGTGAATCACCAATGATTTCCACGGCATCGGCCTCGACTTCCTGTAATAACTGTAAGCCTTTAAGCACCGCTTCGTATTCTGCTTGATTGTTGGTATAATAAGGCTTGATAGTGAAAGCGAACTCAAAACTTGCCCCCCGAGGGGATATGATGACTAGGCCGATACCGCAACCGTGTCTGCAGACGGATCCATCGAAATATAACATCCACGGCACAATGTCTGCATATGCAACTGAGTCATCTCTATGTTGAACGATGAAATCGGCCAGGGCTTGTCCTTTGATCGCTTTGGCCGATTCATATCGAAGATCAAACTCTGTTAAAGCAAAGATCCACTTCCCGACTCGTCCTTTCAACACAGGGGCCGATAGCATGTATTTCATCACATCGGCCTTGCTCACCACTATGCACTCGTTGGAAAGCAGGTAATGCCTCAATTTAGTACATGAAAAATATAAACAAAGGCATAATTTCTCCACCGGCGTGTACCTTGTCTCAGCGTCTAACATTCTCCTGCTGAGATAAAAAATAGCTCTTTCCTTGCCGTTAACATCTTGAACCAAGACTGAGCCGATGGATTTCTCATCGGCTGACAAGTACAACTTGAATGGGACTCCTTTCTGTGGAGGAATTAAGACCGGCGGAGAAGTTAAATATTCTTTGATATCGTCTAGCGCTTTCTGTTGCTTGTCACCCCATATGAACTCTTCGTCGTCCTTTATTTTCAATAGTGGAGTGAATGGCTCTATACGGCCCGACAAATTTGATATAAAACGCCGGACGAAGTTGATCTTGCCAAGCAGAGACTGTAACTTGGTCTTGTTTTCTGGAGGCTTGATTTTCTTGATGGCATCGATGTTCTTTTGTGTGATTTCAATCCCCCTTTCATGGACCAAGAAACCCAAAAACTGGCCGGCCGATACGCCAAAGGCACATTTGTTAGGGTTCAACTTCAAACCATATTTCCTTGCCCTTTCTAGTACCTTGCGTAAGTCGGCCAAGTGCATATCATGTTCTCTTGACTTTACGACGACATCGTCTATATAAACTTCAATCAGAGAGCCAATAAGATCATGAAAAATGTAATTCATAGCCCTCTGATACGTAGCTCCAGCATTCTTCAAACCAAATGTCATGACGACCCATTCATATAGGCCGATTGCCCCTGGGCACCTGAAGGCTGTCTTATGAATGTCCTCTTTAGCCATAAAGATCTGGTTGTAACCCGTGTTTCCGTCCATGAAACTAATGATCTTATGCCCAGAAGCAGCGTCGACTAGCAAATCGGCCAACGGCATAGGGTACTCGTCTTTGGGCGTCGCCTTATTTAGATCTCTGAAATCGATGCATACCCTTAGCTTGCCGTTCTTTTTCAATACCGGAACTATGTTGGAGACCCACTCCGCGTATCGGCAAGGCCTGATAAAGTTGGCGTCGTAAAGTCTTGTGATCTCTGCTTTTATGGCTTCGTGCATATCGGCCTTAAACCTCCGAGGAGCTTGCTTAAAAGGCCGATAGCCTTGTTTGATTGGTAGCCGATGTTCTACAATCAATCGGCTTAATCCTGGCATCTCATGGTATTCCCATGCAAAACAATCTCTGAATTCTTTCAAAAGATCTATCAAATTATTCTTGTATTCCTTTGGCAAATTAGCGCTTACATACGTCGGCCTAGGCCTATCACCTATTCCTATATCAATTTCTTCCAATTCATCGGCCGACGTGAAACCTTGTCCCAACTTGCCGTCTAACTCATCCACCGCGTCATCTGTGTAGGGGTCATTGTCAACGGCGGATGGTGCATCTTCGCTAAAGTAACCGCTTGTCTTGGTCTTCAATTGCCTCGATGTCGCAATCGGTTACCTTGAGGAAATCGGCGTCCCAGACTCGCCCGGACAAGCAGTCGATTCCCTCCATCTCCCAAACTGCGAGATCGGCATTGGTGACATGTACTGACCGATCGGCCTGCACGATCTCGACTTGGTCCCCTTGCCATTGCATGAGGCATTGGTGCATTGTTGAAGGGACACAACAATTTGCATGGATCCAATCTCGTCCCAACAACAAGCTGTAGGAACCCTTTCCATCGAAGACGAAGAAGGTGGTGGGAATTGTTTTGCTGCCCACGGTGAGCTCCACGTTCAGGACCCCCTTCGCCTCGGATGCGTTGCCACCGAAGTCCTTTAATACCATATTTGTCTTGATAAGATCCTCAGGTACTTTTCCAAGCTTCCTGAAGGTTGTGTATGGCATTAAATTGACTGCTGCGCCACCATCGACCAGCATCTTCGTCATCGGCCGCCCGTTGATGAATCCTTTGATGTACAACGGCCGTAGATTTCTGTGGCTGACGTCAACTGGCTTGTCGAAGATGGCTTGGTCTGGTGACAAGCGTAGCCTGGCTGAACCTTGTTCATCATCGGCCATCGCTTCATCGGCCGCCTGCACACTGTATTCTGCTGGCAATACAAACACCATGTTAACAGGCGCCGATGTCATTTTTTTTACCTTTTGAAGCTGAGTAGCCCTGAGCTGTATTGGAGGTGCCCTCATCGGCCCTGGCCACCGTGGATTTTACCCTCCACTCTTTTCTGGTCTTGGTTGGTCGATGGGGTATTTCAGCTTGTTGCTCTTGGATTTGCTCTTTCCTCCTCAACCTCTGAACCCGCCGCTTTTGTGTCTTGGTGAATACATCGCTTGGGCACCATTGGGGGTTCTGGACTTGCTCCTCATCTTCATCGTGTTGATCTTGGTGCATCGGCCCCAGCCTTTCATGCACGGATTTCCGTTGCTTGGCCGGCCGATGCGTTTGTCTGCTTGAGCTGCCCTGATAAGAATCTTCTGCACCACTGCATGCAGGGCACTCCTGGATAGATGGCAACCTCATCCCTTCATTCCAGCAGAAGCGAAAAAACTCGCACTCCCAGTGTGGGTCGTAGGAGTTGTCTTGATCAGCTTGGTCTTGAGCTTGTTCCTCCCGCCTCCGCTGATATTTTCTGATCAGACCCTCAGAGGTCTGATGAGGCCGCTTGCCAGTCCGATGGCCACCGCCATCGGCCCTGTCCGCCCGCACCATGTTGACTGGGAACGGGTGGCCTTCAATCTTCATCGGCCGCTTGGCGTCATCGATTTTAATTCTGCCCTGCTCGATGGCCGATTGAATTTGTTGCCAGAAGATCTTGCATTCATTTGTATGGTGTGAATAGGAATTGTGCCACTTGCAATATCTCCTTTTCTTGATGTCTTCGGCCGATGGCAACACGTGACCTACTGGCAGTTGAATCTGCTTTTCTTGCAACAGCAGGTCAAATATCTTATCGGCCTTGTTGATGTCGAAATCATATTTATCTTCTTTATCTCCTTTCTTGGCCCACTGGCAAGTTGTTGATTTCCTCATCCGGGCCCACTCGGCTAGGTCGACATCACCATCTTCATCGCCGTCATCGTCGGAGGCGTACTGATAAACAGTGTTAATCTTCTTCGCGAACTTCTTTGCCTCCTGGAATCGCTGCTCGTGGGCCGATACTCGTTGTGCCAGCTGAGCGAGGCTGTCAAATTCCTGCGAGGAGAACCTTTCGCGTATCGGCCCTAGCAATCCCTGAAATGCCAGGTCGGCCAACTGGGAATCGGTCAGACTGAGGCTATAACATCTGTTGCGTATGTCTCTGAACCTTTGTATGTACTCAGGGACCGATTCATCCACTCGCTGCCTAATGGCAGTCAGATCTGACAGTTTCATCTCTTGTATGCCATTGTAGAAATATCTATGAAACTGTTTCTCCAGATCTATCCATCCTCTGATGGAATTGCAGGGCAAGGAAGAGAACCATGTGAATGCAGACCCTGATAAGGACAGAGGGAAAAACCTCACCCTCAACGCCTCGATAGCCGATGCCTCCCCGCACTGTGCTAGGAATCGGCTGACATGCTCATATGTCGAGACGTTGTCCTGTCCCGAAAATTTGGAGAAATCCGGGATCTTGTATCGGCCCGGCAATGGTACCCTGTCAAATTCCTCGGGATACGGGTGCCGATACACTGTAGAGTTCTCTTTGGGCTTCAAGCCGAATTGATCTCGCATCACTTCGGCTATCATGTCAGCCCAGTATCCTGCGGGCCGATGCGGGAGGTCCTGCTGGTAGGATTGTTGGAGGCCCTCTGCTTGATAGTGCCTGGGGGAGTACGGTTGATAGTGGTGATCCAGGTTCTGCGCGCCGTACTGCCCTGCGGTGTACTGCTGATAGCCTTGCGGCACGTTGTACGCGACTGGCTGCGGAGGGTTGCTAGGCATGGGGATGTGAGGCTGTCCAGCCGATGTCGGATTGACAGGAACTTGCGGCATCGGCTCGATCACTGGTTGCTTCCCCTTTGTCCACTGCGCATATTGCTCCTCTGTGATGTGCTGAGGGCTTCCTCCCGCCTGCTTGGTGAGGACCAGCGGCAGGGTTGTTGTTGGTTGCGCCGATGGAGGTGGCATCGGCGCTATCGGCTGAGCCGTGCTTAGGTCGTTCCTCAAGGTCCGATAGGCAGGGAACTTATTTTCTGGCAGGTAAATCGGGCCTTGAGGCTTGTACTGATGGATTGAACCATCTAGGATCGACTTGACCGTATTGGTCAACGTGTTCACTAGGATCCTCGACTGGTTGACTAGTGCAGAGTGAACTGCGGAGTCAATTCGGTCTTGCAACGTCGGCGCAACGTTATCTTCGGTCTTGACGGTGTGGTCGTATGCTGCCGCCGACGTACCAGCTCCATCTCCAGGACTCGGCATTATCACCTTGGTCTTTTGAATCAGGGTGCCTTGCCGAGTCCTAGAATATGTCTGCAGATACATATTCTGGAATTGCTCGACCAGCTTCTCCATCTCAGCTTTTTGTTCTGCGCTGAGCTGGTCGGCGGTCACGGGAATGACGTTCTCCTCGACGATCTCGGCCTGCTTCGACATCTCGAGGTGTTCTTGTTGCTGGTGAGAAGCTTTTGTTCTTGTGGTCCCACCGGGCGTGCAAAAAGCGTGTTGTCGAAACAAAGCTTTTGGGCGAACGGTGGAGCGTGGTCTCTCTGGAAGTGAAGTTGAAAATCGAAGTCCCACTGGGCGTGCCAAAAGCGTGTTGTCGAAACAAAGCTTTTGGGCGAACGGTGGAGCGTGGTCTCTCTGGAAGTGAAGTTGAAAATCGAAGTCCCACTGGGCGTGCCAAAAGCGTGTTGGCGCAGAATTTCGACCCGTCCAGCAACCAAACGGGTTCTGCGTTACCACGGCGGCCTGGGAGATCTGCTTAACTCCAGTGCAGGTCCAAATGGCTTGCCTAGTCGTAAGTAGAGTGTGCCAGTTGATTTGATCTGCAATCAACAAGATTAAACAAGTAAACCATGTGAGAACCGATGGCCGATCGGCTGATAGGCCGATGTTGCATCGTGAAGGCCTGGCCGATAGGGCAAACCTATATCGGCTTACTTCAGGTAATGATAAGATAGAACTAATAAAGTAGATCTAATCTCATCGGCCCATGTTATCATGTTTATAGCAAATTACTGGAACCGGCCGATGAGGATAGCATGAAGATAAATACACTAGCTAATACTCTAGTGCAAACTTATACAAGCCAATCAGCCAATATAAATATACCAACCACAGAGAGATCCTAAGAATACCCTGTAATCAATGTATTTATATCCACCAATCCGCCTGCATAAGTGGCAAACACATGCAAGAATATAAAATAATCACATGCATTAGGTAAGACCGGCTGAAACCCCGGCGCTATCCTTAATTACGATCAAAAACAGGCTTTAGGTTAAACCTCGAAACACGACTAAGGTCGATAGCAACTCAAAGTGTAGATCGAGAGTTAACGTAAAGAAAATCAAGTCTTCGATCGCTTTTGGGGATGGTAAATGCCTTAGATAATCTAAACGAGCAAACCAATTCGATCATCGTCGGCAGTAAACCCTAAAACGAGTTAGCCACTGGCAAGACAGAATTAGAAAACCGCATCAAGATTAGCTAACACACGATAAATGACGATCACATCGCTAGGGCTTAACGTGCCTAAAACGACACGCTAACCCCGACGATGCAGATCGTCGGGGACGAGTTCTTTCCTCTGCTCTGGAGAAGCAAGAACTCGTCGGGAGTTAACCTCTTGCGAGGGTTGGCGATGCGCCGAAAGTAGATTAAACTGGTTTTTGTGTGATTGATTTGAGAGAGAGTACATGTACAAACTATCGGGATATTTATACCCGAGGTTACAACAGAACCCTTGTAGGGCACGATCTTATCTACAACTAACAAACAAGTCCTTGCGGCAGACTTAAGCCACAGATTAGATCTACACTACTTAATTTACAAGATACAACTGCCTAAAACCGAGCTTTATCTCTATTTGGCAACTTCCTTGAAGCTTACTTCGAGCCCAGACCAAGCCCACGTTGACACTGTCAACTCACAACCCGCATCGGCCCACGACCAAACCAAATCCGTATCGGCCGATACGCTCTTTATAGCAACACCTCCCCAGTCCGATACGGTTACCGGGTCCGATACGAAGCCTGGTCCGACTCCAACTCAATCCTTCCTCTCTGCTTCGGTTTCCTTTTTCCTTTCCGAGTCGATTACCAAAATCCGTCGTTAACAGTGGCGCGATCCGGCGGCGAAGGTAGTCGCCGAACACCATGGCCCCCGTGAGCCCCTGGGTATGTAGACCCGCCAGGCGGTCCATGACAGCGTCATAGCCGTCCCCCAGATCCACCGTCGCCCGCCAGCTGGACGCCTGCGCCGGGGGCTGGCTCGGAAGTCGGAGGCGCGCTTCACCGGCGAGGGGAGTGTAGAACCAATCGCTCTTCCAATCGTCCCACTTCTTGCGAAGGACGCAGGGAATGTAGCGGTTCTGCACCTGCCCCCGCGACTGAAAGTAGCAGCCGCCGACCACCGTCGACGGCGATACCGGCTGCGCGGTGAAGAACCACCGAAACAGCCGAAGAGATGGGCGCACCCCGATAAACATCTCGCACAAGTGCGCGAAGATGGCCAACGTCATTATCGCGTTGGGGGTGAGGTGCACCATCTGGAGATCGTAAAACTCCAGAATATCCATGAAAAATGCAGAGAATGGCGGGACCAGGCCCGCCATTGCGAAAGAAAGGAAGAAAACGGACCGCCCTGGGTAGTGTGGCGCCGGGCGTCCCTCGCCCAGCGCGACCACCTCCCGGCCGGTGGCAGATTCCGGCATGAACCGGCGCGGTAGCCCGGCCTGCCTCTCGCTCGTGATGCGGGAAGGTGGTAGCACGCTACCGTCGAGCAGTGCGGAGCTCCGTGCCATGGCACCGGCGGAGGGGGAGCTTGAGAGCGAGCGCGTGCGGCGAGGATAGGGCAAGAAAAACGAAGAGTTAGAGCACAAGTGGCGGAGGCAAGGGAAGAGTGGCGAGAGGAAGGAAGCGATTCCCTTCCTCGGCGCCTTTATACCCTTGCCAACGCCTCGCCCGGCTCCACTAACCCCTCACGCCCGTCTGCGGCGCACGCGGCTGTCGTGCAGCCGTGGCGGTCGAGAAGGGGCAGATCGTGTGCGCATTAATTGCGCTTGGCTACCGCGAAAAATGCCGTCATCACATCCCCAGGCGAAACGGACCGACACGTCCCGATTCGCGTGCCGTCTCGAGTAATGAAGCGGTTATGATGGGCCCGCTCATTATTATCGGTCGGTTTTCCCTTGCCGATGCGCGCGGTTCGCGACCGTTGAGGTCCAGCCCGCCTATGGGGACCGGTCCCACCTGTCACCGGCACTAAGGAGTGGCGTCATGCCCGGGCGCTCCCCCCGAGGGGGGGCGGTCGCCCAGGCTTAACGCCGGGTGCTACTGTCAGTGACATGGGACCGGGGGCATCGTGACCAGAGGCTTGGGCGGCCACAGTCATCCACGTGGCCCGTTCCCCCCGGGGGGTCGGGCCCAAGCGTGACGTGGCGGCTCCCCCCTTGGCCTCCCCGCGGATTCGGGCCGCCCCTGTTTCGGCCCCGAGGGCTAGGGTGCCCCGACCCCCTGTGATCTCGGCGCCTCGCGTGCGGGTTAGGTGAGCACAGCAGAGCTCACCTAACCGCATTTATGGCGGTTCATACGAGCGCACTACGCTGCATTTAATGCGGTGCAGTGCATGCCTATCTGGTCCGTGACCGGTCGCGGTAAGTGGCCGGTCACAGACCGGTCAGATCGCGGGTTAGGTGACGACAGGCGGCCTACAGCACGCCTCGCCCCGTCCCGTCAGAATGATGAGAGCCCCCTGTCTCTCATCCCTAGCCGGAGCCGGCGTGCCAACTCCTGGAGTTGGTATGTCAGTCCCGGTCAAATCCATTCCAGATTTTGGCGCAGGCGTGGCGAGAAAGTCGCCCGCCATTTAATGAAGGTTGAAACGGGCGTCCCCCGGGATGAGCCGGCTGGCTGTGCAGAGGCGTGCTGCGGCGTCTGTCAGAGGTCACTTCCGGCAGTAGGATAGCCCTATTTGTAAAAGAGTGTTTTCTTTCTTAGGCAGCTGGTGGCCTATGTGGTAGCCCCTTGCCATATAAAAGGAGGCCCAGGCCTAGGGAAGAGAGGGTTTTGACTCTGGCCAGTTTGCTCTTGAGCCTGAACTCTCTCTCTGTATTCCTTGACACACACAGATCCTCTAGAACACAGGAGTAGGGTGTTACGCTTCTCAGCGGCCCGAACCTGTCTACATCGCCCGTGTCTAGGCGTTTTCTCTCTCGCTGATATCCCTCAGATCAAGGGCTAAGAATCCTACCTAGCGCCCCCGGCCGAACCGGCAAAGGGGGGCCCGCACGGTCTCCCGGTGAGGAGTTCCACACTCCGTCAACCTCCTACTGGGAATGGTCGATGCGCGGCTCCTCGCTCTCCGGGGTGATGCCGCAAGTCGACGGGAACTGAACAGGTAGCCTCGGAGTAAAAGCGATGGCGCTCCCAGTCGGCGGGGTGGAAGCGACGTCACGAGCGAGTGGAGCAACTGACGGAGTGGGATCAGCAGTGAAGTGGAACAAGGAACGGTACTGACGCGTCGTCATGCGGCGAACCGGACAGGAAGGTAGTGGCGAGGTAGGAAGTGGTGGGGACGGCAATGGTGGAGAAGGGGAGGAACTCTGTGAGCTGCCTCCCTCGGTACAGGGCGCCCGGCGGGAACGCAAGGTAGGGTGAACGGGTGGAGGCTGGATGAGGGGTATCCCCTCAACTGCGGAGATGTGACGCTCCAACTGGCGATAGGCCTCAAGAAGGGAGTGGTACTGCACGTCCAGGAACATGGTGAACTCCATGAGACGGCTCACCAGGGGAAAATGGTCCTGACAGGCGCAGCGGTACACATTCCTAATGCCCTCGCGGGGAAGTTGGGGAATATAGTGGAATGGGGTGTGGATAAGGTGGAGGTGGTATCAATCACGGAGACGCCAGATGGCCGTGAAAGAGACACTCTAGTGTGCTAGGCGGGGGTTGGGGCGGATCTTGGCGAAACGGTGGCGGCTGAGCCCAGGAGCAACTGTAACGAGGTGGACGTGGACGCGGTAACGAGGCGGGATGACCTGCAGGAGCTCCCCGGAGAAGATCGGTGGAGCAAAACCGAGGTAGTGGGTGAGGTCAATGAGCAGCTGAACGGATCCGTTGTCGTCTCCACCGGCAGCCGTGTGCAACAAGCAAGACATCTACAGAAATTTTTGAAAAACGAAAAAGAGTCAGTAGACTGACACTTTTTAAAACTCTAAAGAAAGGAAGGGGGTAGAACTAAATTTTCACAAAAGAAGAACGCACTTTTGCAAGCGTGAAAGTTGGCAAAAAGAGGCTTTTCGAAGGGTTTTATTTTTCAATGAATTCTATTCAAGGAGGGGTTTTGTCCTAGGGCCAAACTTTGCTCTGATACCACCTTGTGGCGCCCCAAACTATACCAGTCCAAGAACAAGAACCGGCATAGGCTGGAGGTCACATTATTACCTGTGATAACAGTACCAGTCCCAGGATACACAAGCTGGTACTCACAGAATAATTGTGGAAATCAGAAATAACAAAGCTTTATTACAACCTTGAGGGAGGTCTCATACATACTACCATCATGGACATACCCCAAACTGGTAGAAACATAGACAGGCAGAAATGATAAAGGTGGAAGCATAGAGAACAGCAGCGGAAAGCATAGAGTAAAAGACATAAAGAGAAAAACAGCAAACATAATCCACAGGCTACGTTTGGGAACTAGACCTGAAACCCTGAGAAACGGTAATATTGAACAATCCATAATACATGATCGAGCACTTCAACTGTAGCCCAAGGCCCAAGAGCTGATCCAGCCGATTACAATTTGAGCTATTCCTGAAAATTGAAATACAGGCGCAGTGGTTAGTGTAGGATGGAACACAAGTAACCAAGCCTATCAGAGGAGGGTGAATGGTAGATTATGTCAGTGAAAATAAAATAATCAAACTTTGATAGATCAAAACATACCCCAACCTCAAAAACCAATGAACACACGTATGACGGTCTATCCAACCTACTACGGTCAATCTGATCGAGGCCTCGCCGGTCTGACCGTAGGTTCAATCGCGGTCTGATCGTCAACCTAAAAACAACATGATAGAGCTTTTGTAAAAACTTGATTTCTCTTAAACCAACCGTTGGATCGAGTTTCAAACTTGACAGAATAAACTAGACAAACCAAGGAACAACTCCATCGAAGAGATTTGGAAACTAATAAACGGTTTGAGAGAAAACACCGTCGAAAGCCAGCTGTCTCAGAATTTCAGCAAATCTAAACAAAACCTCAAACTTTGAGCGAATTTGAATCTAGCAATAACCAATTAACAAAAATGTTCTGATCTGATTTATGAATTATTAGAAAGGTTTTGGATGGATTAACTTAACAAAATCACAGCGAAACGAAGACTCACAAGTTAATGTCAAAACCAAACAATAACGTAAAACTTACAAAACCTGAAGAGATCGTCAATGCGCTGATGATTGAATATGATCTTTATTGCTTGCTCAAGTATTGTTCATAGCCACAACATCTGTCACGATTTTCACACAAAACCCTATCTAATCTCTCAAACCTAACTTTCCTCATGGCATAGTCTCTCTATATTTATACCGAAAACCTCTTACTAAAAGTAGGACTAGGACTTCTAGTTTTACTAGGATTCAAATCATCAATCCCAAATCAAATTATAATTTTCAAATTAATTCTTCTAAAACCGGAATCGAACCTGACCGGTGTCGGAATCCACAAGCGCTCGTATGAACTCCAGCCTTCCTGCGCTCGCTCATGCCTGGACATGCACCACCTTCCGACCGAGCCGTGGCATGCCGATGCCAAGCACCCTAGCCTGGTCACCTACCACGCATACATGCATACATCACACACATGCATGCATCTTTACCACACACATACGCATGCTACAGTACCTCAACATACTGTAGCAATCATATACTTCAATTTTTCTCGACCAATTTCCTTTGCGAACACCGACGTTTGCATGCACACACTGTGAAGCCCGTTGTGAATACCTATCCCACACGGTATTCATTGTATCATCTTGTATCCAACTTCGTCACCCGGCATCTTTGATCATCTAGATCTCAATTCCTCTCTAATTCTAGTCCCGATCCTATCGTTGATCGAAGTTAACCTCTAAGAATCCTGACTCTAGTCATCTTCTCACATGGTATCCCGATCATACTAGACCTTTGCATCTTCCTGAGCATAGTCTCGGTACTCATCATTGACCAAAACTGACCTCAAGTCATCTGCACACAATAAAACAAAACAACCCTTTCTGAACACAGATATCACAATCTGACCCACATTAGTCATACACACTTACATCAGCATCAACATCCACACATATTCTCAAACTAATTCATTGAACAAATCATTTGCAAATTCAATTGTTTATCATAAAATATTAATCATGATAATGATTTCACAGTTAGCAGTGGCTACCATGGACCAGAATGGCTAGGTTGGATAATGGATTATCGGTAGGTTGCACTTGCACATATTGAATTGAAACCACTATGCATGTTGTCTCGAAACAGCATCCGCCTGTGTGTTCATCCTCGTCGGCCTCGCGCACTCGCTTGCTGGCCCCGCTGCCGGCGACATGACGGCTCACTACAGCATCAACTTGGCAACGCAGAAGATGTGGATCAACAATTGCACTAGCCCATGCTCGCCAGCGTCCTCCTCTAACGTACTGGACGCCGAGGACATTCTAGCAAAGAAAGATAGAGATGGATTTTCATCCTCAAGGGGATATCTTCTCTTTTGTTTCATGTAACTTAAATAATCTGTTCTTGATTTCGATTTTCTACTATGAGGAATTTGACTGAAACTACCGAAAACAGCAGAAATTTGTCCTTCACCAAGAATTGTGCCTGAACCCGCCATGAATCAGCCAGCCTCTAACTGTTCGTGACCATCGAATCCAATACATGTACAACTCATTACTACAGAAATAATTTTTCTGGACGAGACCCTTTTTAGATTGCATATGGACCATAATTGATCGCGTCTACAAAAATCGACCTGTATTTTTGCATGCGGTTCCTTAAGAAGCCCACATGCAAAAATCGAATTTTGCAGGCGGCCCTCTTAAAGAGCCGCATGCAAAAAAAAACTTATTTTTACATGCGGACCTCTTAAGGGGCCGCATGCAAAATTTTTGCATGCAGGCCTCTTTAGAATCCACCTAAGTCCGAGTTACCTCCTCTTTTTCCTCTCAACACTTCAAAATTTTTTATCTTCATCCTCTCTTCATCTCTCTCATACCTCCTCTCATTGTTTCATCCTTATCCACTCCTCTCCTCATCTCGTCTCTCTCACCTCGTCTCCTCCTCTCCTCTCTCTCTCACTCACAAGCTCGGGGCGACAGGCGCGTCGGGCAGCGGCGGAGGCAGGATCCGCCGTAGTCAGGCCCGCAACGGCTAGATCCACCGCCTCCGGCCCCGTGACGGCTGGATCCGCACCACCACCGACGACGACGAGAGTGGTTGGGCTAGGCGGGCGGCGGGATCCGACGGCCCCACGACGATCGGATCCGCGCCGCCGCCGCTGCCGATGATGAGAGTGGTCGGGCTAGGGGGCGCAGGCGGCGTGATCTGGCTGCCCCACGACGGCCAGGCTCGGCGGGCGGGCCTCCGCCAATGGTGGGAGGAAGAGGAGCAGGGCGGGAGCGGCCAGGCTCGGCAGCGGGCGGCGGCCAGTGGGCGACACTGGGCTAGCTAGGTTTCGGTTTTTGAATTTTGTGATTTTAATTTTTTCTGGTTTTTTATTTTTTCATGCGACCCACTTAAGCTCCCGCATGCGAAAATCGGATTTTTGCATACGGGTGCGCCACAGGAAAAAAATCATTTTTTTACATATCTTTCCGTGCAGACGAGCGTCCCAACCGTATGAAAAAATATGTTTTGACTATATGAAAAAAATCTTTTTGGTATTAGTGACTTATTTTCCGTTTGGACAGGCTGGTTGTTTTTCAAGAAATAACCCCTGCCCCGCCCCCCTAATAGTAAAAAAACAATGTACGCCTTCTACACTTCAATCTTGTTTAAATGGAAGAACAAATCACTCTAAACACCTGAATCATTTATCATTTATACTGACAGTACATAATGTGTTAGCAAATTGTAACATAAATGCTCTCTTTACATCACATAACCTCAATTAAGAAGTTTATTTACAGTGCACCATACTACCGTATATTAGTAGGTTGTACTAGTGATCCAACGGTTTAGATTTATTTTATACGGTCAAAACTTCCACTTGTACTATGGATAATATACACCATTAGTACCACTAGTACGACTATGTAGAGAAGTATGTCATGTTTGTAATTTGTTTAGTACACCTAGGGTGAGCTCGTTTCGTCATGATCCCAACCCCATTCCATCATTTCCTGGGTGCACGTTTCCCAAACTGCTAAATAATTTGTTTTCAAAAAACTTCTATAGAAAATTTGCTGTAAAAATATATTAATTTATTTATCAAGGTTTTTTAGCTAACATTTAACTTTCATATGTTAAAGAATTAGTCGTTTCATTTTGTGTGATTGGGGAGAAGGTTCCCAACCATGGATACCGAACACACCCTTAGTTAAAGTTGGCCAAAAGGCTCGCAGCCCGACTGCCGAACCCATGACATGTAGATTTGGCTTGGCCCAGGCACGGCATGACCCGATTGTTGTCGAGCCCATGCCGGCCCGGCCCAACCATTGGGCCGTGCCTGGGCCTCTTCCTCAGCACGGCACGACCCAACGATAAAGGAGGCAAAATAGACTTATTTCAGCCATATAAGGCACGGTCCAAAGAGATGGAGGCAAAATAGACTTATTCCGGCCATGTAAGGTACGTCCCAAAGAGATGAGAGAGGTAAAATAGACTTATTGGGCTGTGCCTAGGCCATAGGTGCAGCCTGTGGATGGGCATGGCATGACACGGCGTGTCGGTCGGGCTATACCGACCCAACTGATCTTGATCTTGGGCCATGCCTTGATTGTGCCCGAGCCGAGCCATGCCAAACGGTCTATTTAACCATTTATACCCTTAGGGCGTGTTTGGTTTCCTGAATATCACCTGGCCCGCATCCGCCATGCAACTAGAGGCCTGTTTGGTTGTCTGGATGGGGATCTTAGCCAGGCCCAGGTAATGCAAAACAGCCCACGGAGCCAGGCTGAGGGGAAACGGCTGATTCCACCTTCGCATCGCGGCCTGGCCCGCGACGTGCAGCCGCGCTGCACCCACGCGTGCGCGTGTTGCACCCGCGCGTGCAGCTCTACGGAGGGATGGAGTTGCCGCTCCTCTTTTCATTTTTCCCCACCGAAAGAAAAGCTAGGGGTTGGTTTTCTCCGTCGCGCCTGTCCTCCTTCCACCGCTGGTCCTTCCGCCGCCAGGTACGGGCGCGAGCGTCGGCTCCCACCGTCGCGCCCTTCCTCCCGCCGCCGGGTCCCTCCTTCCGCCGCCGGATAGGGGCGCGAGCACCGGCTCCCACTATTGCCCCCTCCTTCCGCAACCGGGTAGGGGCGCGAGCGCCGGCTCCCACCGTCGCCCCCCTCTCTTCAGTCGAGCCAGGTAGGGGCGCGAGCGCCGGCTCCCACCATCGCCCCCCTCTCTTCCGTCATCGGGCAGGGCGCACACGCTGGCTCCCACCGTCGCCCCGTCTCTTCCGTCGTCGGGCAGGGCGTGTGCGCCGGCTCCCACCGTCGCGGCTCTTTCCGTCACCGGGTGTGGAGTGAGCGTGGGCCCCTCCATCGGTCGTCCTCCTTCTCTTCCACCGGTCTTCGTCACGCTCTCCATCAACCCCTCATTTTCACCGAGTTTCTTCCTCACACTCTCTCCTCTTTGGTTCTCCCCGTCCAGATCTCTGGTAAGTGCAACGATGGTATTTCGCCGCCCATTGATAGGTTGGGCATCCTCTTCCCTTTTTCACCTCCTTCTATTTCGTGTGTACTCTTTCTTTGATTTCCTCTGATTTTTTGTGGATGAAAGCATGCCCCTTTAATTAAAAAAACTAGATGTACTAAAATTCCTAGAATTTTAGGTTGATTTGGGGCCAACAAAATGTTGGATAGGCATGTTTTTTGTTATATGTTTGCCATGACCCTGTTAGTTATGCACATTATTGTGTCGGTTTTTTTATGTCTGAGCAAATTTTCGTGGTCGATGATGTGTTTGCCACTGGAGGTAGCATCCCATGGATGTGGCAGCCGTGGCATGGGTGCATAAAAATTTTATTTGCAGTAGTTAACAGTGTCAACACCATCATATAAAACTGTATTTACAATGTTGTATATATGTTGTTTGCATAGATGGAAGAAATGCGACGTATTCAGCGAGCCCTAATTGCTAAAGCAGCTGGTTTAGTTTCTGTGATGTGTGCTTACGTGCTTTTCATTGTGCGAAGAGCTAGACAAAATACCCCTAGGATCTCCTATGGACCAATGTCTGAAAGAGACATAGTTAGACAGTCGAACCTTAGCTTCATCTATCACACAGATGATACTAATTGCTTGAATCAGCTCCGAATGAGGAGGGCCCCCTTCTTTCAGCTATGTAACTTGTTGCGAGAACGATAACTTTTGAGGGACAGTATACATAGCTCGGTGGAAGAACAAGTTGCCATGTTCCTCCTTGTTGTTGGCCACAACCATAGATTCAGAGCTTTGCAACCCACCTTTAGGAGGTCAATTGGAACTGTCAGTAGATACTTCAGAGAGGTATTGTATGCTATTGGTGAGCTGCGACATGAGATGATCACAGCACCTTCATCTCACACTCATTTGAAAATTACATCAAATACAAGATTCAACCCATATTTTAAGGTAAGAACATGAATATTTTTGTATTGAAACGAACAAAATGAACATTTTCCATTATCATATCCTAATCTGTCTGTTGGTCATTAGGATTGCATTGGTGCAATAGATGGAACTCATGTTGATGCTCGAGTTCCATCTTCAATATCTGCTGCATTTAGGGGTAGGAAGGGTGTAACTACACAGAATGTGATGGCTGCGGTGGACTTTGATCTTAGATTTACATATGTACTTGCTGGGTGGGAAGGATCTGCACACGATGCCCTCATACTTGCAGATGCCATAGAGCGGGATTATGGTCTTAGCGTCCCCCCAGGTAATAGAAGTGTCCAAACTTTAGATGCACAAGGCTTTTTTGGAAAACTGACATAATGATGACACTCAATTCTTTTAATCTCATAGGCAAATTCTATCTTGTTGATGCTGAATATGCTGCTAGACTAGGGTTCCTTCCACCATACCGTGGGTGTCGATACCACTTGAGGGAGTACAGTAGAAGAAACTACCCTCGTGATATGAGAGAGTTGTTTAACTTAAGACACTCCTCTCTTAGAATCACCTTCGAGCGGGCATTTGGTGCTCTGAAGAACCGCTTCAGGATACTGTACAACAAGCCTTTCCATCCATACAAGACCCAAGTCAAGTTGGTTCTTGCATGTTGCATACTTCACAATTGGATACTTCGGTTTGGGCATGACGACCATGTGCCACTAGAGGATGACTTGAGTGAATCTTCTAATGATGAACAGGAACCCGATGACTTAGAGAAAGACAACAGGGGAATGGCTCAAGTTAGAGATGATTTGGCCATGGCTATGTGGAATAATAGAGGGACATCTAGGGTCTGATTTCACTAGGGATATGTCTGTAACCCTATGTATGAACTTATGATGGTGTTGCCCTGTTCTCTATTCATGCATGAATGTGTTGAACTAAAAGTGCTTAATTTGAGACCACTGAAAATTTGCAATGATGACTGAAATCAGATCTGTCTAATTTTAGTTAAATTCATTTGTTCACTTGCATGTTATTTCATATAGGATTAATTTGAGATGTATGGAAATTTTCAATGATGACTGAAATCAGATCTGTCCATTTCAGTTGTTTGCAATGATCTATAGGATTAATTTGCAGTGATTTATAGGATTAATTTGCAATGATCTATAGGATTAATTTCCAATGATGACTGAAATCATATCTGTCTAATTTTAGTTAAATTCATTTTTCCATTGCATGTTATTTAATATAGGATGGCTGAGGCTGGTGGTGGGAATGGTGCCCAAGGTGGACACCAGGGAGCTTTGCGTTGGACAGCCAACATGTCAAGCTTTATGCTTAGGCGCATGGTTGAGCTTATAGCGCAAGGTGTTAAAACTGACAAGGGTTTCAAGGAAGTCCACCTTAACCAAGTCGCTAGAGTTGTCTCTGAACACTATGGGTTTGAGATTAGTGGCACCCAAGTGTACAACCATCTTCGCAAATGGCGAACAAGGTGGGTGCGTATTACTAGGCTCAAAGACATCAGTGGGGCTCTTTGGGATGATCAACTCTCAATGATTGTCCTCGATGAGGAGCACTACATGGGATATGTCAAGGTTTGTGTCTAACTAGCACTTGTTCAACTTGTGGCAATAGTACAATTCATTTCTCTCTTGTCTAATGCTTTTGCTAATATAGGACCATGCTAAGGACGCTGAGTATCTAAATGTGCCTTTAGAGAATTATACACAGATGGCCATTATTTTTGGCAATGGGCAAGCCACAGGGAGATTTGCCATGGGCTCAAATGAAGCCCTTGGCAACCGTGCTGACATGGCTGACAGTGGTCTTGGATCTCTTGATGGGATAATTGGGGATGGTATTGCTGTTGGACCAAGTAGTGTTGGTGCTGAAGGTGGTGGGCCTGCTGCTCGAGCTAGTGGAGTTGGGCCTTCTGATGATGACCCGATTGGACGATCTAACTCAGATAAGAAGAGAAAGAGAATCCCGGCTTTGGATGAAGGTGAAGTTGCTCTCATCGCCAACATGACTGATTCTGTGAACAACGTGGCTTCAGCAATACTCACTATGGCACACACAGAGGTGCACCCTGATCTGGAAAATTCAGTGATGGATCTTTCCGGTTTCAGTGAGGATCAATTGGACCTTGTTCTAACTCATCTCACTAAGGACAAGGTGGAAAGCCTTGTATACATTCAGAAGAATGAGGCTCGCCGTGCTCGTTAGGTTAAGAAATTCCTAGAAGAGCATCACCCTGAGAGCATCTAACTATTTAGCTAACTAGTAAGGAGAGGTGACAATGGACACCATATTATGTATTTAATGGTGGTTAAGGTGGTAGTGGACACCATATATTTTTGGTAGGGTTAAGCTAAGTGCTGGTTAAGGTGGAAGCAGACACCATATGATTTTTTGGTACGATATTGGTTACTCCCTGATTAAAGTAGTAGTGGGACATCAAATTACATACATTTGGCTATGTGCTGGTTAAGGTGGTAGTGGACACCATTTTTTGGTAGAACATTGGTTACTCTTTGGCTGTAATTTGAGTTAAATTTGGTCCTGCTGCACTTGTTTCATCCTTGTTCCTTGTTCACGATGGCATCTGTTTTTTCCGTCGATGATTTCTGAAACAATACTAGTTCACTGGGATTTTTTTGGTTACATTGAGATGTGGTTAGAGATTGTTTTGTTCTAGAAAGATATTCATGTGACTCAGCACTAGTTCACTAGCAATTTTTCTGTTAATTGTTAGTGAGGATTTTGTATTGCAATTGATGGTGTACTGAACTACTGATGCACATCATGTTGCAAACTCACATTCATTTTTGCAAATCTGAGGCCTACTCTAACCTGTATCTTTCTAATCTGAGGCCTACTGATAAGAACAGATAGACTACTATTTTTACCTTGTGGTATACTTATTCTGTTTTGCATCCTAATCCTCCTCTCTTTATTTCTCCTGTAGCACATGATGGTTAAGTAATGGACATTCTTCAGGCCATTTTAGCTTTTGATTAGTTCTTGCAAATCTGACATAATTTTGTTTTCCAATTTGAGGTCAGCTGAATAATTTGAGGGCTTGAACATTCTCATTCACTGTTTAGCTTCCCATGCGTATCGTGCGTTGTGATCAAAAGTAAACATTTGATTAGGTCAATTTCAATTTCATTCTCATACATGCAGATATAACTAGGTGGCTCATCAGTGATCGACGTTAATTGTACACGCGTTGATATCTTGATCGATATGATTGTTGCACTTGGCTCAATTATTAATTAAGTCTCGATCGATAGATTATTGGCTTAAAGTCGACGCACGCGCCGCTATTTAGCTTTGTATATACTTACCGCGTCGTTTTTTTTTATAAATGACAGCACTTGGCTTTTTGACATAGGTTCGATCGTTCGTTTTATTTTTAAAAAAATATTATGTAATTGTAATTTAATTTGTTGTGAGTTGTTTTATAAAAAATACTTTAAACATAATTTATATGAGCTTATTTTTATTTGTATAAAAATTTTAAATGAAATGAATGGTAAAAGTTAACTATGTCATCGATTATAAAATAGAGAGAATACTTAGTAGTACATGTTGAGCGATGGATTTGACCTGTTCTGCTGCTCTCCTCTATTTACAAACAAAGAAATGAAAACTACTCCAGCAAGCTTCGCTTGAACCCATCTAGTTCAGAAATAGGTAACTAAACGGTCCAATCGTCCAACCAAACACCATCTCTTGCATATAGCACTCTATCATGCATCCAACCAAACAACATCTGAAATCAGCTAGGATAAACTGATACAGGCAACCAAACAAGACCAATCGCATTACTCTAAGCAGGCTGAGGGCAGCCTGGATGAGGGATACGAGCTAGGCTAGGGACATTCGGGCAACCAAACACACCCTTAGTAACTAAAGCTTTGCATTAATAGCTCTGTAGCCGAAGCTTTGAAACGGTGATGGCTGCATGACCCGATGGCCACCATGAACGCTACGGTATGACCTAGATGATGCAAACGTAGGTGGTTGTGGGCCTGTTTGCGGTCTTTGTGAAAACCTACCAACTCCCAGTTGATAAATCTGCCTAATGACGAAGCTAGGAGTTTTATCCCGTGAGATCAAATAGCATTGGTTTATATTTTAATAAGATCTTTTTTATAAAATTTAATGGATTTACATGTGAATAAAGACTCATAAAAGGTATTTACGAAAAAGCTATGGGGTCAACTAACCCCACAGCTATCTACACATGGCTCCACCACTGAGTCTGTCAGTTATATGCTACCCATCTCAATGACAATGGTTGATATTTTATTTAATTATTATGTTACTTCAAAGATACCCACAGAATGAATGGTTAGATCTTACCTATGCTATCGTGTACCATAAAGCAACTCAAGAGTAAAAAGAAAAACACCATTTTAATCTGGTTGAATCCATTGAATCCAATAATCCATGCAGGTATATAAAGTATGTCTCGGTGCTGTTCGGACTTCGGAGCCGTGGTGGCTTAATTTGAACTTTTATTAATCGAGGATGTGCAGGCCCGACCACGATCATTTGATCAATGATAAATTTCATTAGTGGTTTTCATGGAACAAAAAGGCAGAAACTAGTGCGGTATCTTTAAAAACCAAGCATGCTAACACGCACAATTCGAGATATGGGGCCGTGGAAATCGACCAATACCAAACCTCCCATGCAGTTTATAAGTTGCTGCTTGATCCTAATGGCATTCGTCACAGCACTGCCAAAACACACACCAAGAGTGGCAGAGGCAGAGGCAGAGGCGGAGAGAGAAAGAGAGAGCATGGGTCTGGTCGTCATCCTCCTCGCCGTCGCGCTCCTCTCGCTCGCCGGCCCGGCCTCCGGCGACGTGAGGGCCGCGCTCGCCGGCGGCGGCAAGGGGGCCCACCACGTCGTCCACGCGGCGGTACGGCAGGTGATGGTGTCGAAGAAGTCGACGAGGCTGGAGGACGTCGTGGCGCCGGAGCTCGGGATGGACGACCTGGGGGAGCTGCACCAACGCATACTCGGTGGCGGCGACTCAAACTCGAATGGTCTCAAAGCAAACCAGCAGGCCTGCGTGCCGACATGCTCGAAACCAGGGAAACCGTACACCGGCAGGGGCTGCGAAAACTTGTTTGGATGCCAAGGCAAGGCACCGCCCTCTAACCGGTGAAAACTAGCCCTCCTGCACGTCGGCGCATTGGACTAAATAAAAACTCGTTAATCACTGCTTTATCACTTCCACTGTTAGATGATACCCGCGTTATTCCAGTACGTATACGGCAATAAACTAATACGCAAGTGCTGGCGGCCGATGATGTTAAGTTTGACAGATTCGCAAACTAGCTGCGCTACCACTCTAGCTACTTGTCAGCAATTATTCCCCTCCCGACGACGTTAACTTTTTCAACATATAAACGTTTGTAGGAAGATGAATGATCAGACGTATTTAAAAAAACGCGACGATGTTATATATATAAAAAACATGACAAGGGAGTAATATATAGCAATAACATATGAGGGATATTACAGAACGGTATACCGTTCCAACAGAATAGCTAATGTGTGCTGACGTCAACACATGATATTGTATGTATCATATACATACCGGACCTGACACCTTCGGTCCCAAACATGGTACTCCAAAGTTACTAGATTCAATACCTACGATACTATATTGTACCATACATGATACCCTATAGGTATCAGATCTAGTATCTAAACATCATGCTAATGTTATCGTGGTACCATAGGTACCGGATCTACTACCTTCGGTACTAAATATGATACTTCACATATACCAGATCTGATACCTAGGTATCATGTTAACGTCATCAAGACGTCAGCTATTCCGTTCTAATGATATACCGTTTTATAGTATTTTTGATAACATAATATATATATGGGTCTTGTTACGATTAGGCTTTCGTATAATATCTCTTGCTATTGCTATTGTTGGCATGTGAATCTAATGCCTTGGCCCCCTCCCTAGGACCAGTATATTTATATCCATTAGTCTCTCGTATTTTTTAGACTCAAAAAGATAGTACTAGTAATGTATCGAAGTCGTTCTTGTATTTTTTATTATTATGTGCTCTGAGATATATATATCCCTTATTTAAGGAGTCTTCCACCATATATATTGGTACATTAGTTACAAAATTACTTTTTAATGAGCATGTTACCTACAATGGCAGTATAGCATCGAGTGTACATTTCGTATATACCAATTAACACATATCAAAAGAATAAAAAATTATAAATTAGTGCTACATGTATATGTAAAGTCCCAACTTCACATTTGTTACAAGCCACAACGTCGCGCTTTGCGCATTTTGTTCCTGTTTAAGAACTTTTATATGGTTTATTAGTTTCGCTTGGCTTTTAACAATGTTTGATATAAGTTAATTTATTTACAAAGTATTGATTCATGTAGCCAACTATAGATTAGGTAAGCTGTACCACGTGCTTATAAGAGGAATTGCTAGAAGCCTCTTGTTTCTTTTCTTTTCGTCCCCTCTCTCTCTATATTATGGATCTAGAAGGATGTATCAGAAATCTTCAAAAATTTCAATATGTTTAGCCTATTTGTGGCTTTTTTTACTAGATGTATCTTTTGATCCAATGACCATTGATTATCTTAAACTTTTTATCCATTGGCTAATATGTTATTATGATGTGGCCTATTCTAGTATAAGAAAGCTTACTATTTTCATTAAACTCTCTTCACTTCTATAATTTGTGACATTTTGAATTAGGTTAAGGTCAAACTTTTATAATTTTTACTATTGATAACTTTAAAAGTATTTAGTTTAAAGGTACTAGAACGATATATAGATTTGTCATACAAAATACTATAATAAAAATATAATATTTATTTATTTATTTTATATATTATAATAAAAAGACAGTTGAAGATATATTTTGAAGCCATTGTCATTGTTGAAGATGTCAAAGAATTATGAATCGGAGGGATTATAAATAAGATACTTCACTTTCACGCTAATGATCAGCGCAAGCGCGTATGCTCTTTTTTTAATTAAAAAAAGAAGAAGAAACTCTTACGCTCACTCATTGTTCTGTCTTGAGCTTGGCAATGACCTCCCTTGAACCTAACCCAAGGCCGTTTGGCAGAGAGGAGGAACAGGCAGCACAAATCTCGGAGTGAATCATAAGAGGCGAGAAATGCAGCAATTCACCTTGCCCATAGTTTGCTTCTTTCAGTGTTATTTAGTGTTTCTGAAAATATTGATGAGGTGGCAAGCTAATCTTTCGCCGATCCTATGGCGTTTCATGCATAATTGCAAGCAGCACTCCCAATCGTGCAACAATGATGAGCGACAAAGAGTTCATGAGTAGTGGGTTTCCATATACCATAAAGGCAGAAACTATCCTAACAGAAAAGAGAAAGAAAAGCTAAGAAAGGCTAATAATTAAACCCCATTTAATCAAGCATGCTAACACTTAGTAGTAGTAGTATATATATTAGTATATCAAAATGAGGCCTTGCGAATTGGATGGCAACTACCAAACCTCCAGTTATATGTAAGTACGTAGCTGCTTCGTTCTAGTTGCGCAAGTGGATTCGCAGCACGGCCAAGAGCCCAAGACACAACGAGGCAACTCTGAGCTGTACCATAGCATGGACGGGGACAGCAAGGCGTTCGCCTGTCTATTTGTCCTCCTCCTCGGCGTCGTCCCCTCGCTCGCCATCCGGGCCGGCCGCCGGCGACGTGAGCGCCGTGCTCGCCGGCCATGCACGGTGCAGCTGATGATGAAGTCGGCGATCAGGCTGGAGAGCGCCGTCGCGCCGGAGCTCGGGATGGACATCGAGCTGCACCGGGGCGTGATCACCAGCGGCGTCGGGGAAGGCGGCGCTCATACCACCATCTGCCCCGGGCCGTGGCTACCCGTACAACCCACCCGGCCGTGGCTGCAACCCAGTGTATGGATACCATACTTAACCTTCACGGCTAAACACCTCCCACACCGGACGATCGTCTACATGACTTTGGTTGCAGAGGATCCTGATCTATACTGGAAGAACACTAGAGCGGATCCGTTTAAGTAGAATTATTTATTAGGGCTCAACTCCTAAATCTATCAAAACCCTACTCCATCACTCTAGTTTATTTTTTCAGATCACTTTAGCTCGCTTTACTTTTTTTGTAAGTAGAGCTGAAATTATATGGTTGAGCTCTAACTTCAGAAGATGTAGAGCTGGAGTTGGAATCCTACCAAACTGAGCCTTAATTTATTACCAAACCATCTTTATTATTGAGCAAATAATTATACTAACAGTCCCATTCCAATATATGTGTTGCAATAATTGATCTGAATTGTTAAAGGCGCATTCTAGCTAGATAATGGGATAGCCTATGGATACTGAGGAAAATGTCCCATGTGAATTATTTAAATATTATAAAGCTAGCAAATACTTAGAAAGAAGTACCTAAACAACATTGATGTTGAATTTTGTTTTAGAAATGGCACTTCTGTATGCGTGGCGCAAATAATCAATAAATCTATTAAGTAGCAATGGCATTCTCATTAGATATGTGAACTTACAAACTGCCTACTGTACCTTTTCAAAGTTAACATTCACATCCTGTTAAAAAAATGCGGTTAATGTCTTTTCAGAGTAGTCAACATGATTATCATTTTTCAAAGTTCATTTGAATATCCTAGGAGACTGCTCACCGGTATAGTAGTATGACAGCATTATGGTAAACCTGATTATCATTTTGCATTCACCTAAATACTGATTTTACACAATACAAATTTTGTTAAAAGTTAACATGGGTCGACTAATGAATAGTAGGAAAACATTATTGATGAAGGTAGCTGGCATTCGGAACAATCTCAATTATTTGATTAGCGATGAGCGTCCTAGCTAGATCTAATTCGTGTGTGGTACACACTGTTACGGCAAGGGGATATATATTATGGCTGTGGGGCTTAGTGCTTACCAGCATAGTATGAATTTGAAGCAAATCAGATTATAGAAATACAAGTGCTCTAAATGTTCGAGTACCAAATCTCAATCAACATGGAAAATACTCTAAGCACTAAAAAGCATGGTAAAAAGTTGTAATGTTTTCTTTTGAGCAATAATTGTTTTCAGATGCAATAAAACCTCCTAACATTTTTCAATCCAAACTATTGGCTGTGTGCATAATTGTAAACATTTTCCCATTACCATAAGAAAAGTTATTAGCTACACCTTACTCTGTTTTTCTCTGTTGTCTCGTATATTGTTATAGAAATTCTATTATGAGCGAAATACCTTAAAGTTACACGGTGGTGTCACCTAGTTTGCCGGTCTTGTAAAATGTACATTTAGTTTCATAATCTTGGTTTAACGTATCATGGGAGGTCCAAATCTCCTTTGACCGTATATGGCTGTCAAAGTGGCGCTCCATGCGGACGCATATTTTGCATTCGTTCTTCTCGGCAGCACACCGCGACAAAAAAAAAATGCATTGCTTCTTCTATGTTATATCGATGACGCGATATGCCATTGGTTAAGGACAAAACTATATCTCAAAACATTTCCCATAACAAAACAGAATCGTCGATGGCCATTATTATCATAACATACATAGTGTGATGATGGCAATGGGTTTAAATATTGTTTCATTACGCTTCATCCTAGGAGTTGAATTAACCTTTACCCTTACCTAATGACTAACAGCAATGGAATTGAAGGAAAAAGGGATGTGTAAATGGATTGCGTATTATAGAACTTGACTTTTTATCCGGTGGGAGAACTCAACTTTAGAAGTGGAACATTTTCAATAGCCTATAGTATATTTTCTCGTTGAGTTATGCAACATGCAATTTTAAGAACCGAATTGCTAAATGTCATTTAAAAGAAAATCGAGGGGATTCAAACAGATTTTAAATTACTCGATCTGCTTGAAGATTCATGTGACCAACTCCTTCTCCTCTAGCTTTGACGAAGCTCCGACGACCGGCGGCAGCCCGACAAACAGCGGTGGAGTTAGGGTTTAGGGTCCTGGTAGAGGGAGAGGGGAGAGATGGGAGATTGCCGGGGTATAGAGGGATGGCCGTGAGAGGTGACAGACCGGCGGCAGGTGGTGGACATGAGCATGCGGCGAGGCCATGGCAAAGTTTGGGTTGACTCCCTCCCTTTCCACCCGTCGAGCGGACGGGCAAACTTCAACCACGGCCAGATCCACCGTCCAACCTCGGGGGCGGCTAGTTCTATCGCCATGCACTAATACAAAAACGATTTTTCTAGGCGGCCAAAATAGATTTTTCACATGCAAGTCTTCGGCCCATCTGCACATAGGTGTCGGCAAAGATCACCATTTTTTCATGTAGGTAGCGCAACCGCATGCGAAAATGAGATTTTCGCATGCAGTCACCTAAACCGACCACACACAAAAATAGTTTCGACGAAAAAAAATAAAAATCTCAAAAAGAAAAATAGCTCAAAACCATAGCTCCTCGATTCTCTCAAAACCCTAGCCACTGCCGCCGTCGTCGACGGAACAGCCCCCACCGCCTCCGTCATTGATCCCAAGGACGGGGACGGCAGATACGCCCACCGGCCGCTCGCTCCCGTCGCCCAACGGCCACTTGCTACCGCCGCCGCCTCTCCCGAGGGCAGGGGCGGCGGATCCGCATGCCTTCGCATGCCGCCGCCTCTCCCGAGGGTGGAGGCGGTGGACCCACGCGCCGGCGTCGCTCCCGAGGGTACTGGTAGCGGACTGCTGCCTGCCGCCGCCTCTCCCAAGGGAGCAGGCGGCCGATCCGCCCGTCGGCCGCTCGCTCCCGCTGCCGCCTCTCCCGACAGCGAGGCGGCGGATCCGCACGTGTCGATGGCAGGGACGATCGCCCGCCCGACGCTGCCGCTTGTGCCACGTGCCCACCGTCGGCCGCTCCCAAGAAGGGAGTCAATGGAGAGGGAGGAGAGAAAGTGAGAAATGAGAGAGAGAGAGGGGTAATTTGAGGAGAGGAGAGAAGATAAGGATGACTTGAAAAAAATTGAGATGCTAAAAGGGAGAAGAGGAGGTAAGTCAGACTTTTAGACGTGCCTTTAAGAGGTCCGCATGCAAAATTAAAATTTTTCATCTGGGCATTTAAAAGGCCCTCCTGAAAAATAGGCTTATTTGCTCGTACGGCTCTCTAAGAAGTCCGCTTGTGTGACATCCTGGCCCAATTGGGATTTGGCCTGTGTGGCCCATGAGAGCTGTGTACACATGTTTAGTATCACCTTGCTAGTTTAGCAAAAGTTGAACCAACTTATAAGGCCTCCCTCCAGAACCGCGCAGCCAGCCCATCCGACGGGCGGGCCACTTACACATACCACTTCACTTACACTTTCGTCATCGCTTCGTGTAAAAAGGTTAACCCGGGAGTGATATGGTTGGAGGGAAAAGGCCTTATAAGTTGGTTCCACTCTTGCTAAACTAGCAAGGTGGTACTAAACATGTGCACACAGCTCTCATGGGCCACACAGGCCAAATCCCAATTGGGCCAGGATGTCACATCTTCCCTTTACAGATATTTTTTAGTCCAGCACGTTAGATTTTATTTGCCTAATGACTATTTTTTTAATTTTTATTAGGCCATGCCATACTACTTATAATTATAATTATAGTTAGTTATAGATGAATATAGTTCTTTTTTTTCAAGAAAATAAAGTATACAACTAGTTGTATTATTATTAATTGATAAAAAATAGAAATATTGATTTATTGTGTTAGAAAAAAATATTGTGCTACATCTCTTCGTTGATTTGAGAAGTTCAGATTAAGGGCATTTTATATTCCGATAAATATCTGTTACCGTATTCGCTCTGTTTTCGTATTCGATAATATTTGACTTTGTTTTCATATCCGGGGTTTTCGATTCCGATTCCGATTGAGAAAAAAATATGGAAATGAAAACGATAAAGATGGTTTTTGTCCGTTTCCAAACTGTTTTCGTAGCTAGTTACAATGGATAGCTAGGTACTTGGGCAGTAGATGGGTTCTAATTTTAGTAATGCATTTGTGCTAAAAATTGTGATTCACTTTCTATGATGTGTGATATTGAAAAACAATTTTTGATTGAGGAAGAACAAGTTGGGAAATTTTGGGTCTCAAATCAATTGGTTCGAATTGATTAATCTGGGCTTTTTTTTCAGACCAACTACCCCCCTCATTTGTGCCTCTGTTGTGGTGCCGGCTAAGAAATCCGACACCTTTATGGGCTGCTAGCTAGCACCTAGGTTTCTGTAGTAGTGTGTCCATTTTCAAAGGCTGGATTTTGGTTCATTTGAAACATGGAAAAATTCTTTATCCCCTCAGATGTCACCTTGCGAGGCTACTTATTGGGGAATTGCTTGTGATCAGCCATCCGATAAAGACCAAAAAGTTGGACGTCGAGCTGAAGCCTCCCAACCTGCATGTGCATGAGACTTTTTCTCTCTTCCTTCTCCCTAAGCTAAGACTTTCTTGCATGCATGATATTTTATTTGTAAGCATTAAATCATTTTTTTTAAAACTATTTATCCAATTTACAATCTGTTATTTCATTGTATTTGTTGTAATTAAATCTTTACAATAAGATCTCAGTTGGTTATATTATAATAAATAATATATATATGTTTCAACCTGTTAAAATTTATTGTTCCACGCGTGAGAAATAAATGTTTCAATTGAAATTCGACACTGTTGCAGATTTTAAGTTTTGTGTTGCAATTGATTCTTTTCAAGTGTTGCACACTGTGTTATTTGGATGTTTTACTGAATATTCTCTGATGTTTCACTTGTTTATTTACATATGTTACACATGGTGTTATTTAGATGTTTTAGTAAGTATTTTATAATGTCCCATCAATTACAACTCGTTGTTTCATATATAACATTAAAAATGTTTCAATAGAAAATTTTCATATTTATATATCTTAGAATAAATATAATCAAGTGTGATCTTGTTATAAAGATTTAATTGTAACAAATATAAAGGTGAAATCCAATAGTAGATAGGATAAGTAATTTAAAAAAAAATAGTTTAAAGTTTTACATGTAGCAGAGTAGCCCATATGTATGCAACAACTGTCATAGCAGGGCTCACTTTTTTTTCTCAGTATAACATGCGCCATGCAACCAGGCCGGCGGGGGATGCGTGCCCAATTTTTATCGATTATCGGACGCCCGATCCGTTTCGCTCTCCACATTATTTTTTTTCTTAGTGTGTCACATGTGCCATACAACTATGACAGCGAAGATGTTTGTCCAATTTTTCGCTGATTATTCTACGTCCGATCCATAGCGTTCTCCTACTTATTGCTTAGGTGACATTTGGGCCTAGGTGCCAGTTGAGCCACGTACTGTAAATGTTTAAGGTACAACAAAATACATTTTACTCTTTACACAATGCTATATAACGCAGAGGATTTGTATCCTGCATCACAATGCGTCCATGCCTATTGGACAAACCGCTTGCTAGGTCAGCTAAAGGCATAGTACCAATTTGAAGGAAAACAGAGGAAAGAAATATAACTGCTCCAAAGATAACATATACTTGTCTGAGTGCCAAGTTGTAATCACCAACAAGCTATAAAAAAAGGGGCCACTGGTTGCAAGATCAAAAGTAGCATATTATAGATTTTTCTTTTCTTTTTTTTTGTCAGGAGCATATTATATCTTGTTTGTGGCATATCATAGGGATGTGGATTTTTATCCTTGAAAGGATTGAAAGGATGTCCTCTTGTTGCTTGCATGTTATTTAAATAGTTATCAAAAAATTTGAAAAAAATGACAACATAGATTAATATGAAATATATCATTCCAAAAAATGCAAAGCCAAATTCGACTTCTATAAGTTGAAAAAAAAAGAACAAATTAAACGTACAATCGTAGTTATTTTTGTTGCAACTTGTAGAAGTTGAATTTTAATTTGCATATTTATGGAGTGATATATTTCATATTAATATATCTTGTCAATTTTTTTAAAAAAATTGAATGATTATTTAGGTGACATGTACGACACGAGAGGATATCTCTTAAAGAATGAAGTTACTTTTCCATATTATAGATTAGGGGGGGGGGGAGTACATGTTATAGAAGTCAGACTTAATTTGTGCATGCCATAAAGCCATAAACATAGGATTGGGACTCTGTTAGCAGTATACAATTGGATTTTCTCATTGTTATGCGATCTCTGCAATTCTGAGAATTCACCTAAATCATCCATGAACCAACTTATTTGTAACCATCAAAACTGTCATACAATTTGATTTTCATTTCCAGACGGTGGCTATGGGTTCATTTGGAACTACACAAAAGGAATTATCGATTCCTACTGGCGAAAGACTACTTTGTTTTTTCTTTTAAACAACTCCAAAATACCTTCAAAATTCAGACATTGTCAAGGACGCCTTAGGCAAGGATCTTAATCCATTAATTCCCTCATCCAAAAGTCAATATTCTCAAGCCCTAATTGGTCGAGGAAAGGCGTAACCATGATTGGCGGCAAAGCTCAGTAGTGGGATCGTCCATACAACAAAAGCTAATGCAATCATCTGTTCGAACCCAACCATGATAATTGGTAGGACAAATGTATCAAAGTGGGTCCATCCAAATTGCCAGCCAATACCAAACCTCCCCTTTATAAGTTTGTTAGTGGGATTCGCAACACTGCCAAACACAAGCATCAAGAAACATAGAGACCATGGACAGAAGTGTGCCCACCTCTCTCCTCGTCCTCGCCGTCATTGCCCTCTCGGTCGCCGTCCCGTCCAACGGCGACATGAGGGCCGTGCTCTCGGGCGGCGAGGGCGCCCGCCACGGCATCGACGTGGCGGTGCGACAGCTGATGATGGGGGCACCGGCGTCGGCAAGGCTAGAGGACGCCGTCGCGCCGGAGCTCGGGGTGGACATGGAGCTCCACCGGCGGATCCTCGCCGGCAACATCGGTTCGGGGGCGCTCAGACCCGACCGGCCGGCCTGTGTCCAGTCGTGCCCGGCGCGCGGGGGTTCGTACACCGGCAGAGGCTGCAAAACGGTGTACCGGTGCAACAACAATTAATGGCGGCTAGCTAGACGGCCACAAATTTTAACGTGCAATGGATCGATGCGTATGAGTTTGCACAATCCAATTCCATTATTGGTGTTTTTTGTTTGGCCTTAATTGGAATAGATAATTTCAATCACTAAAACCGTTTCCGCTTTGTAGTCATTGATGAATATTCCAGTATATCTTCTAACAACTATATCGAAAGTACTCCCACATTTGAAATTATTTAAATAAGGGACTATCTTGTTGCATGCCTCGATTGTTGTTGAGATATCCAAAGGGTTGTTGTCTTGTCTCCGATATGCGCCATATCATTTATCTATATATTTGGATATATTACTCCCAACCAAATTTATTTCAGTTTAATAGAGAAAGGATACGATCTACATTTTTGTTCAGCGCAAAATACACCTGGAATATAGAGGATTGTACGTGCTGGCAAAATGCTGATCGAGGGCCATACGCAATGCCATGCCGGGCCAATAATAACTACAATTATAGTTATAATTTAGTCTCAAAATGTACTATGAACTATGAAGGAGACGCACTAATCCTAAAGTATATGACAGGATTGAGTGCCATCTGACCAGCCAGCATATACATGTTTTGTTCGTCGGCGGCGTTCATTCATTCACACAACTTTCCAAACACGCTGCAATCAATCAAAGGGACCAATTGACGTGCATCCATTTCTGGGATCCAGTTAGTTGTGACTCGCAACCACGTATGCAATACGTCATGCGTGAATTTAAAACCTTTGTTGGAAACTCTCTGGAGTCACCTAAGCATATATAGCGGCGGAGCCAAAAAAAGTTTTTTGAGCCCAGATAAATTTAAGTATATATTGTATTTGCTATAGAAATTATATTATCAATTTGTTTAACAATATTAAAATTTAATGGAGTGTTCGTCGATAAGCCTGGACGACCACTTAGGGTAGTGTCACACCCCGATCCGGCACCGCCGTACAATGGCACCTGACAGGAGAGTGTCATAGGAAAAACGATGTGAACTGCTTCCTACGAAACCACGATATCGGTACTAATCCCAGGACATAGCGCTGGTATCCACGATGACAATTGTGAATCAATACAATCCTTAAATTAAATAGAGGATTTATTTACCTTAACATAAGTTGCAGCTCAGGACGGCCTGAGAATGCAGCCGACGACACGAAAGCAACAGCAACAACAACAACGGCAGAACCAGGACGACGGTTGGGAACTAGAACAAAACCCTAATCTTCACTTCACTTCCACTTCACCTTCAGGGCAGAGGAACTATATATAGAGCAAGGGTGAGTACTCAGCAAGTCACGAGAACTTAGCTGTTTAGTGCAAGCTTCAAAGAGGGGCAAGGTTGTTTTACAAATCCTTTATTTAAAACCATTTTGAAACCACTAAGTGATTTTCTTCTTTTTAAGTTTGTGCTGAAAAAAGACTTACGTCTTGATTCAACTTAAGAGATGCTTTTCAAGAACTTAAATTGGTAATGCACCGACTTTCTAGGTCGGTTCATTGATTCTCGGCTCGCATAGCCATTCCACTTGATTAAGCGGCTTCCCAAGCTATTTTCAATTTCTTGGACTCCAAGAGTCCTGCTGCCTCGCAGCACAACAATCTGCTTTCACTCGGAAAGTCTAGTCTATGATGCCCTCAAATATCCCAAATCACACAGATCCGTTTCAGACCACCCAGGCCATCCATCTGCCACAAAGGCTGATTCTGGTAACGATTCTCAATCCACAAGAACTTTTCACAAAGCACAGGCAAACAAAACTACGCAAAAGGAAACACCTCACATTCGCCCATGACCGTGGCCACGGCTGTTCGAACAGTTAGTTAATCTCTGCAGAGGGGTACACTTTACCCACACCACACGAACTTACTCCAAACATTGGCCGGTGTCGAAGGTTCACGACAAAGCCTTTCCAAAGCCAACCCAGGGTTACCTCATACCACATAGAAGGATCAAATCCTCACATAAACATATCATTTTCTATTTCGCAAATCAAACCCCAATCACCTCAACCGGTAATCTGGCAAGCTTCTCTTTCTTTCCTTACCAGGAACCCGGAGATGCAACCAACCACCTTATCCCGGCATTCCCCAACTATTGGCATGCGAGGTTTCTTTGAACCGACTAGTTACTTAGCCAAGGTGTCCCATTCCATCAAGTGGTTGTACTTGTTATGCTTGATGAATTTCCCGTAGGAATCGGTCCTTATGTGCGAATACAGGACAACGCCACATAGGCACAACCCCCGCATCACGAGTTTTCACAATTACTTTTATTTTCAAACACGCCGACACCACGTGTCAGGTTTTTAAGGCTTCTCAACCCCATTTCGACAAACAACGGTGTATGTGGAGTAAATAGTACCCACGCTCAGAGAGCATGGATACCAAACACCACAAGGGTGGAGCGACAAGGAAACAGGGTGTATCGTCCTACATGAAGTAGTGTGACTATTAGATAGGTCCTTCGGTTTGGTATGCAAACCGAGGGCAAGCAAGTTATGTGTACTCCTAGATAATGCAAGTTGCAAATAAAATAATAATAACTTTTAATTATAGAAGTAATATGGTCAAGGTCTTCACGAAGCTTCTTAATAATGCAAGGGTAACTTGCCTTGCTCAAGATCTTCACGAAGCTTCTTGAAATCCGCGCTCGAACGAAAATTCGAGAACCGCACCTAGGCGCAAACAAACAAAACCTAAACAAAATACCAAAGAAAAGATCCTATTTAGGACTACTAATAGTGCCATTAGATAGATCTCAATTTTACAAAATTACTAGAACTGGAACGAGGTCAATCGGAGCTACGGATTGAGAGATATGAATTTTGAAAGATTAATTGAATTTTTGGAATAAGGGAAAAATGATTTATTGAATTTCTAGAAAAAGAATATTCTTAAGAATATTCCTTTCGAATGCGGGGTTCACATGTCAATGGGAGAGAACCCACGGGTGCACCATGGACCATGTCCATGGGTGGCTGGTTCTAGGTGAGGGACTAAAAATGGACTTCTGTAAATCAGGCCAAGCGAGCGAAAACGGCCCAGTTGGTCGGGACGAGTGAGACCGAAGGGTGGAAATGGACTTTAGTAACATGGGCCGAGGGACGAGGCCACGGCCCAACGAGGAGCGCGGTAGGGCGAGGCCGGTGCGCGAGAGCGGCCCAATGCCTGTGGGCGCGTGCGGGCTGAGGTGGACGGGCCGGTGGATGAGACATGGCCCATGCGAGCAAGGTCCAAAAGGAGGGTGCGCGAGGCAGGCCGAGTGGCGACGCGGGCCGGGCGCGACGACACAGCCCGAAGGCTGAGCGCGTGAGGCGAAAGGAAGCTGTTGACCGGTCTCCCGTGGGTCACCTTGCTGAGTTGGCGCCAACGTGGGTGCCACGTAGGACGGCGAGAGGAGGAAGAAGAACAGCGTCGGATCCGACGGCTGGTGGCGGTGATGTTCTCCGGGGTGGTGCATGGTGGCGCATCCAAGGGGAAAGGCACTGGGGCAACGAGGGAGGAAAGGGGAGTTGGACGAACGGCTCAGATTTGCTGGGAGGTGACGGGAGACGGCGGATTGCTGCGGCACTTCTCGCCGGCGGCGAAAGGCGGAAAAGTTCACCGGAGCTCAAGGGACCGATTCGCCGAAGCTAGGGCTATTTCAATGGGTCACGAACTCGTTTAAAGCTTCACGAGGGCACGGTGCGGCTCCGAGGAGACCCATGGCATCGTCGGGTGGCGGCGGAATGACGGAACAACATCAGGGATGAAGAGGGTTCTGGCGGCCAGGGCGGCGGTTCAGGGGGGGTTCTACTGGGCTCAAGTAGGGCGGCGGCAAGAGGAATTAGGCAAGGAGCTCACCGTCGAGCGAGACGACGCCAGCGGTGAGGGCTCGCTGGCGTGAGGGTGACCACAACGTTGAGGCAACACAGCTCTGAGACAGGAGTTGCCGGGGAAGAAAGAGGGGTCGCTGTGGCCTTCGCGATCATGCCGACTGCTTCGACGCGGCGTGCGATGGACGGGGACGGCGAGGCGACAACGAGCGAGCTCGAGCGCTAGCTCTAACGGTGGCAGGGAGAGGAGGGGTAAGGGCAGGGAGAAGGGAGTGATTTATAGGGGATGGAATGGGGCTTGGAGGAGAAGGAAACTCAAGGGGGTAGTTGGCGCGGTCGCGCGACTCGGCATCCGTGTTTTGGCCGTGAGCGGCGGGGACCATGGGTGACAACTGTTAGGAATAAACCACGCCATGGTGTGTTCCTGGCGTGTCTGTGTTGCCTGCGTTTGTTCGCTGGCGTGTGTAAGCAGTCAAGGCGCGGCGAACGTTGCGGGAGCGCGGCTCAAGCTCCGCATAGCGGACCGAGTCTCACGGAGGAGCGAGTGGCTCACGAACGAGTGCAGGCCGGGTCATCGGATTTCAGACGTGAGTGCGCGTGAAGATAGCAAACGTGGGTGCGTGGGCGCTGCGTCGCCGTTGTGTATAAAGCTGCAGTAGAAGAGTGTGTCTCTGTTATCAAAAATTAGCCAAGAAACAAGGTGTTCGTCGCCGCGGTGTTCGTCACCATTATCGTGAGTTTCTGTTCATCGTCTTCTACCTTCGTCCGTTGCATGAGTGTGTGAGCAATCCTAGAGCTAGTTTCCAACATTTGGTATCAGAGCGAGGGAAGATGAAGATCGGAGATGGCTCGACCTCCGGTGCCGCCGCGGAGCGCGTCGTGCCCAATTCCAGCGTCGTGGAGCTGCCGATGCTAACTAAGGCTAACTATCATCAGTGGGCCTTGGTTATGCGGGTGAGCTTGGAGGCGCTGGAGTTATGGGACGCGGTGGAGGCGGTCACCAAGGACCGCGCCAAGGATCGGAGGGCGTTGGCCGCCATCTTGCGCGCGGTGCAACTGGAGATGAAGGCCGGGCTCGCCGTGAAGACGTCGGCGAAGGAGGCGTGGGACTCGGTGAAGAAGATGCGGGCCGGTGACGACCGCGTGAAGTCGGCGAGCGTGCAACGCCTCATGAAGGAGTTTGAAAACATGACATTCCGCAACGGGGAGAGCGTCGGCGACTTTGCGATGCGCATAAACGGGCTCACCGCGAGCCTGCGCGACCTCGGGGAGGTGATGGAAGAAAGTCGCGTGGTGAAGAAGGTCCTGCGCGTGGTCCCGAAGAGGTTGAAGCAAGTCGCAGTGGCAATTGAGATGCTCGCGGACATGGATGTCATGTCTGTCGAGGAGCTCGTCGGGCGGCTGCAAGTGGCGGAGGACGCCGACGCTGAAGATCACGTGGAGGACCATGGTGGGCAACTACTTCTCACTGAGGAGCAGTGGGAGGCTAGGAGGCGTCAGCGCGGCGGCAAGCAGCACACGGGCGGTGGGCTGCGCCATGGCAATGGCGAGAAAGGCGGCGGCCATGCTGGGGACGACGATGATGACGGCGGCAGCAGCACGAACTCGGGGCACGGTAGGAGCCGCTACCGAGGGAAATGCTTCAACTGCGGCATTCGTGGTCACCTCGCCAGGGACTGCAGGGAGCCGAAGAAGGAGAGGACCCTCCTCGCGGACGTCGACGACGAGCCAACGCTTCTGTAGGTCAGGACGTACGGAGGTGTTGTCGTGGTTTAGGGGGAGTTTGTTAGGAATAAACCACGCCATGGTGTGTTCCTGGCGTGTCTGTGTTGCCTGCGTTTGTTCGCTGGCGTGTGTAAGCAGTCAAGGCGCGGCGAACGTTGCGGGAGCGCGGCTCAAGCTCCGCATGGCGGACCGAGTCTCACGAAGGAGCGAGTGGCTCACGAACGAGTGCAGGCCGGGTCATCGGATTTCAGGCGTGAGTGCGCGTGAAGATAGCAGACGTGGGTGCGTGGGCGCTGCGTCGCCGTTGTGTATAAAGCTGCAGTAGAAGAGTGTGTCTCTGTTATCAAAAATTAGCCAAGAAACAAGGTGTTCGTCGCCGCGGTGTTCGTCACCATTATCGTGAGTTTCTGTTCATCGTCTTCTACCTTCGTCCGTTGCATGAGTGTGTGAGCAATCCTAGAGCTAGTTTCCAACAGATAGCAATGCTGCCGCCGTGGGCGCCCCGGGAGGAGATGAGGAGGAGGAAGAAGATGGCCGCCATGAGGCAGGCCAGGGAGCATGAGCTGCCGTTTGCCCGAGCGGCCATTGTATTGCTTGATGCTTTGCTCAGTTGCTTGTTGGTCTGGAGATCGATACAGCTGCTTATATATATATAGCAACGCATGCAAAACTGTATAGTAGCTAATCTCAGCAGGTGAATCGTGTACAGATTAGTGCGTGCCTTGGAGGGGAGGTAGTGTTGTTGTTCTGTACTTCTGCTCATTCTCCATGGAGTTTGGCGAGACTTGTTTTCTTCCTTGGCAAGCCTCATGCCCTGCTGCTACGGTACGGTGCTAGTACTATTTTTTCACCTTCCTTTTCAGATTGGTATATCAAAGTAAAATTTTTAGATAACATACCTATACAGTTGTTGATAGGGAAACATATCCTATGCACACAAGTTTTTCATGTATACACGTGCACACCAACTAACAATTTTTATCAATTTTTTTTTAAAAAATTGTATATGTACTTCCAATAATATTACACATATGTGTAAATTCTTAATCTCAAATTTATTATATTTTAGCCGTAACAAAAAAGATAAAAATTTTGATGGTTTTAAAAATATAAATTTATCATAATTTTGTTTTTTTATTGCTCCCTAAATATAATGAATTTGAAAATGAGACTTTATACATAGATGTACAATTTTTTTATAGAATTTTTGATGAAATTTGTTAGTTGATGTGTACGGTGTGTATATGAGAAAAATTTGTGTATATAGAATATATTTTCTTTCTGTTGATAATGGTGGCGATGATAATAAGCAGGTAATGCGATATGTGGATAAAGCCTCTATGGATGGCAGCCGCAGGCCGGAGTGGAATCCATCTTGGCAGATGCGCTCCGCAGGTTGGCAGCATGGGCCTGAGGCCCAATCAACTGTGGGCCTATAAGCGACTAATCCGGCTGTAACTGGGCCTTGAAAGTCTTGTTGGTCCGAACTCCGAAGTCCAAGGTTGCGGGCGTCTTCTAGGCCATCTGGTTTCCAACTTCTCTTAGAAAAAACAGGCCTGACTGACCACCACAATTCCGCACTTGATCCGAGCTTGGTCCCAATCTAAAAAGTTTACAAAGAAAGAATCACACGCACTTATTGGGCAAAATGAAAAATAATTTGCTACTCAGTACTCACTAAATAATTTGAGCACCTGTACTAAATAGCTCTGTTCCACCAAAATAGTTGAGATATCTACGACGTTTCATTTGTCCGTTCTCCACCAAACTTCCATAGTATCTCAGATTTTTCTTTTCCTTTTGTGACGGCATGTCAGATATTTTCCATCCTGAAAGTGATTTTTCTGGCCTAGATCGAGTTCACTTCCCTACAAAGCCATTCTTTGCTGGCACAACACGAACCTCTACATCAATTTCGTATCCAACCTGAACTTCTACATACATGTACACACCCCACTAGCTGTCTGCTCATGTTTTCACGGTCAAAATTAAACTGCTTCTCTCAGATAGCACCGTATGTGGGAAAGAAAAAGATCTCCTTTGCTAAGTCCCATTTCGCATGAAATATCTCAAATACACAGACGACGTGGCGCACGATGATTCGCTGAGGAGGCGATAAGAAACGAGTGCACGTCGTCGAAGCCTCCCCTCTTCTCCCGCACGAAGCTATATATAAACCCCATCGCTTCGATCCGTGCAACGAACGCCTCGTCGCAACATCACACGCAAAAAAGAAAAAAAAACGTGTCAATAAAGCTAAGCGCAGCCGCAGCCATGGCGTCCACGCTGACCAACGTGGGCCTGTCTACCCCGGCGGCGACGTCGTCCCTGGCGAGGCCGCAGTTCACCGGCGGCCGCGTGGTGTTCCCCGTCCGCCGCGGCGGGTTCGCGGCGGTGAGGGCGAGCGGGCCGGCGACGCCGCCGGACATCTCGGACAAGATGTCGGAGAGCATCGACAAGGCGAAGGAGGCGTGCGCGGAGGACAAGGCGAGCGGCGAGTGCGCGGCGGCGTGGGACGAGGTGGAGGAGCTGAGCGCGGCGGCGAGCCACGCGCGCGACAAGCTCAAGGACAACTCCGACCCGCTCGAGACCTACTGCAAGGACAACCCGGAGACCGACGAGTGCCGCACCTACGACAACTAATTTAATTATTATATTTGCTAATTACTGTGATTAATTATTACAAGCTCTGGGTTAAAAAGGATTGTTTGTTATAGAAGACAGTCAGACAGATGTGGGCTGGTGGTATTTTATGGATAGTTGAAGGGGGCGAAATGGAAAAAAAAAGGTTTTTATACTTGCCTGTCTGGGTGAATTTGCATGGAACTTTTCTGCTTGATAATTTTCGCTTGTGTTATATTTGTATATGATGGTATAAGTGGGAAATAAATCATCAAATTTTCCAGCAGGAACCTTGTGGAAACTCCTTTGTCATGTCTCTGCTACCTTATAAACGTGGTGGTTCTTCTTTCATACCCTCCTCCCTCCCCGCGTAGCGCGTTCGTACTCTGAAAGTAACCACCGTATTTAATGGTGTATTCATAATCACCCTTTTAGCACATCCCTATTTATATGGGTTTGGTCTGTTATAAAATCGTATCTCCACATATCCGCGAGATTGCCTCTATGGCTGCGTCATGACAAAACATCAGCTACTTCATTTTTGGCTCCCTTGCGTCGAGATTGAAGTCCAAGAAGCTTAGTGAAGGCCTTATGCTGTCAAGGTGTAGTCGTTGATCTTCTAAATACAAGATCTAACGATCCACACAAAGTGGCTGATCACAAATGCAGAGTGTCCGTCTCTTAAAAAGAGGCTAATAAATTCTACAATATCCCTATTTATATGGGCTTGATTCGTTATAAATTATGGGCATATTGATGGTCTCGTGAAACAGTGCAGTTTGACTCATCGGAATTCCAATCCCTCCATGGAAAACCAAAACGGCTGCCCATATTTTCTAAAAAACCAAAACGGCTTATTAGGAAATAAAAATTAATTTGTAGGTAAAACTTTTATATATTTGTTTGTAGAAATTTAAAAGCCAACGCTAAAAAATTAAATTGAAAATATCTTAAAATCAAAAAATTTAAATTTTGGCTTTTGCTTTGGCTTATTAGACTAACCGATGAAGCTCTCTGTTTATTTGCTAGCATATGCCCTCCAAATTGTTTGATATGTTTCGCAAATTATATATTCCTATCGTATGGATCCTTAAACGTCGTTGCCGTCTTGCAAATAATCAGGTAGATAGTATAACTAAGTAACTGACAAAATTTTCGTTTTGTACAGCAGCAGCCTTAGGACATATTTTTGGTATAGTCTAACCGTAAGGTGGCCCTCATGAATAGTGGATCATTGTTAAAGTAATATTCACAATGCTATGATTAGGATTTAGCCACAAGATTGTTAACGACGGATTTTGGTAATCGACTTGGAAGTAAAAGAGGAAAACCGAAGCAGAGAAGAAGGATTGAGTTGGAGTCGGATCAGGCTTTGTATCGGACACGGTATTTGGTATCAGAGCGAGGGAAGATGAAGATCGGAGATGGCTCGACCTCCGGTGCCGCCGCGGAGCGCGTCGTGCCCAATTCCAGCGTCGTGGAGCTGCCGATGCTAACTAAGGCTAACTATCATCAGTGGGCCTTGGTTATGCGGGTGAGCTTGGAGGCGCTGGAGTTATGGGACGCGGTGGAGGCGGTCACCAAGGACCGCGCCAAGGATCGGAGGGCGTTGGCCGCCATCTTGCGCGCGGTGCAACTGGAGATGAAGGCCGGGCTCGCCGTGAAGACGTCGGCGAAGGAGGCGTGGGACTCGGTGAAGAAGATGCGGGCCGGTGACGACCGCGTGAAGTCGGCGAGCGTGCAACGCCTCATGAAGGAGTTTGAAAACATGACATTCCGCAACGGGGAGAGCGTCGGCGACTTTGCGATGCGCATAAACGGGCTCACCGCGAGCCTGCGCGACCTCGGGGAGGTGATGGAAGAAAGTCGCGTGGTGAAGAAGGTCCTGCGCGTGGTCCCGAAGAGGTTGAAGCAAGTCGCAGTGGCAATTGAGATGCTCGCGGACATGGATGTCATGTCTGTCGAGGAGCTCGTCGGGCGGCTGCAAGTGGCGGAGGACGCCGACGCTGAAGATCACGTGGAGGACCATGGTGGGCAACTACTTCTCACTGAGGAGCAGTGGGAGGCTAGGAGGCGTCAGCGCGGCGGCAAGCAGCACACGGGCGGTGGGCTGCGCCATGGCAATGGCGAGAAAGGCGGCGGCCATGCTGGGGACGACGATGATGACGGCGGCAGCAGCACGAACTCGGGGCACGGTAGGAGCCGCTACCGAGGGAAATGCTTCAACTGCGGCATTCGTGGTCACCTCGCCAGGGACTGCAGGGAGCCGAAGAAGGAGAGGACCCTCCTCGCGGACGTCGACGACGAGCCAACGCTTCTGTAGGTCAGGACGTACGGAGGTGTTGTCGTGGTTTAGGGGGAGTTTGTTAGGAATAAACCACGCCATGGTGTGTTCCTGGCGTGTCTGTGTTGCCTGCGTTTGTTCGCTGGCGTGTGTAAGCAGTCAAGGCGCGGCGAACGTTGCGGGAGCGCGGCTCAAGCTCCGCATGGCGGACCGAGTCTCACGAGGAGCGAGTGGCTCACGAACGAGTGCAGGCCGGGTCATCGGATTTCAGGCGTGAGTGCGCGTGAAGATAGCAGACGTGGGTGCGTGGGCGCTGCGTCGCCGTTGTGTATAAAGCTGCAGTAGAAGAGTGTGTCTCTGTTATCAAAAATTAGCCAAGAAACAAGGTGTTCGTCGCCGCGGTGTTCGTCACCATTATCGTGAGTTTCTGTTCATCGTCTTCTACCTTCGTCCGTTGCATGAGTGTGTGAGCAATCCTAGAGCTAGTTTCCAACAGATAGCAATGCTGCCGCCGTGGGCGCCCCGGGAGGAGATGAGGAGGAGGAAGAAGATGGCCGCCATGAGGCAGGCCAGGGAGCATGAGCTGCCGTTTGCCCGAGCGGCCATTGTATTGCTTGATGCTTTGCTCAGTTGCTTGTTGGTCTGGAGATCGATACAGCTGCTTATATATATATAGCAACGCATGCAAAACTGTATAGTAGCTAATCTCAGCAGGTGAATCGTGTACAGATTAGTGCGTGCCTTGGAGGGGAGGTAGTGTTGTTGTTCTGTACTTCTGCTCATTCTCCATGGAGTTTGGCGAGACTTGTTTTCTTCCTTGGCAAGCCTCATGCCCTGCTGCTACGGTACGGTGCTAGTACTATTTTTTCACCTTCCTTTTCAGATTGGTATATCAAAGTAAAATTTTTAGATAACATACCTATACAGTTGTTGATAGGGAAACATATCCTATGCACACAAGTTTTTCATGTATACACGTGCACACCAACTAACAATTTTTATCAATTTTTTTTTAAAAAATTGTATATGTACTTCCAATAATATTACACATATGTGTAAATTCTTAATCTCAAATTTATTATATTTTAGCCGTAACAAAAAAGATAAAAAATTTTGATGGTTTTAAAAATATAAATTTATCATAATTTTTGTTTTTTTATTGCTCCCTAAATATAATGAATTTGAAAATGAGACTTTATACATAGATGTACAATTTTTTTATAGAATTTTTGATGAAATTTGTTAGTTGATGTGTACGGTGTGTATATGAGAAAAATTTGTGTATATAGAATATATTTTCTTTCTGTTGATAATGGTGGCGATGATAATAAGCAGGTAATGCGATATGTGGATAAAGCCTCTATGGATGGCAGCCGCAGGCCGGAGTGGAATCCATCTTGGCAGATGCGCTCCGCAGGTTGGCAGCATGGGCCTGAGGCCCAATCAACTGTGGGCCTATAAGCGACTAATCCGGCTGTAACTGGGCCTTGAAAGTCTTGTTGGTCCGAACTCCGAAGTCCAAGGTTGCGGGCGAAGAAACAAGGTGTTCGTCGCCGCGGTGTTCGTCACCATTATCGTGAGTTTCTGTTCATCGTCTTCTACCTTCGTCCGTTGCATGAGTGTGTGAGCAATCCTAGAGCTAGTTTCCAACAACAACGGCGTTGTTGGAAAAAGCGACAAGCTTGGTTTGGCGGCATGTGTGGCAAAGTGGTCGTCGGCACAAGCGGAGGACAGGGAGAGGGTGACGCCGGCACATCCTTGCCGGTCGGCCAGAGCGCGCGCGCGGGCGGAGCGGTGGTTTTGGGCGAGAGAGAGAGAACGCGAGAGGAGCGGGAAGGAGGAGCTGCGCTGCCTCTCCTCGGCACGTGCATTGCGTGTGCGAGGGTGAGGTGGGCTGGCAGCCCGAGTGGGCTGCTAATGGGCAGGACCGAGAGGAGTGGTGCGCAGCCCAGGCAGGGAAGGGAGGAGAGGAATGAGAGAGGTGGGGAGATGGGCCGGTCGAGAGGAATGGAGGAGAATGGCGGCCCAAGATCGAGGGAGAGTGACTTAGACTTTTGAAGTGGAATTGAATTTGAGAAATTTGGAGCAGAATTTTAATTCGATTTGCATGTTTGAACTCTAGGATTTAAGGAGAAGTCAAGGAGGAGGTTTAAAATGGGAATTTGATATGTTTGGAATTGAGAGAATTATTTGGCAAGGGGTTCAAGGAAGGGGAGGATCGAATTACAAAATTTTGATTTTGCGAGGCTCGAATTTTGGATTTGGGATTTTAGAGGAGGTAATTTTCGATAAGGGTAGACTTCAATTCAGATCCATGGCATGACTTAGACTCTCGCACAAGGAACGAAATTTTCGCGAATAGGTTTTTATTAATTTAGTTTTTAACATCTCGCGAAAAGCGGAGCGTTACAGGTAGACGGGTGACGGCTCCACCTCTGAGCATATATATACATACACCGTGGTTGGTATGGATCTAGCTTGTATTATTAGATATTCTAGAAATTAAAACAGAGTTTTTATTAAAAAAACGCTGGTTTGAATCCTCTAATTTTTGTCATAAAATATATAATGTCTGACATGTCTCACACGATAATAATCTTGGTTTCTCTTACTAATCAGAACTTTTATAGTACAATATACTGCCGGTATATACCATCAGTATATAGATTGTACTGGCAGTATATAGTATATAGATGGACAAATTAAGAATTTATAGGAAATTGGAAAGGGCATTCTATATTTTTGGTTGAGAGTTAATCCGTTTCAATTGAGACTCGTTCATGCACGCTGACACCGTCACCGGATCTCGTTTGTGTGCCTGCAATAGATGATGACACACGTCGTTGAGGCATAGTTTCTGGTCAATTATAATCATCATTAAAAATATGCATACTTTGGTTACAAATAATCTGCATACTGGTCAAATAATATAAATTGTACCATCGTAGATGTGCGTGAAAGGCCTTACACATTATGAATCTTGATAGCTAGGTTAACATATTCATACAACCAAGACGATGGTACCAATTTTTTTAATCTAGATTAACTAATTTTATTTTTTTAACAAAATATGACCCCGCGGAATAACAAAGAAAGACAAATTTATCCTTGTAAATTTTATACTACAATCTATTTAAGTAGAAGATTGAATCAATCTACACCATTAGTCCATTTATACTAACGTTATATAACATTACTACCAGTATATTATGCCGTGAAAGTTCTCTTACTAATGGTATAAGAGGAAATGCATCATTACATCCCTGGAGCAGGAAGATCATGAGAGTTTTGACATCACCATAGGAGTTGACTAACCATATTTAGGGTTTCTACAAAGCCTTATTCCGAGCTGACCAGCCTTGAACTAAGCACCTTTACTCTGATGTGTGGGTGAGAATTCCTTCTCTCTGTTTGAAACTGAGAAAGAGCAGATTACTAGTCCTTTCCATATAAGAAGAGTTAGACAGAGTGACAAATGAAGCCAAGCTCAACAGAGCACCTGGCCTCATGGGTTCATCGTCCAATTTTACCAATATTTCTGACCTAATCTCAGAAATGATCTTGTTGAGACGCTCTTAATGCTGCAAAATGAAAATCTTAGTAGAGTTGTGACCCTACTATCATCAAGCAATTCAGACATGTTTGCAGGAGTACTTAAACCTAAGAAAATATATGAACTCTGTGTCAAATGACATCGTGGGATATGGCAGTTGTGGTGCACAGAAAACATCATGCGCGGGTGCTGGTTGTGCTTTTGAATCATCTTCATCAGATTCTTCACTTGAAATTGTATCGAAATTGTATCGCTACTAGCATTTGTTGTACCCAGTTGCACGCCAGTTTAAATATTGTTGTCTGTATGGTTAGAGCACTCAGGAGCCTTTTGCATGTCATTATGAGGTCAAGGGCAACACTAGAAACATTCTTTCCTCTTGAAACACCAACGTCACCACAATTGACATCATGCCCACTATCACGAGCACTGTATATTTGATCAATATCAAATGTTTTATCCACATTCACATGGGGAATATCCATCTCTCCATGATCTGAATGTGTCGGAAAGTAGGATCCACCCATGCCTTCATGAAGCATTGCATCTTGAAACGGTCGGTGTATTGACTCCTATTGTCATCCTGGTTAAAACTTAAAAGTGGGGGTTATTAAGGTCCATAACTGCGTAGAAGTAACATTGGAGGACTTGAAGTAAGTTAGGCTGTTCAGCAGCCATATTTCCCAACTCATCTCCATCGTTTTTCGTGCGCACGCTTTTCAAACTGCTAAATGTTGTGTTTTTTGTAAAAATTTTCTATAGGAAAGTTGTTTTAAAAAAATCATATTAATCCATTTTTGAAAAGAAATTAACTAATACGCTACTGGAGAACTGATCTTTGGTCGGAATCAGAAAAACTGGAATAGTCCCGGTTCGAATATGAACCGGGGCTAAAGATCAACTTTAGTCCCAGTTAAAAAGGGTAACGGGTCGCGATGATCTTTAGTCCCGGTTCACATCCTCACCGACCGTGTCAGGCCGGTGTCAGGGGGCGGGGATTTTTAGTCCCGGTTTGTGACACCAACCGGACTAAAGATCCTCACTTCAGTCCCGGTTGGTAACACCAATCGGGACTAAAGATGATTTAGATCTTTTGTCCTGGTTGGTATTATTAACCGGGACCAAAGTGATCTACCTTTTTATACTCCTTCTTCCTTCTCCAGCCCGAGCCATTACTGCCAAGAGGAGTAGGAAGAAGGGAAGTGCTGCCAAAAATTTTGATAAAATTATTTTGGTGATAATATACAAATCGGAGAGATCGAAAAGGTTAACAAATCCATTCTTTAATAATGTATGCTTAGCATATTGCATTTATATCTTTGTTTCTATAAAATATTTTCTACAAAAAGGTTTATGCAAAATGATGAGAGAGAAAATATGTTAGGCAAAATTAGGTTAATTTTGAAATTAGAAAATTTGGATACATATGTTTATAAAAGAGATGACCGAGGGAAAATATAGAAAACTAAGATAAAAGAATTGAAATCTAAGTTAGTTTAATAAAATAGTTAGAAAAAAGTATAAATCGTTAAAGATATGTTTTCAACTTTACAAACCATAAAAATTGTATGATTATTTGTAAAAATAATAGAAAACAAAGGTAATTGAAAAATATGTAATATAGCTAGAAATATGTTTAGCACTTTAATAAAAATTTAAAAATAATTGTAAACTTCTCTTTCTTCTCGTCGCCATCTTGTCGCCATCTTTGTAGCTCTTTTCTAGAAATTAGTTTCACTTTGAATCATGATGTTTTAAATTTTTATATGATTATTTAATTAGTTTCGAGATTGTGGATTTCGTTAGTAACATTGGACAATTTGATGTATAGATGGATCGGCAATGGATGTACACTGCGGACCGACGGTCGAAAGAGTTTATTGAAGGCGTGCATTATTTTTTGAATGTGGCCAATGCTAACAAGTACAAGGGTTTCATGTGTTGTCCATGCAAAAAGTGCAGTAACCGGAAGGAGTATTCATCATCAAGAACTATTCATGCGTACTTGTTTGAGTCTGGATTCATGTCTGGATATAATTGTTGGACCTCGCACGGAGAGCTAGGGGTTACAATGGAAGAAGATGAAGTAGAAGACAAGAATATAGAAGACAAGAATATTCCAGACTAGGCTCATCAATACGGTGGATTTGAAGAAAATCCGAAACGCGAGGCGGACGGAGCTGTTCAAGATAACGACGCTGTAGATGATCTTGGTCAAATGTTGCGGGACGTAAAGGACGGCTGCGAAAGTAAGAAGGAGGTCCAAAAATTGGACCGTATGTTAGCGGACCAGAAAACGTCATTGTACCCAGGTTGCGAACAGGGGCACAAAAGGTTGGATACGACACTAGAATTCTTGCAATGGAAGCCAAAAATGGTGTGAGTGACAAGACATTTGGCGAGTTATTGAAACTTGTCAAGAACATTCTTCCGGAGGGAAACGAGTTGCCCGAAACAACGTACGAAGCTAAGAAGGTGGTATGCCCTCTAGGACTAGAAGTACATAAGATACACGCATATCCGAACGATTGTATCCTCTATCGCGGTGAGGAGTACGAGAGCCTAGAAGCATGCCCGATTTGTAAAGCACTACGATACAAGATTAGACGAGATGATCCAGGCGATGTTGACGGACAGCCTTCGAAGAAGAGAGTTCCTGCTAAGGTGATGTGATATTTCCCTATAATACCACGGCTCAGGCGTTTGTTCAGGAACAAAGAGCATGCTAGCATGATGCGCTGGCATGCAGAAGAACGTCAACAAGACGGGATGCTGAGACACCCCGCCGACGGGTCGCAGTGGCGAAACATCGACAGAATATTTCCAGACTTTGGAGAGGATGCCCGAAATGTAAGGTTCGGTTTAAGTACAGATGACATGAATCCATTTGGAGAGATGAGCAGCGGCCATAGCACTTGGCCTATTACCATGTGTATCTACAACCTCCCTCCTTAGCTATGTATGAAGCGAAAGTACATCATGATGCCAATTATCATTCAAGGCCCAAAGCAACCTGGTAACGACATTTATGTGTACCTAAGACCATTGGTTGAGTATCTGCTTCTGTTGTGGAACAAAGAAGGTGTCTCCGTGTGGGATGAGGACAAACAGGAGCAATTTAACCTACGAGCGTTGTTGTTCGTGACCATTAATGATTGGCCTGCATTTAGCAACCTATCCGGACAGTCAAACAAAGGGTACATGGCTTGCAACCATTGTATGGATGAAACAAAAAGTACGTATCTGAAACACTGCAGGAAGATTGTTTACATGGGCCATCGTCGATTCCTTGTTGCAACCCATCCTGTACGGACCTTCATCCGGAACCGAAGGAAGCCATTACTTGAGTCCTGCAAGCTACACCCTGAGCAAGGAAGAGAAGGAAAGTATGTTTGAATGCCTGGAAAGCATCAAGGTACCGTCTGAATACTCCTCGAACATAAAGAGAACAATAAGCATGAAGGAGAAGAAGTTCACAAACCTAAAGTCTCATGACTGTCACGTGTTGATGACACAACTGCTTCCTGTTATAATTCGTGGTATCCTTCCCGATAATGTCCGGGGAACAATAACAAAGCTATGTGCTTTCATGAACGCAATTTCGTAAAAGATCATCGATCCAGACAGTTTAACAACCCTTCAAGAGGACATGGTCCAATGTCTCGTCGGCTTTGAGATGATCTTTCCACCATCATTCTTCAATATAATGACGCATTCTATGTCACCTTGTGAAAGAGATCAGTATTCTCGGTCCTGTGTACCTACACAACATGCTTCCTTTTGAGAGGTACATGGGCGTTCTAAAGAAATACGTTCGTAATCGTTCTTGTCCGGAAGCAAGCATCGCCAAGGGTTATGGAACAGAGGAGGTCATTGAGTTCTGCATAGAATTTATTGAAGACCTTCGTCCAATCGGGGTACCCGAATCAAGCCATGAGGGGAGACTACGGGGAAAGGGGACTCTTGGAAGGAAAGCAATAATGACTGTGGACAACGATTTATTCCATAAAGCACATTTCACAGTTTTGCAACAATCTTCGTTGGTGGCTCCTTACATCGATGAGCACCTGGCGATTGTTCGGTCGAAAAACATCGGCAAGTCCGATGCATGGATTACACGCCATCACATCGATACTTTCCCCGCTTGGCTACGACAACATCTAATGGGTGCCGAAACCATTGACCGACAACTAGCCTTCTTGGCGAGGGGGCCTTCTTGCTCGATATCGACATTCCAAGGATATGAAATGAATGGGTATACATTTTACACAAGAGCCCAAGACAGAAAGAGCACAAACCAGAACTCTGCTATTCGTATCGACGCCATGAGATACGATGGTGCAACTAGCACGTATTACGGTGTCATCGAGGACATATGGGAACTAGACTACGGACCTGAAGGTACCTCTGTTTCGATGCCAATGGGTTAGGCTCACCGGTGGAGGCGTAATGATTGATGACAGTGGGATGACAACGATTGACCTAAGCAAGGTTGGATACTCAGACGAACCTTTCGTACTAGCCAATGATGTAACACAAATTTTCTACGTGAAGGACATGTCTAGCAAACCAAAGAAGGGTAAAGGACCCGACGAGTCAAAGCGCCACGTGGTTCTCCCAGGCAAAAGGAAAATCATCGGAGTCGAGGATAAGACTGACGAAGATTACGATCAGTTTGACGGGCAACCTCCGTTCGCGGTGACGGTTGACCCGAGCATCCTCCTATCAAAGGAGAGCACCCCTTCCTCACGCAACGATCATAGCGAAGGAACATTAGTGGGGAGAAAGTACGTGAGAAAAACTGTGACATAGGTTGTTGTATGGACGATGCAAATTATTTATAATGTATTGAAGGCCATGCAATGTTTGTGTTTTTTACTAATACAATTTTGTAAGAAAATCATTGACATAGGTTATTGTATGGACGATGCAAATTATTTATAATGTATTGAAGGGCATGCAATGTTTGTATTTTTTAGTACTACAATTATATATGTAATATCAATTTTGAACTATTTAAATAGGTCATATGTTATTTATATGTGATTATTTATATTTAATAATAATTTCAAACTATTTAAATAGGTAATATGTTATTAGATAGTTTAGTACTATTCAAATAGTATTTAAATTGGTTAAATTTTAATTATATATAATTATTGAAATGTAATATCAATTTCAAACTATTTAAACTGTTTTAATCTTTGGTCCCGGTTGTTAAACATAGCTGGGACAAAAAGATATTTTGACCACAGCGGGAAAACATCTTTAGTCCCGGTTGGTAGTATCAACCGGGAATAAAGATATCTTTAGTCCCAATTGATGCTACCAACCGGTACTAATGATCCCGACTATAAATAGCTGTGCACATCGTCTTCACTAGATCCACACTTAGCCGTTTCATTCTCTCAAGACTCAACGCGCACGTCCTCCACCTTTGCCGCCGCCATCGTCTTCGTCGTCTCCGCCGCCGTACGTCGTCGCCGTCCTCACCGCGTCTCCCGGCCGAGATTTGCGCTGATATCTCGATCCACCTCCATCTTTAGTTCCATCATTTCTCTCTTTCGCATTTGCGCGCGCGCGGCCACCGTCGCCATGCATGCCACCCTGCGCCGTCGCCGCCGCCACGCCGCCGCCACCGGCCCACGCCGCGCCACCACCCCGCCGCGGCCGCCCCCCGCCACCACGGCCACCGTCCCCCCGCCGCCGCCACCCCGCGCCACCGCCGCCGCCACCGGCCGCCACCCCGCGGCGTCGCCCGAACTCCACGGCGCAGCCGTCACCCCGCTACCCCGTAGGATAGAACGAACATGACCAAACGAACGTGAATGATATGTAGAACGAACGTGAATGAACGTGCATGAACAAACGTGAACGATATGTAGAACGAACGTGAACGATATGTAGAATGATAGAACGAACATGACCGAACGAACGATAGAACGAACGACCGAAAGAACGAACGAACGATAGAACGAACGACCGAACGAACGATAAAACGAACGAACGAACGATTGAACGATTGAACGAACGATCGAACGAACGATAGAACGAACAACCTAACGATCGATAGAACGAACGACCGAATGAACGATAGAACGAACGACCGAACGATCGATGGAATGATAGAACGAACGAACGATAGAACGAACGATCGAACGAGGAGTAGAACGAACGAACGAACGAACAAATGAGTGAACGAACGAATGATAGAATATGCATGTATGGAACAAATTGTATCAATGTAAGCCAAATTGTATGTATGTATGGAACAACCATGTGTATATTTCCTCTGTCTTTATTCATTCATATGTATGTATGAAACGAATTGTATCAATGTGAGCCAACTAAAAGGTGGACGAACAATAGAACGAACGACCGAATGAGGAGTAGAACAAACGAACGAACGAACGACCGAGTGAACGAACGAACGAACGATAGAACAATAGTGTATGTATGGAACAAATTGTATCAATGTAAGCCAAATTGTATGTATGTATGGAACAACCATGTGTATATTTCCTCTGTCTTTATTCATTCATATGTATGTATGGAACGAATTGTATCAATGTGAGCCAACTAAAAGGACGACGAACGATAGAACGAATGACCAAACGAGGAGTAGAACGAACGAACGAACGAACGACCGAGTGAACGAACGAACGAACGATAGAACGATAGTGTATGTATGGAACAAATTGTATCAATGTAAGCCAAATTGTATGTATGTATGGAACAACCATGTGTATATTTCCTCTGTCTTTATTCATTCATATGTATGTATGGAACGAATTGTATCAATGTGAGCCAACTAAAAGGACGACGAACGATAGAACAAACGACTGAACGAGGAGTAGAACGAACGAACGAACGAACGACCGAGTGAACGAATGAACGAACGATAGAATGATAGTGTATGTATGGAACGACGGAATGTGACTGAGATATGCAGATATGCACATACGTTTTCATGTTTTCACGTGGATACACTGAATATAATATTGCACATCTTTTTACATTTTTCAATAGTGATTTAATTTTTTATCTAATTTTTTTTCTAATAGCTGCTGACCGCCGTCGTCGCTCAAGCTTAAGTGGGCCCAATAACTCCAAGCAAAACTAAGGCAAGTTTCTTGAATTCCCTGGTATGTGTATATATATATGACATATGCATGTAGGTTGCATGTATAACTGCGTAGAATTAACTGGTCATTGTACGTATTTCTCAACAATGTCATTATATGTAAAACAATATACTCTTAGCTGATGTGTACCTCGTAATGTTACGAACAGATGACAGATCGCGATGATGAACAGATCCTCATGGACGAGATCGTAGAGGGCAGCAGCCAATATTGGGCGGATGAGGAGCCAGAGGACCCCAACCAATACCTGAACGATGAGAGAAACGAGGGCACAAACCAACAGGAAAGTGAAAGGCAACCGGCCGTTGGAGAGAAGAGGGCACGCGGACAACGGGGTGCCGCAAGGAGGCTAGAGGGCAAGCACATTATTAGTGAAGTGGCCCCAGACAGCGAACCAGTAGCCCCGGCTGGTATACTACGAAAGTTTGTGGGCCACAGTGGTTGGGTCGTGAGGGATCACGTGCCCATTAGCACAATGCACTGGCATCAAACAAGAACAGTAGAGGATCATGAAAGTTATCTTTCAGATACGGAGAAAGCAATGCTGTGGACCACTATGCTCGAGACCTTCACGGTCCCTGAGGCAGATCAGCCAAGGTTGAAAGAATGGACGATGAAGAAAATGGCTGAACAGTTCCAGAAGTACAAGTCAACTCTGTACAAGAAATACGTCGTGAAGGGTCTGACACCTGATTTCGACAAGTTAACCAAGCTGAGGGATCATTGGGATGCGTTTGTCGCATACAAGACTTCCGAGCACGGGCAAACACAAATAGCAAAGAATAAAGCCAATGCCGCTAAGAAGCAGTACCATCACCGGCTAGGGTCAGGTGGCTATAAAAAGGCAATCCCCAAGTGAGATGAACTGGAAGCCGGGTTGATTGGAAAGGGTATTGAGCCGGCCACAACGAACTGGCTTGAACGTTCCTGATATTGGTACTACGTTCATGGTGGAACGCTCGATCCCACTGATGGCTCCCTTGTATTCGGCGATGTAATCCACAAAGCAACTAGCCGACTTACGGAAGCAGTGGAGGCGTTTGCTCAGGGAACATTCCATCCTGACAAAGAGAAGGACGAGCTTACGCTCGCACTACAAAATCCCGAGCATCCAGGACGAACACGAGGAAATGACGTGGTTGCATGGAAATATGGATTTCAAGAGGACAGCCACACTTACAAGAGTCAGATGAAGAGCAAGAGGGATACTGAGGCTAAATTAAGATATCTCGAGGAGAGGGTCCACCTGCAGGAAATACGGATGCAACAGGAGGTCGAACGACGGGTGGACCAACGCCTAGCGGAATGATAGAGCCAGAGCCAGCAGACAGTGCAGCCGTATGCCCCTCCAATCATGGTGAGCCCCTCGGGCAACCGCAGCAGCTGTGCATCTACAGGGAAGGAGGAGAACAGGGCATGGAAGGTGCAGCAGGGCCAGCTCACGACGACCCATCGTACCCCGTATATGAAATCACGCGGCGGACACCTTGTGAGCTGCACAGTCCCTTCAAGAACATATCACTCAAGGTATGCTCGTAGTTTTATGATATATGTCTTGTAAATTGCATAACCGGTGGTGCATGCATCTGTTAATTTCTAAGTAATCTTGATTCTCGTGAAGGTGGCATCGGGCATGGCCATACCAGTGGACCCTTCAGGGACATATCATTGTAGACCGATTCCACCTGGGTACTCAAAGGTCGAGGTTGAATTGGTGGAACGAGGGTTCGACGATCTCGAGCTGGACATCCCTGGAGGAGACGGGGAGACGAAACTAGGAGACACAGCCCATGCCATTATACTTTGGTGCAAGCGGCACATCGTGTTTCCCGGGCGAGCAGCGACGTCTTCTCCTCCGTCTCCTCCGCCTGCACCCTCTCCTCCGCCTGCACCGGCTCCTCCACCGCAGTCTCCTCCGCTTGCAACCTCTCCTTCGCCAGCACTGGCTCCTCCACCGCAGTCTCCTCCGCCTGCAACCTCTCCTTCGCCTGCACCGTCATCGTCTGCTCCGCCTTCATGACCTAAAAAGTCGTGCCCACTTCGTCCCGTGCCATCAAAGTCCACACCACAAAGAAAGAAGTCAAGACTTGACGAGCCAAAACTCCCTACTCTCAAGAAAAGGGCATACGACCGCACTCCCGAGGAGAATGAGGAGGTCGTACGAGCAGAAGTGAAGGCGTTTTTTGAGGCACGAAAACCACCAAAGAAGATTCCAATAGATCCGGCTGCTAAGAAGTTCTTCTAGAAGATGAGCGAACCGGTCAAGAGGGCTTTACTTTCTGATTATGACCGGTCGGTGAGGAAAGGCCAAAGAAGTGCCTCAGCTCGAAAAGCAGCGAAAACAATCGGTTGAGCCGTTGCTACCACCCGGTGAAGAGGAGCTGAGGCAATGGATGAAAGAGACGGGTCTGAACAAGGCGCAACTAGTGGGAGACGCACCGATAACCATGGCGACAGAAGCCGATTTGAAATACAAATTTAAACTCGGTGAACCGCTTGTCAAGCCTGGTCAGGTGAACACTCTCTCAACACAAATGCACCGATTCCATCAATGGTATATGGAACTTTCATCCAGAGGTAGAATGATGGTTGGAGCGAGGATAAGAAACACAGACTACTATCAAGGAGATGATGTTCTGTGGATCAACTTCGAGAATGTGTTCGATGTATACCAATTATGCGCTCTCGACGTCTCCATTCTCAGCTGCTGGGTTTTGTAAGTATTGTTTTAGCAAACTTTATTTTGTTCCTTAGCTCCTTCTATGTACCATTCAATGGTTACACTGTGCCGATAAGACTGATACAAATTCCTTTATCTTTTGTAGAATGGAGATTCAATCGTGCCGTAGGCAGGAGATTTACAATATTGGATTCATGGACCCTCACAAAGTCAATGACGTAATGATATGGGACTTTGCAAAAGATACAAAGGACAATATTGTTCATTTCCTGGTGCAGCAGCATTATAAGACCTACATACTATTACCTTACAACACAGAGTGAGTTTTAACTGTCTTTTAAATTTGTACCAACTTCCTTCTCGTACTCATACCGTCACATATATATCGTCTGACGCAATTTGCAAATTTCACTGGGTCCTTTTCCTCTTTGACCTTGAACTTTGCAAACTCCATGTCTATGACTCAATGGATAAACCAGAGTCTACTTTCACCAAGGTTTTTGAAATGAAAGACAGGTAATGCCATCTATTCAACTGTCATTAATTATGAACATTGCTATTGGTACTATGCAGATCTTCGGTATTTAATCATAGTTTCCAACTGTACAGAGGTGTCACGCCCCAAACTAGCCCCGAACGGAGGCCAGTATAAGGCGATCCAAATTAACCTGTATGCCTGTACCAGTCCCAGGAAATAGCGCTGGTACAACAGGAAGACAGAATATCACAACAACAACGGTCTCTTTATTAAGAGTAGGTTTACAACCAGGGTTGGAACTGCGGACAGAACCCGAGTTCACAACAGCATTACAAAAAGGCGGAAGCGGAAAGCGGAGACTAGCCCTAAGCCACAAGCAAAGCCTTGGGGAAGGCCGAAACCCTACTACTGCTCAAAGTCTGCTTGCTCCTGGAAGAACTCTTCATCAGCAGGGTCCACCTCTTCGTCTTCGAGAACTGGGGGGGGGTTTAATTATATAGAGCAAGGGTGAGTACGGGAGTACTCAGCAAGTCAGGGGAAATTTAGTGTTTAATGCAAGCTTCAAGGGAAAGCCAGTTATTTTTCACAATTGGTTTTAGTTTAAGACTTTAGAAACATCTAAGTAAGTGCTTCTCAACGACACGGATGAGAAAGTGCGTCTCATCCGGCCGGAGCAGTGAAAATGTATCGATTGATTCTTGTCGGCACGAGAGGCTCCCTGCCAATCGTTTACCGACCCGGCTGCACCAACAGCCACAACTCACACACGCCGGTACGAGAGGCTCCCTGCCAATCGTCACCGACTCCGGCTGCTTCAACAGCCACAAGTCAACACATCGGTACGAGAGGCTCCCTGCCAATCGTCACCGACTCCGGCTGCTTCAACAGCCTTAAACCAAGCACAGAACGGAAAACCTCACACCAACAGCAGTTCACAAGGTGTTCAATAAAACTACGCTAAGGAATCACCTCACATCCGCCCATGACCGTGGGCACGGCTGTTCGAACAGTTGTTAACCTCTGCAGAGGGGGTACACTTTACCCACACGACGTTACTAACCCCGAATCACCCAGCCCGCGACCCTCGGTCACGTCTGGCGACCTTGAGGCTTTCACGACAAGGCATTTCGAAAGCCGACTCAGGGTCATCTTATGCCAACGGGAGGGGTCCCACGGACCAACACCAGGTTAGGTCCCAGACCATACTGTGCCAGGAAGCCCAGGGGTCCTCCCCGACACCACCCCGGCGAATCCACTTGTCCCTTGGCATCAAGATTTCCCTGGCCTAGCTAATTACTCAGCCAGGGGCGTCCCATATCACCCATGTGGTCGTACTTGACATATGCTTGGATGTAATTCCCAAGGAATCGGTCCTTAGAGCGAGAACGGGCAGACCGTACCTCCAGTACGTCTCCCGTACCGCGAGTTTTAGAAACTCACTTTAGTTTTCAAGACACCGACCCAAGTGTCGGGTTTTCCAAGCATTTTGTAAACTCAAGTTTTACCCAGGTGATCAATTTTAAAGTTTGAGGGGAGTCCCGATATTCGTACACGAGGTACGGATACCGAGGCATCACCTGAGGGGTGACAAGGGTGTTAGGGTATTCAAATATCAAGGAAGGTGAATGCAGCAAATGGGTAGGGCCTGCCGGTTGTATTGCAAACCGAGGCCAAGTGCCAAGTGTAACCTAAGTAATGCATAGTTTGCGAAATCAAAATACTTAATTTAAATTATAGGTTCAATTGATCAAAGGTGACTTGCCTTGCTCGAGATCTTGAGCTTCTTCCTCGAAATCCGCGCACTGCGGGTCTTCGGGCTCCGAGACTACACGCGAAACGAGACGACTCAACAAAGCGATAAAAAGAAGCCCTATTAAAGACCACTAAGCGTGCCATTGGATAGATCTCGATTTTTGAGGAACTTTGGAAGTGGAACGGAGTTAATCGGACGAACGGTTGAAAAGATATGAATTTCCGAAGATTAAAGGATTTTCTGGAATAAAGAAAAGGAATTATTAATTCCCTGGAAAAAGAAAAGAAGGAGGGACTGAAATTGGACTTTATTTTGGGCGGCTAAGGGCAGCCCAAAGGATTTGAATGGGCGCGGCCTAAATAATTGGGCCGGCGGCCCGAAGGGATCGGCCCTAGGCCGATCGGCGCGCGAGGGGGGAGGCTGATGGGCCTAGTGGCCGAGGCCGATGGCGGGAGGCCGATGGGCCGGAGAGGGAAAGAGGCCGAGCGGGCCGGCGCTTGAGGGCGCGGCCCACGAGCGAAAAGGCCGAGTGGCCGACGGACGGGAGCCGATGGGCCGACAAGGGAGGCCGATGGGCCGATGCAGGCCTGGCGGCCGAAGCCGACGACGGGAGCCGATGGGCCGACAAGGGAGGCCGATGGGCCGATGCAGGCCTGGCGGCCGAAGCCAACGACGGGAGCCGATGGGCCGACAAGGGAGGCCGATGGGCCGATGCAGGCCTGGCGGCCGAAGCCGACGACGGGAGCCGATGGACGGCGGATTAAGACGACGGCCGACGACGCGGGGCTCGGCCCGAGCGGCGGCGGCGGCGGGCGAGGACGAGCGACGGCGGTGCGGGGGCGGCGCCTAGGGTTCGAACGCGCGGCGGTGGTGCTATCTAGCGCCTAAAGAAGGGGAGAAAAAGAGAGAGACGGCGGAACGGGAGTTACCGCGAGAAGGTTTCGCCGGGGACGGGGGCGACGGCGCGGGGCGTCGGTGAGACGCGGTCCCGAGCCGGGGAAGAAGAGGGCGCCGAGCTCCTCTCCTTGCGGCGACGGCAGCAAGGGGGCGGTGGCGCGACGGCGGGAAGGGGCGAGCTCGGGGAGGCGGCAATGGCGGCCGGGCGGAGGGGAAAGAAATTGCGGCCGAGCGGCAGGGGGGTTTTGTAGGGCGCTAGGTCGGTTCGGCCGGGGGGAGAAAGGCGGTGCGGCCGAGAGGCGGTGGAGCGCGGCGAGGGGACCGCGCTGGCGCACCCCGCGCTAGTGGCCAAACGCGGCAGCGGGTGACGTCGGCGGCGGTCGGCGGCCGAGGAAAAAGAAAAAAGAAGAGGGAGGAAAGGGGAGCCGGTCCCTTGCCGAGACGGGAAAGGGCACGGGGAGAGGGAGAGGACGCGGCTCTCCTTGGCGGCACGCGCGCGCAGAGGCGGCGGGGCCGGGCGGACGGCGGACGTCGGTGGGACGGAACGGGAAGGGAGAGAGAGAGGGAGAACGGCGGGGTGCGGGGAGAGAGAGAGCTAGCTCTCTCTCGGCTCGGCACGTGCGGGGCACGTGCCTGGCGCGCGCGGGCCGAGCGGCCTGGCGCGGCCCAGCGGGGGGGCGAGGCCGAAGGGGCTGGGCCGGCGACGGCCCAGGAAGGAGAGGAGAAGGAGGGGGGGCAGGCCGAGAGGGGCTGGGCCAGCGGTGGCCCGGGTAAAAGGGAGGTAAACCAGACTTTTCTAGAGAAAAAGAATGGGGGAGTTTGAGGGCTCGGATTTGAAATCCGATTCCGCGGTTTTCTCCGGGATTGAACTGAGAGGGGAGACACGAGACCTTGGCACACAACAAGACTGAACTGAAGAGCAAACTTCCGCAATTAGGGTTTTTAGCAGATTAGTTTTCCCGCTAACGCCGCGACAAAACGGGCGTTACAAACCAACCCCCCTAACAAGAATCTCGTCCCCGAGATTCAGCACCTAAGGGAGCAGCTCCGGGAACTGGGCACGGAGAAGATCTTCGCGTTCCCAAGTGGCTTCATCCTTTGAGTGGTTGCTCCACTGCACCTTGTAGAACTTAACGGTCTTTCTTCGAGTCTGACGTTCAGCCTCTTCAAGGACTCTGATGGGTCTCTCTTTATAGGTCAGGTTCTTCTCCAGTTCTATGCTTCCCAAGGGAACTTGTTCCTCTGGAACACGAAGACATTTCTTTAACTGGGACACATGGAACACATTGTGCACATCAGTCAGTCCTTCTGGTAGCTCAAGCTGGTAGGCAACTTCGCCGCGTCTGGCGGTGATGAGGTACGGACCGATATAGCGAGGAGCTAACTTGCCGGACATCCCAAACCTCTTTAGACCACGGAGTGGAGACACTCGCAGGTACACGTGATCTCCTACTACAAACTTGAGATCACGTCTCCGATTATCTGCATAGCTTTTCTGTCGGGTCTGAGCTGTCTTCAGGCGGTCTCGAATCAACTTGACTTGCCTTTCAGCTTCCTTTAGAACGTCAGGTCCAAACACTTGCACTTCGCCTACCTCGTTCCAACACAACGGGGTGCGACACTTTCATCCGAACAGGGCTTCATTTGGGGACATCTGGATACTGGATTGGTAACTGTTGTTGTAGGAGAACTCAGCGTAGGGGAGACAACGATCCCATGTGCCTTCGAAGTCTAGGGCACATGCCCGAAGCATGTCCTCCAGGATCTGGTTAACTCGTTCTGTCTGTCCATCTGTCTGCGGGTGATAGGCGGTACTGAGATTTAAGTTGGTGCCCATTGCCTCGTGTAACTGTTGCCAGAATCTTGAGGTAAACTGAGTGCCTCGATCCGACACAATCTTCTTTGGGCAACCGTATCGGCAAACCACGTGGGTCATGTACAGGTCTGCCAGCTTCTTCCCATCGTAGGTGGTTTTCACTGGTACAAAATGAGCTGCTTTGGTTAGACGGTCCACGATTACCCAGATGGAGTCATACCCACTAGGGGTCCTTGGTAAACCGGTAATGAAATCCATACCGATCTCCTCCCATTTCCACTCGGGAATTCGGAGGGGTTGTAACAAACCGGCGGGTTTCTGATGTTCGGCCTTTACTCTTTGACAGATATCACAAAAGGCTACATACTCTGCAACATCTCGCTTCATCCCAGCCCACCAAAAGTATTCCTTGATGTCTTGATACATTTTGGTACTCCCGGGATGGATGGAGTACGCTGACTCGTGAGCTTCTCTCAGAATGAGGTCCTTTAATTCCTGTTTGGCTGGCACGCAGATGCGGGATCCGAACCAAACAGTATCCTGGTCGTCGATGGTGAAGCCTTTGAGTCTTTTCTTACGGATCTTATCCTTCATTTCTTTCATACCCTCGTCTTCTCGTTGCGCTTCTCGAATTTGAGTTTCTAGCGTAGGTTGCACTGTAAGACTGGCAAGGTCTCCGGTGGGGACCACGGTCACTTTCAACTTCTCGATTTCTCGACACAGGTCATCCTGTGTTGGCCAAACTAGGGCGGTAGCACAGTAGGTCTTGCGACTTAACGCGTCGGCGACCACATTTGCTTTTCCACGGTGGTAGTGTATACCGAGATTATAATCCTTGATTAATTCCAACCATCTTCTCTGTCTCATGTTCAATTCACTCTGAGTAAAGATGTATTTGAGACTTTTGTGATCGGTGTAAATCTCACATCTGTTTCCAATCAGGTAGTGACGCCAAATTTTCAGGGCATGAACCACAGCTGCCAATTCCAGGTCATGCGTAGGGTAGTTGACCTCATGGGGCCTGAGTTGTCTTGAAGCGTAGGCCACCACCTTTCGGTCTTGCATTAAGACACATCCTAGACCTTGTCTCGATGCATCACAGAATATTTCGAAATCCTTTCGGATGTCAGGCAGGGTGAGGACGGGAGTAGTCGTCAATCTTTTCTTGAGTTCTTGAAAACTGCGTTCGCATGCTTCTGACCATTCAAACTTCTTTTCCTTCTTTAGGAGTTCCGTCATTGGTCGGGCCAGTTTGGAAAATCCTTCGATGAACCTCCGGTAGTAACCCGCTAAACCGAGGAAACCACGGATCTCAGACACCGTCTTGGGTGCGTTCCAGGCGAGGACAGTCTCAACCTTACTGGAGTCTACTTCAACACCTTTGGTGGAGATGACATGGCCAAGGAAGGCTACTTTATCCAACCAAAACTCACACTTCGAGTACTTGGCAAAGAGTTGGTGTTCACGCAACCTTTCCATTACTTTCCGTAGATGATTTGCATGATCTTGTTCATTTCTTGAGTAAATCAGAATGTCGTCGATGAAGACCACAACGAACTTATCCAAGTAGTCCATGAAAACTTTATTCATCAGGTTCATGAAGAATGCCGGAGCATTGGTGAGTCCGAAAGACATCACGGTGAACTCATACAGGCCATACCGCGTTGAGAAAGCGGTCTTGGGGATATCTTCTGATCTGATTTTGAGCTGGTGATACCCAGATCGTAGGTCGATCTTGGAGAATACTCTGGCTCCTTCCAATTGGTCGAACAAATCGTCAATCCGTGGTAGGGGATACTTATTCTTGATGGTTACTTCGTTCAAGGCTCTATAGTCTATCACCATTCTCTCAGAGCCATCTTTCTTCTTTACTAAGAGCACAGGGGCTCCCCAAGGGGACGAGCTGGGTCGCACGTAACCCTTGTTCTGAAGTTCTTCGATCTGTTTCTTAATTTCTGCCAGTTC
>BDMV01000011.1:2476608-2723755 GCA_008326285.1 Oryza officinalis | reverse complement strand
CCGCGAACCGCCTCTCCCCCCCCGACCAAACCGACCTATTTCCCCCTACAAATCCCCTCTCCGCCGGGCCGCCATTGCCGCTTCCACCCGAGCCCGCTCCACTCCGCCTCGCTGCCGCCGCCGTCCTTGCCGTCCGCCGCCGCCGCAGCCGAGGGCGCCCGAAGGAGCTCCGGGCGCCATCTCCGCCGCCCTCTTCCCCGGCCCGGAGCCGTGCCGCGCCCGCGCCCGCGCCGTCGGCCTCCATCCCGGCTTGCCGCCCCGCCGCGGTAAATCCCTCTCTCCTCCCCCCTTCCCCTCGTGTTTTAGGCCGCATAGAACCCCTCTCCGGCCACCGCCGTGGCCGCCGTCGCCATCTCTCCGCCCCGGCGCCGTTGCCCCCTTTCTTTTCTTTTCTCCCCGTCGGCTTGGCCGCCGCCTCAAACCGCCGCCGTCGTGCCCCGCTCCGATCCGAGCCGAGGGCTCGTTCTCCCTCTCCTCTCTCTCTCCACCGGCGCCTCCCGACGCCGTCCACCCCCCCCTCCGGCTTGCCGCCCTCGCCGGAGCACACCGCCGACCGCCCGCGAGCCGCCCTCTCCGGGGCGAGCTCCTCCCCTTTTCTCCCCCGCGCGTGCCGACGTGGACGCCACGTCCGCCCGTCCCGGCCCCACGGAGACCGGTCAAACCCCCCCCTCGGCCGGGCCGCGCCGCCAAGCCGGCCTCGGCCTCTTTCCCCCTCTCGGCCGCTAGGCCCACAGGCCAACCCCCGCGCACCGATCGGCCGTGGGCCAACTCTTTTGGGCCATCGGCCGGTCCATCGGTCCCCTTGGCCCAACGGCCTCCCTTGCTCGGCCTAGGCCGATCCCTTCGGGCCGCCGGCCCAATTAATTCGGCCGCGCCCGTTCCATTTCTTTGGGCTGCCCTTAGCCGCCCAAATAAAGTCTAGATTTCATCCCTCCCTCTTTTCTTTTCCAGGGAATTATTAAGTAATTATTAATTCCTTTTCCTTTATTCCAGAAAATCCTTTAATCTTCGGAAATTCATATCTTCTCAACCGTTCGTCCGATTGACTCCGTTCCACTTCCAAAATTCCTCGAAAATCGAGATCTACCTAATGGCACGCTTAGTGGTCTTTAATAGGGCTTCTTTTTATCGCTTTGTTGAGTCGTCTCGTTTCGCGTGTAGTCTCGGAGCCCGAAGACCCGCAGTGCGCGGATTTCGAGGAAGAAGCTCAAGATCTCGAGCAAGGCAAGTCACCTTTGACCAATTGAACCCATAATTTAAATTAAGTATTTTGATTTCGCAAACTATGCATGTTTAGGTTACACTTGGCACTCGGCCTCGGTTTGCAATACAACCGGCAGGCCCTACCCATTTGCTGCATTCACCTTCCTTGATTATTTGAATGCCCTAACACCCTTGTCACCCCTCAGGTGATGCCTCGGTATCCGTACCTCGTGTACGAATATCGGGACTCCCCTCAAACTTTAAAATTGATCACCTGGGTAAAACTTGAGTTTACAAAATGCTTGGAAAACCCGACACTTGGGTCGGTGTCTTGAAAACAAAAGTGAGTTTCTAAAACTCGCGGTACGGGAGACGTACTGGAGGTACGGTCTGCTCGTTCTCGCTCTAAGGACCGATTCCTTGGGAATTACATCCAAGCATATGTCAAGTACGACCACATGGGTGATATGGGACGCCCCTGGCTGAGTAATTAGCTAGGCCAGGGAAATCTTGATGCCAAGGGACAAGTGGATTCGCCGGGGTGGTGTCGGGGAGGACCCCTGGGCTTCCTGGCACAGTATGGTCTGGGACCTAACCTGGTGTTGGTCCGTGGGACCCCTCCCGTTGGCATAAGATGACCCTGAGTCGGCTTTCGAAATGCCTTGTCGTGAAAGCCTCAAGGTCGCCAGACGTGACCGAGGGTCGCGGGCTGGGTGATTCGGGGTTAGTAACGTCGTGTGGGTAAAGTGTACCCCCTCTGCAGAGGTTAACAACTGTTCGAACAGCCGTGCCCACGGTCATGGGCGGATGTAAGGTGATTCCTTAGTGTAGTTTTATTGAACACCTTGTGAACTGCTGCTGGCGTGAGGTTTTCCGTTCTGTGCTTGGTTTAAGGCTGTTGAAGCAGCCGGGTCGGTGACGATTGGCAGGGAGCCTCTCGTACCGATGTGTTGACTTGTGGCTGTTGAAGCAGCCGGAGTCGGTGACGATTGGCAGGGAGCCTCTCGTACCGAGGTGCGTGAGTTGTGGCTGTTGGTGCAGCCGGGTCGGTGAACGATTGGCAGGGAGCCTCTCGTGCCGACAAGAATCAATCGATACATTTTCACTGCTCCGGCCGGATGAGACGCACCTTCTCATCCGTGTCGTCGAGAAGCACTCACTTAGATGTTTCTAAAGTCTTAAACAAAAACCAACTGTGAAAAATAACTGGCTTTCCCTTGAAGCTTGCATTAAACACTTAATTCCCCTGACTTGCTGAGTACTCCTGTACTCACCCTTGCTCTATATAATTAACCCCCCCCAGTTCTCGAAGACGAAGAGGTGGACCCTGCTGATGAAGAGTTCTTCCAGGAGCAAGCCGACTTCGAGCAGTAGTAGGGTTTCGGCCTTCCCCAAGGCTTTGCTTGTGGCTTAGGGCTAGTCTCCGCTTTCCGCTTCCGCCTTTTTGTAATGCTGTTGTGAACTCGGGTTCTGTCCGCAGTTCCAACCTTGGTTGTAATCCTACTCTTAATAAAGAGACCGCTGTTGTTGTGATATTCAGTCTTCCTGTTGTACCAGCGCTATTTTCCTGGGACTGGTACAGGCATACAGGTCAATCTGGACCGCTCTATCCTGGTCTCCGCCCGGGGCCAGTTTGGGGCGTGACAGTGAATCTGAAAGCCGCATAGACCGTCACAGAGCCCATCCAAACTCCATCACGCTCACCCTTGCCTGGGTACGTTGGAAAGAAAAGAGCTACACTACAAGTCCAACAGTTGATCATTCTTGCTTGTGGTAAGCACGGTAATTCTTTCAGGGTTTCCCGCGAACCGGTCCTTAATTGCCATGGGTGCGACAAGTAAAACCATGCACCCACAGCCCACCATTAAGCCATATTTTAGTTGGATAATTACGACCAACGGAAAATGGCCAGATGTCTCGAGCTCACAGCTCACCAAGATACTAATTGTAGAAAGTGTAATTGTCCCATTATGTGAGCTAGTGGTAATCAAGCATGGTCAAGCATAACATAATTCTAGCAAGGTCAACATAAGTAACACAAGCTAGTCAAGTTATCACTCAAGTTTGACAAAGGATGGATATCAAGTAAATAAGGCACAAGCGAGCAGATCGATAAACCCTATTTCCGTGTAATTAGCAAAACATGCAATTTTCTTTGTAAACAGAAAAACATTTCATAAAGTAGGTTCAATATGCTCAAGGGGGCATGTGTGACTTGCCTTGCTTCTTCAAAACTCTTCCGGAGACTTTTCCTCACGAGCACGATCTTCCGAAACGGCGAAATCTACACGCTGGCACGTAAAGCGAGGAAAAACCCTAATAAAAACCAAATAAATAGTACATGAAAAGTAAACAAACATGTAGAGCTCAATTTTATATGAATTTTGCAAGTTGAATGGCTCAATTTGGAGCTCGTATGAATTAGTTATGAATTTTAGAAATTTTGAGCCATTTAAATGAATTTTTGAAAATTAATTCAATTTATTGCACAATTATTAATTATTTTTCAAAGGAAAAAAGCGATTGGTGATGTCAGCATAGGGCATCGGCGCCGACCCGCGGGCCCCACACGTCAGTAGCTCAACGAGGTTGGCGCATGGTGGACCGGGTCCATGCGTGGCTAGGAAAAACGTCCACCACATGGCGCCGACAAGGTAGCCACGTGGGACGGGTGTGCCAACGTGGCAGCCATATGGCGCCGACGCGACAGAGCCGCTGGCAGCCGGTGGCGGGCGCCACGCGGATGGCCCAGATTTGCTCGAAGGCGAATCGAACGATGCGGGAGGAGCGGCCGGCTGGGGCGCGTGCTCGGCTCAAGCAGGCCCGGCCAGACACGGCGTGGCGACGGCTCACGGACGGACGGCTGCCGGTGACGGCGGCGCGATGCGACAGGGAACAAAGAAAGCGGCGGAGGAGGGGGAAAAGGAGAGGAGACGGAGGGGGAGCTCATCGTGGGGCTGACAGTGAAAGGGACGGCGGGAGGAGCTCAACGACGAGGAGGATAACGGCGGCATCTCCACGGGGAGGCGATACAGGCAGTGGTCTGACGACGGACGGCGAGCGAGGAGTGGTGGCCGGGGTGCTGCACGGAGCGGCGGAGCTAACGGCGGCGGCAGTGGAGCACGAGGGCGGCGCTAACGACGGTGGTGCTCGGCCGGAGATGGCAATGGCGGTGGCGGAGAGGGAGCGGCGCGGGGAGCGTGATTTTAGGGTGCGGCGAGCTTGACCGAGTGGGGAAAAGAGAGATGGGGCTCAGGGAAAGGTTTTTATAGCCCGATGGGCGACAAGGAGGCCACGGAGAGGCCAGAAGAGGCGGGCGGAGTGGACGCCGGCGTGGGCGGGATGCGGTTCAGCTCAGTGCCGATTCCCGTGAGGAAGTGGAGTAAAAAGAGGGGGAGAAGGTAGAGGAGGTGGGGACGACCGCGTCCACGCACGCGCGAGAGCAGGAGACAGCCGAAAAAAGCAGCGACGTGGGCAGGGTCGGCGGTTGCCAGCTATGTCAATGGAAGAGGGAGCTGACAGGTGGGGCCGCCGGTCCCACCTGTCAACGAGGGGAGATTGGGAGAGAGGCCAAGCGGACTTGTGGGGGAGGGGGCCGAGCGGGCCGAGGAGAGAAAAAGGAGGCCGGCTGGGCTGGTAGGGAGAGGAGAAGAAATGGGGAAAGAAGGGAGAAACGGGCCGCGTGAGGAGGGGAAGCAAACTTGGGCCGAAAGTGGCCCAAGGCTGAGAAGGGAGGATTTTAATTTGTTTTTAATTTATTTAATTGGTTAAATGATGTTTGTATTATTAAAATTACTTATTGAGCTTCGAAAATTTTTGGGAAATTTTAGAGAGTACTTTAGGATATGGAGAATATTAAAAAAATATTTTCTGCCATGATTTTTAAAGAAAATTTTTAATTCTCTTATTAATTTCACTTGTTTAACTCCTTTAAATTTTAATATAAATTTTAAAAATAATTTATTAAATGATTTTACACTCGAACAAAAATCAGGACGTGACAACAAGTCACCTGAATCATCCATAAGGCTAACTATAGACGAGGATCAAAGCTATGTGAAGTGGAACTTGTAGATGTTGCATGCATGGAGAACTAGCTTCTCATTATTTGCTCAGCTACTAAGGCTTAGTTCTTCCCCTGGTTCCCAACTCACTACTATTTTTTTTCATGCGCACGCTTTTCAAACTACTAAACGGTTTGTTTTTTTAAAAAAAGTTTCTATACAAAAGTTGCTTAAAAAATCAAATTAATTCATTTTTTTTAAAAAAATTAACTAATACTTAATTAATCACCCGTTAATGGATCGTTCCATTTTCCATGAGCACTGTTGGTTTTCCCAGTACAGAGTAACGAACACACTCTTAAATAACCTGTGAAAAATGAACGAAGCAACCAAAAATAATAAGTTTATGAGTAAAAACTTTTATATCCTTGTTATTTTGATTTATAAAAGACAACGCTGGAAAATAAACTATCATAAATAAAAACTTAAAATCAAATTATGAAATTCGAATTTAGTTGCGACTAGTTAAAGGAATGATGAGGTGCCCATGAACGAACGATTCATGGGTACATCGAAGATGCTACGTACACTAATCAAAGTTTGCACGCATCAGTCTCTCCTGACATTGTTCGTAATGTGGCCGGGCAAATTAAGCCCGGGCAGGACCACCATCTTCAGACAAATTTTACAGCCAATCTCTGGATCTCTATCCGATTTCTCTCTCACACACACACGCACACATGTCACGTAGGAGTCTGGAGTAGATCTGATACCCTCTATAATTTTCAGCAACAGGACACACCCATGAATCATGATACAGTACTAGATGCAGAGTCGCCTGATGATATATGGCCCTCCCTGTTCTATGATCAGCCTCCTAGCTATGATCAGGAGGAGGCCATGGCGAAGAACAAATTAAGCTGGCCTCATCATTTCATTTCAAAGCTCATCTGCCCGTGCCCCAGCTATAGATCTCGCACAGGCTTTTTGGTGCACAGTGAATACGTACTATCGCAAGAGATTTACCTATTCACTGTTAACCTTTTGCGATATTGCAATAGCCAACGCATTCCATTGCAACGTGCCAGCAACGTGCATCAGCACTATCCAAATTAGATTTTTTAAACACCTATATAACCAGCTCTTCATCTGATTTGGCAAGTTAAATTCGTTGCTCATTCCAATAACATCTCCATCACAACCTTTCGGGCCCCTTTGAAACAAAGGTTTATTTCTCCATAAACTCTTTGATTCAAAGGATTTGAGTTTTTTAAATCATATAAAATTCCTATGGAATGATTTATTGCATGTAGGTTTTGGAGAAAATTTAGCAAGAGGTTCAATCTCTTGGAAAAAAATTTTTTGAGTCTATCTCTCTTATTCAATTCCTACATTTTTTTCCTATGGTCCAGTCAAACGATCATTTCTGTGTTTTTCTGTATTTTACAATCATTTATTTTACACTTACATTTATGTCAGAATCTTGTATTTTTTCTATTCCTTCATTTTTTCATTCTTACGATTCAAATGAGCCATTCATTCTAAGTCTATGATAATGGGACCCATACGTCAGGCTCTCCACAATCCTCCCAACTACACTGTCTTCAATCTTCAATCCTCCCACGGGAACAACGGCGACAAGAGGGAGAAGCCGATGGCGATGGTATGAGGCGAGAGGGATGGATAACCGAGATAGCCGATGATGGTGGCAGCGGTAGGTGGCGAGAGGAGAAGAAAACGGTGGCGGCGGTGGCGGCGACAGCACCAGCTGTGACGGCGATGGGCTCGCACAGTGGGGGAGGTGGAGCTGCACCGGTTGGCAACCTCGGCTGACAACGAAAGGAGCAATGACCTCGGTCGGCGGCAGATGTGCGCTCGCACGGCAGGGAGACGGAGGCGCGACCACAATCGAAGTCGGAGGAGCCTTCTTCTTGAGCTTTGGAGCAGCGGAGAAGGGCACCGTCGAGCTGCCCCGCCGGTGGCGTCCTCGCCGTCCTCCCTTGCCGCCGTCGCACCCTCCTGCCCACGCTCGTCCCTTGCCGCGTTGCCGTCGTGGCCTCCCGCCCTCGTCCTATCTCCTCCAGCCACGGGCAGAAGTCGATGTTGGGCTTCTGGCATGGTGGAGGCTGGCGCGATGAAGCCCAGCCCACCAGTGCCCACCTGGCATCCCGAAGGGGAGAGGGGGGGATAGAGTCGTGGGATCCACGGTTGGCAAGTGATGTTGGGTGGCCAAATTTGGCTTGGCCATCGGGTTACCTAAGTCTCGCAAAATAGGAGTTGCGGGATCCAAGGTTGGGGAGGATGTTGGAGTAACTTTTTTTAACAGAGTAACCAAATTTTAGTTAGAGAGACCGTTGGAGATGCTCTAATTTCTACTACTTCCTCTATCCAAAAGAAAGTGCAATTGTCCAAGTAAATCTCCAGAATTGATTTTTTTACAGAGGGTATAAGTTAATTTTTAGCTCATTCTATTTGTCTCAAAATAAATTTATTTATAAAATTATCATTGTATCGGAGTTTGTGAAAGTAGGATATTATTGTATTGTGAGTAGATAAAGTGAAGAATAGTTATATTGAGATTTGATAAAATAAGGGTATTCTAGCTTTTTGTTTTGTATTAGTATGTGCGGGATGTGTAAAAATGATTTTTTTTGTTGGGACGAAGGTAAAAATGTAACTGGAATGCATATATAGTTTTGACATGGTTAAAACCATAACATGATCTACTCCGTATATATCCATGGATCAAGAAAAAGCAGCAATAATTCACTGGGCCTACAAAGCTTTTGCGAGTATACAGGAGCAGAAAGATGGAGAAGGCCTGCCGGTGAGCAGAATTTGGCACGAATCGATCGTGATCATGATGGTATCCACTCGATGGATCTCTCCTCCCGGAGAATGTCCGGCGGTTTGCACGCTGCTTGGATATGCAGGTTGAACGGAAAGAATTGAAGGGGATAAACATCGAAATATGTGAGCTGCTGAAACCTGCACAAGCATACGATCGAGGCGAGGGAGGACGACGAAGAGAGAGAGCGGGATCAGCGTTGGATTCTGAGAACGCAATGATGTGAGCCCAGGACCGGATGGTTCAGATTTGCATCCATCCATCTAAAAAGCTTGAGAAAAATGTGTTCATGAAATAATAGTACATTCAGTACGTACCTGCATGCATATCCGTTCATCCAGGAAAGCTAGCTGCAGCTAAGCTAGCTAGCTTATGATCGTTGGTCCTGCCCTGATCAATGGCCATCTAGCTAATTCTAAATTTCTAATCCAAGGGAGCAGCCATGATCATGCAGCATAAGTCTGTCCACCTCGCACTGTACAAATACCGGCATATATGAACAATGATGATTAATCTACTAGAGAAAAACAAGAGTTAATACGGACAGAGTAGCTAGACAGCATAATAGCACAGTAATAATAAAAGTGGGGCAATGCTTCTGCATGATCGGTAGCCTGCGGTGAAATTAAGATGCAGTAATCTCTCGTGGTAATTTCCACAGTAACTACCGTCGTTTAGTCTTGTCGGGTTTGTTTTCTACTGCGGCGTGGGCTCGCCGGCTCAGGCCACCGTGGCGCCATCTGTGACGGCGACCTCTCGGCCTCTTGCAGACGAGGCCGGCGATGATTGATTGCGTAGCCAGTGCAGCAGCAGCAAGCCTGAATCTGACGAACGCAACAGCGCCGCGCACCTGCAGGTTGGCCCCACATTCTGCCAGCCTGACGACTTTTGACCGCCGGTCTAACCCTTCACGTACGTATACCGTATACGTATATATATACCCACCAATATGGCAATATTGTACGTAGTCCGGCTTTATACCACAAATTCACACGAACATATCCGATATACGGACCGTACGTGTCAGACAGTACTTCGTACGAACAGCAAATACGTATTACGCTCTGGAGCGTCTTCACTCTTGCTTTTTTTCCTATTGCACGGCAGATGCACAAGCGCACGCATACCACTATACACACAACATCACGTTTACACCTTTGCGAATACGTTCGCTAACACCTCTAAAAGACAAACTAGAAACACATATTTGATTCTCACAAAAATATATTTTTGTATGTTTGTAATATGTATGGGTATCAAGATCTAAATATCGATCATGTACCCATGACTCTACCCAACCATGTCACGTGTGCTTCTTCTTTACTCTTGTGTCTTATTCGTCTTATGCGTATGTCAGTATGTGTATATGTATAGTACCGTATGTGAATGTTGGTTGACAATTGGTCGGCTCCTAAATATGGTCTCTTGATTAATTATATATACAAACTGGAGTATATATTTTATTGATGTTTAATTACGTGTATATAATTACTGCCGCCAGTCTCTGACACGGTATACGGCTCTAGGATTGACAGTGCTGTAATTAGGCTACGTTAATTATACTGTCATTAAGCTAGCTGGAGCTGAGGCTTGTTTAACCGTGTATCTGCACTTAATAAGTCCACCCCGAAGTTGGGTTATGAAAATCCGAGAGGATCGCTCGGATCCAATTACTCCTAGTAGTATATCGGATCGGATCCCGATGTCTAATTATTCGTAAAGAACATATTAGTGCTCCGTACAAGGTTAAGGCAAGTTATTTTACGGGTTCCTCGGGAAAAAAAAAAGGTAATTGAAATATGCTAGTAGTATATTAGTACTACTATACTATCTATGGGTATGGGTAATTGAAAATAGAAAGGGTAGTATGGGTAGTTTAATGTTAAAAGTCATATTTCACATGCAGTAAGTTGCTATATTTATGATAAAATTTAAACTCAAGATATTGTTATATTTGGGACGGAGAAAGTAAATCATTTCCAACGTAAATCATTTCCAACGGTGACATTATTAGTATACAGTAGAATTCATACTATTGTTAACTTAATACTCTCTATATCGATCGAGTCATTATTAACCCTTGGAAAATCTTTTAGATATTGGAATAGTTTGGATTGCTACCTAACCAAAATCTTAGGTAACATTACGAAGTAAGCGTAGCTCAACTGATTAGGTTTTTTGTGATAGAACCAGTCTATCCGAGTTCAAATTTTAGATTTGACACGGGTGCTCATATTTATGACTAATTATTATTTTAGTGGTAGGCGACGTACCTGTTGACAGCGAGGCGCTCGTGATGACTTCGTCAATCTCAAGATATGTCGGTCCAGTTTTTTGAAGGTGCTCATAGGAGTATGGTTGTGCGTGTTTGCGTTCGTGTGCATGTGTTATGGGCGTCTATGTTTGTACTGTATTTCTTAAAAAAAATCTTAGATAGCATTAAAATTATATATTGAGTAGCATATCAAATAGTCACGGGAAATTCTAATCCACCATTTTTTTTGTTTTACCTCCTTTCATCCATCCCAAAATTGTATGCTTCTTTCCAAATAAGTCCAATTATGAATTTATAGAACTTTAAGTGGAACAAGTCCAATTTCCAAAAAAAAGAAACAAGAAATTCAAACTTATGTATTTCAACTGAAGCTCTTGTGACCTAGTGGCGAAGTCGTACACCAGAGTTAAAACACTAGTACTCATAAATATTATGCATAAGTATGTACGATTTCAATAGTATTTTTAAAAAAAAACACGGTACAAACACAGGCGTTCACACTTACCGTACCCCTATGAGCATTTTTGAAAGACTAAATTGGCACATCTTAAGATTGACGAAGTCACCACGGACGTCTCGCTATCGAAGGGTACGTCGTCTACCCCTAAAAAAATAATTAGCTATAAATATGAGCACCCGTATCAAATCTAGGATTTAAATCCGGATGGACTGATTTCACCAGAAGAAACCTAACCAGTTGAGCTACGCTCACTTCGTTATTTCAAAAATAATTTAGTGGTTATTGAGGTCTTTTTTTTAGCGTGGTTAAAGGCGAGCTCGTGGTTATGTGCTGTGGTGTGCGTTAATTTGTAATAAAAAAATCTGGATGCCATACAATTTAACATCAAACAAAAAATGCAAGCTTGCCGATTAATTTTACTGTAACAAGAGATTAAAAGTGCCAAAATTTACAAACCAGAGCCACGAGTCGGCGGCAGAGGAAGGGAAGCTGGCCTTTTTCGCGAGAGCTTGACGATGTCATGGCCGGCATAGCACGTACATATACGTTTCCATCAAAACAAAGCAAGTCAAAGAAAAATCGCAATCAAATTAAGATCGTATATATTTGGAGGCGCACAATTAATCATCGTCGCGTTTTTCTTCAATCGATCGATCGAACGCCCAAATCATATTTGAATACGGAACGTAAAATCGATCAATCAAGCGCGATATGTGTGTGTATGTATATGTATATATGTACTCATCCGATCAGGAGTAAAAAAAATTGAATCCCGATTCATGATGATTGGAGTTAAAATTAATTGTTCATCTACATGAAAAGGAAGCAATGTAATTAAATGTGCCGGCCGGCCGCTCAGATCAGATCGAAATGACCAAGATATAAGGAACATCACGTGGTGCTAGTACTGTACGTTAATGAATATACTCCACTACAATATGGGAGTACTAGAAGTTGATAGTATTTCGCGTACAAAAGGTACGTCGTATGTTGCCCACACATTAAGCTTCTACGTGTCACATCAGTTAAAAATGAACTACTAGTAGCTAGCTAGCGCCTTAAGACTTTACGTGTATGTAAAGTAAGATATATATATATATATATATATATATATATATATATATATATATATATATATATATATAGTGTGGAATTTAGACGCTGTACGACGTTATATACACATAAACACGTACGTGTTTCATTGCATGTGTGTGTGGCTAGCTTGCAAGTAAGCAGTTGCCACTCCGTTTAACCAATCCTTTGGCTTGCGGCGTATCGGGATGTAACGTGCCAGTGTTACCAACCTACGTTTGGTCGTCGTCCTGGTTCACGTACCGATTGCTATCGTTCATCACCAGCCTCTCACTCGCGCACGCCCACATAATTGTACTATTGTGACTACGGTAGTAGCTTGTGCATGCTTAATTACTTTTTATTTTTAAAAAAGTTTTTTTTATAGATGATGAGTTGGCTTTTAAACATACGATCTTATTAAAGAAATATGTAGCTATCGTATGATTTATATTTTTTTCTTTGTATAAAATTTTTATATATACGAATGGTTAAATTTATATGTAAAAATCCACCGCGTTATCTCTTAAAATTTTTTATTAAGATGTAGGAGTAAAAACTACACGGCTCGCATCTAAATTTATATGTTACTCATTTTGTTTTAAAATATAGTAACGCACTATTAGATATGATACATTCTAATATTATAAATTTATTTATATATTTTTTTTTCATATTCGTGTTACTGAAATGTCAGCGGTAGGTTGAAAGAAGAAAATACTATTAAGTAGCCTATTTATTTATTGGTCTTATAATCGACTAATCTCATCTGATGGACCCAGCTAGCTAGCTATAGCCCTGGTTCAAGCTTCCAACCTGATCACGTGTACATAGTATACCGATCATTCCACATACATATTTTATCCAATTAGGACTTCATGCACTGATAATATAAACGAGGATGAAAGAAGCTTCCTCGAGATCGATTTGATGGCAATTGGTAAAATAATTAAGAAGCGTCAACAGTGTAGACGTGCACGATGGCCACACGGATCGGGATGCGGTTGGTTTTTGTTCACACTGTATATATTCGCATGTACATGTACACGTCAAACACTGAAACACAACTAAGAATATATATATTTGCCATGTATAATACTTGCTATTTTACACTATATTTTGTATTCAGGCTGCAGTTACAAACTTATAATCCGAAAACTACAACTTACAAGTACAAATTGTAGTGTAACTTTTATGTTTTTTTTTATTTCCTGGAACACGTACAATTTTCTAAAATAAATTCGAAGTTAGAACGTCTAAGCCAACAAACAGATTGACATTTAAGTTGTTAAATGTTGATCTAATCATTCAAACGATTTTTTTTGCGAGTAGTGCAAGAAAAAAAATCAATCACCTGACAAATGGATATTGCCCATATTTCGCAGGCACATTCGTGGAAGAAAAAAAAATCTAGAAACAGCAATATGTGTTCAGCCATGAATTCTGTACATATTTTAGGATAAATTGCTCTCGCACTTTCACTTACGTTTTCCATATACTCTGCAATTGAAGCAGGGGCGGTCAAAGTCAACTCATGCAATGCAATGCAAAATGGTGAGTTGATGAGCAACCCTTACCAAGGCAAGAGACACACATGGCCCAACCACTAATCAAATCCCCAACCTCTAATCTAGCTAATTAATCCACCTTACTTAATTACCCTAATTAATTATCTTAGCCTTGATCAAACCAAGCATATATAGCTAAGCAGCTGGGCGCAAAGCTAGCTTCCCCTGCTTGTCTTGTTCACCACAAGACGAACACCATCGCAGCTTGCTACTGCAGCTTCGCATAGCTTGATTGGTGCACGTGTCGAGCTCGAGATGTCCACGTCCATGGCGCGGCGAGGCGGCGGCGGCGGCGGAGGCGGCGGAGGAGGAGGGAGGCATCAGTTCCACGTGGGGCAGCGGCGCCACGTCCCGGTGGTTGACTCCGGGTGCGGATGCCGCCCGCGGCGGCCCAGGCTGCTCAGCCTTGCGTCGTTCATCTGGCCGTCGTCGTCCGCATGCAAGCAGGCGGCGGCGGCGGCGGTGCCGGCGAGAGGTGGCGGCGGGCCGCACTCGTCGCCGTACTACTTCCGCTCGTCGTCCTCCGCCGCGTCGTTCTCCTCCTCCTCGGCCGCCACCACCTACAGCACCGCCAGCTGCTACTCCTCCTCCCGCGGCGGCGGCGGCGGCGGCGCCAAGAAGAAGAAAGAGGAGGCAGAGCCGTACCTCGCACCGGCCAAGGTGAAGGTGACGACGAAGGCGGCGGCGAAGTCGTCGCCGAGCAGGAAGAAGAAGACGGCCAGCAAGCGCGCTGCGGCGGCGGAGGACGGCGGCGGCGGCGGCGGCGTCGGGGTGGCGGTGGAGAAGGAGTCGTCGGACCCGCGCGCCGACTTCCGGGAGAGCATGGTGCAGATGGTGGTGGAGATGGGGCTCTGCCACTGGGACGACCTCCGCAGCATGCTCCGCCGCCTCCTCGCACTCAACGCGCCCGCCCACCACGCCGCCATCCTCACCGCCTTCGCCGAGGTCTGCGCCCAGCTCGCCGCCCCCTCGCCACCGCTGGCGTACGGCCATCACCGGCGCTAGCTGAAAGCTGATCAGTCAACCATGCATCGGATGCCACGTCAGGTGAAGTTACCCGGCGGTGATATGATATAGGATCTCTCCGACGACAAAGTAAAATGGCTAGTACTACTACTGTACAACAAAAGCTATTTAAAATTTGAAGAAAATTTAAGCAAAGTAGGCTAGTACTAGTAGTACAGGTGCTCGATTTAATTTCTGTACTTTATGCAGTTCATGTTGGGTAATTAGTCTCTGTTTAGTACTAGTAGTGTGTTAATCTCGTTTTGTTTAGGAGGTTAATTAGTTAGTTAATTGGATGTGTGTGTGTATGGCCTTTGGTTTTGCATGAAGGTCCATAGAGAATTAAGCAAGCAGCTATAGTTAGTTATTATTACAAGTACGTGCTTTAATTATGTAATTAAATATGTGATTGATCAATGAGGAATTTAATTAGGAGTGTGAATTGGATGTTTGTGTCCAGATTAGCCTGTGACTCTGTGCGCTTCTTGGTTGGCGTGTCATCGTGCACGTCGGTCTCCAGAAGACTGAAACAAAAACACGATCACGTATTCTCAGGTCTTCCCAATTCCTATGTTTGGTTAATTGGTTAATTCTGATATCTGTAAGAAGATAGTTAACAAAAAGATGTAAGAAGATATATGCCCTTAAAAATACTTACTCTTATCTACAAACACAACTAGCTTCGGAGATGTAAACAATTAATTTGCATTACTAAAAAAAAACTACCTACCAAATCAGTCATAAAATAATGTATAAATCGGAATTAATGACGAAACCAATTGGATATGGTTGAAATCTCCCCTGGAATAGAGATTTTTTTTAAAAAAATGAATTATTTTCATGAAATTCTATAAAATTCTTGCATTCATGCCATAGTATAGTGCAGAAGGTAGTCATAGCGGATACCTGTACTAGAGACATAGAATAGGGTCGTAGGGGAGGGGAGATCATGAGGAAGATGGTCGATGAGATGTCGATTAGGGACGAAGGGTATATAGGGTTGGGTAGGATTAGTAAAATGAGAGTTTGATTTGCGCTGTTGGATCTCCACCTGATAGACCAAATTCAATTGTATTGGTCTTAAAAAAAGGCCAATTTTTTCTATGCCACTAAAAAGTTCACCTAGTCTTTTTATGCCAACGATGTGTCTCGCTGACATGTGGGTCTGCTTCAAAGTCATGTCTCACTGACATTTTACGAAATGCTTATCTATAAATGTAACCAGCTACTACCTCCAATCATAAAATAATGTAAATGTTAGAATCAGTTTAGTAAGGTTGAAATTGCACAAGAGGTACCTCATGGAGGAGGGCGATACCGTACTAATGATGTGGATCAAGGGAGGCATTTTGAGGGATGAGGAGGATGGACGGTGGTCTATGCATGAGCCGTGGATCGGGTGAAGTTGAGGTGTAGGGTAAGTTTGGTAGAAACGAGAGTTGATATCCGCCGTTGCATTTTCATCGGACAGACCGAATTCAATCGTATTGGTTGCAAAAAGGCACCAACATTTTAAAGGCTGGTTTGCAAATGCGATATTTATTCATTGAAATTCACGGTGTTACCGACCTAAGTGGGTTTGCTTCAATCAATAGGATTTGACGAATTTTGAGCGAAAACCAATACTCCGCCTCCACCCACTGGTTCCAATCCTTCGTGGCTCCTCTCCCACCCCTCCCTCTCTCTCTCCTCGGTGCTCCTCCTCTGCCCGCCGCTTGCACCCCTCGCTCCACTCTCTCTCTCTCTTTTCCGTCGATGCCGTTTTTGCTCCGCACGCCGCCACCTTCACCGCTGCTGCTCCAGTGATGCTAGCCACTGGCGCCACCTGGAGAGACAAAGAACGTGAAAGAGAGAGGTGAGAGAGGTGAGGAAAAAGAAAAAGAGATTAGGATGACTGACATGGGGACTGTTAATTTTTAATTTTTTTTCTCACTGACATGTGAGTCCCATGAGTGTCACTTAGGACGAAAGCCGCTTAGGAAATCATCTAAGGAATAGATTTACACCGATTTTTAAAGATAGAAAAGTTGTTATACTCTGTTTTGCAGTTGAAGGAGACGATTCAATCAGCGACAAGACAATGAGGGAGGGCAAATAGACTTATTCCAACAAAAAAGAACAGAGGGAGTAGCATACATTGGGCACGGGCGTACCATGTCAACAGTGCAATGCAGCCCATGCATGGCCTGCCCTAGCCCACCTCAGCCTTTCATGTTCCGACCCATTGGTAGCACAATGTAGGGCTGGTCTGTCACGACGAATTAGCATTTCAGGCCTAACTTAATCGGCGTTGGATGAGCAACTCCCAGAGTCCCCAGGCTCTAAACTGAATTGCACCTATCGATTCGTTTCATTCAACTGTACAAGCTAGTGTGACACAATCCTCAATCCCCCAAGAGTAATTCCGGTGTCAAACTTGCATCAGCATTGCGTTTTTACCACCCACAATACCCCAAGAGTAATTTGCGCATTGATTGCAGCCATTTACTAGTCATTAGTAGTAGCACTTACTCTATGCAGTAAGACAGTAAGTAGGAGTACAGCATACAATGTGTGCATATTTACTTTCGCCTTAGAAAGTTCAGAGCAAATTGCAATTCTGGAGCCATGCAGGCAGCGCATGCCTGAATTCATAGCTTATGAGTTCATTTATACTAACAAGTTCAGAATATGCAAGTTCCTGCTTTATCCTGCATGACTACAACCACTGATGATATATATATATATTTATATTTATATTTATATATATCTTCACTAGACAAGTTCAGAGCCAAATTTCTTCAGTTCTGATCACCCTGAAGCGCATGGCATGCCTGAACTACTACAATTCATACAACATGAGGGATCACTATTATATTCAGGGCCATGATCTGATCGATACTAGGACTAGTGGTAGGTTTCTGAATTTCAAATTGAAGTTTGAGGCCGACGGTCTTAAATGCAGCCGCAACGAAACCAATGCTGCCGTTGGCGGGCGAATTACGAAATTCAGGTAAGCATGGATCGATGCATGTCAGCTCTTGAAAGGCTCAAATGACCTAAATCCGATGCACGGCAGGACAGACAGGGCAGTGCATCTGTAGCCCTCACTCACTCACTCACTAGCAAGCACGGATCGAGTAGGAGTAGTACTATACGCTGCTGAGTCTGAGACATGCAGTGATCGAGATGTGCAGCGAAATTACTCCTCCTGTGCAGTGTCCCTCATATTTAATCCTAGTACTATGCAAGCCTCAACAGATTCAGATTATTATTATGGTCCATGGATGATTTTATTGAAGGAAGGCAAGAATTTTGCCTTATGTATTGAGAGAGAAGAAATGGTCCATGGATGATAGACGACACTGCACGTTTATGACCATTACATTATTCAATGGCACGAACGAATAAATCAAATTGTTGTGGTAGAAACTTCATAACTTGATTTTTAAAAAGCTTTCTAGCTAAAGAATGCTGATGAAGATTTTTTTAAAAAAATATTACTGTTTAAAAGCTTAAAAAACGTGTCCATGTAACCCGAAGATTGAGATACAGTGAGAGCGCACCCATGAAAGAGAAAATTAAGAGAGGAAAAATTACCTAGGTGTCTCCTACTACCTCCGTTTCATATTACAAGTCACTTTGATTTTTTTTCTAGTTAAATTTTTAAATTTTAATCAAATTTAGAAAAAATTAATAGCATTTACAACATCAAATTAGTTTTATTAAAACTAGCATTTAATATATTTTGATAATATATTTGTTTTGTGTTAAAAATGTTTCTATATTTTTTTATAAACTTAGTCAAACTTTAAAAATTTTTAATAAATGATTTGACTAGAAAATAAATCAAAGTGACTTATAATATGAAACGGAGAAAGTAATAAATAAGAGACGATGGGATAAGTACTATTATAAGATTGCACTTATTTTGAGATAAAATTTAAATTTAAATTTATACTTATTATGCAACAGAGGTAGTACCTCGTTTCATTTCATAGTCCTAGGAGACCATAAATATAGAACATTTTTATTTATGTAAAATTTATGTGAAATTTCTTCGCTCAAATTAAAGAAGCCTTAGGATCACAGGCTTAACAGTACTAGCAAAAACATTGCAGCAGCTGCACATATATATACATGCTCAACGACTGATCAATAATTACCGGCAAGTCGCAAGGATGATGACTTGTTATCAAGGCAGCGTCAGTTTCTCGCCAACCAGCTACTAGCTAATTAGCCAGCAGCAGTACAGTACTAGTTTGGTATCATATCATGTAATGGCCTTTCTACTGTGCACGCAAAATGCAGCAAGGTACTCCTATTTGGTACTACCGTTAATCAATTCAATCATGCATTAATAATAATCTAGTACTACTCCAATATGTGCACATGCATATGCTACTGAATATACTTATTGCTGTATTAAATATGATCTAGTATAGGAGTAATATTGCTCTAAATCAGCATCTACTATTACAAGCCGGTCGGCTGTCTAGAGCTTAGTACTCCATCTCCCATGTCATTACTCGCGTAATCACCGCGGGATTAAGGGCTACTTTGTGTCCAATTGACGCTAACACAGCATCAGTACTAGTTTAGTGTTAACCACTACTCCACTAGTATATATGCATGCCACGACAAAATATACTAGTATATGTTAGAAGAAATTTCGGCTAGAGATAAATTAGGGGGAAAGTGGTAGAGTAACTAGCTAGTAATTCACTGATCCAATGGTTTGCTAATTCCTAATCCAGTTAGAGGGAGTTTTTCATGGATGATTGATAGATTATGGATAATTGCTTATAGAGAAGAATTAAATGTTATGCATGTACTATAAATCCAAGAATATTAAAATAGAAAGTTTTTGAACAAAATTGTAGTTTGAGAACCGTAGTACGCATAATTATCCATAAGAAAACAGGTTGATTAATTAGAAATAATGCCCTTTATTCTGATGTATTTATATATGCTGGACAGTTTTTTTTGTACTAGATGCTGGGAATTAAGTGACCAGTTTTTGTACAATAAAAACCAGTTATTGCGATGTACAAACATTTCACTCGTTGTACTGGCTAGTTTAATTTTCAGGGATGCATGCATGGTGTGCATTGCAAGTTTAATTGCAACAAGTAAAAACTGGGCAATGAATTAGGCAGAGCGCAATTATTGTAGTACAAATGTTTGCCAAAAAGCATCATGATGAATTGCTCCTTAAGTTAGAGACCGTTGAATTGAAGAGTCAAAGATATCTCATTTTCATAATACAGTATGGAGCCCCTCAATTAATATATATGGTACATTGGATCCCTCCAACCTATATATGTGCATCAGCTTGTAAACACTATAGTATTATGAAGACAAAAAAAAAACGTAAAACCAAACTAACTAAAAAAACAAAAAACGTACATTTTTTAGATCTAATTCCAGGGTATCTGCTGGATTAATCACCAAGATCAAATTAATTAAGGGAATTAATCAAGAATTAGCAAGTGTACTTGGTGCTAAGCTGCAGCTGCTAGCTCCCAGTGAGATCATCACTCTTGCCTCATCTTCCTCTTCCTCTTCTTCTTCCTCGAGATCACCAGATGATCCACCACCGCATGGGCATGGCTCCATTGTTGCCGTTGCGGAGGAGGTGGTGGTGGTGACGTCGCAGGCGGTGCTCGTGCTGGCGGTGCTGCGACCGCTGCTCGTCGTGGTCGTTGGGGTGGTGGTTGTTGCGGCGACGGAGGTGGCAGCGAGGCTGACGAGCAGGTCGACGAAGGCGGCGACGATGAGGGCGTGGTTGTGCTTGCCGTTGACGCGGAGGTACCAGACGAGGAGCTCCTCCAGGGAGTCCCAGCCGCCCAGCCCGTGCGCCGCCACCATCTCCTCCATGGACGACCGGAAGTCACTGTACGGGTCCTCCGACTCCACCGCCACCGCCACGCTCTCCTCCACCAGCGACGCCGGCGGCTCCGGCAGCTTCTCCTTCTCGTCTTGGAACGTGTTCAACGGCGACAACACTGGAGCCGCTGCCATGGCCGCCTTCGTCTCCGGCGCGGCGGCGAGGATGGAGTTGGTCGGGGGGCCGGGGTCGAAGAAGAAGCGGTCGGTGGAGGTCCGGCCGAGGCTGCGGATGAACGCCTCTGACCACTCCTCCGACAGGGTCGTCGTGGAGAAGCTGTCGTCATCGTCGTCCACCACCCTGTCGTCGTCGTCGTCGTCGTCGTCGTCGTCGAAGCAGGAGTAGCCGTCTGCGGCGGAGTAGTCGAAGTAGACGGAGTTGACCGTCTTGTACATCTCGCCCGCCATCCTTCTCGCGGCTGCAGACTCAGCCGCCGCCGCCGCGCTCGTACTGCAGCCGCCGTCGCGCCTGGATGAGACGGTCTGGGGTCTGTTCCCGCACGACGGCCACGGCCACGGCGGCGGCGACGTCGTCGCCGCCGCGCCACCGTGCGAGTCAACGACGAGCCTGGAGAAGATGGAGGTGAAGCCCTTCTTGCCCATTGGATCGATGAGACACTGTTGGTGTGAACTGTGGCTGAGCTGAGCTAGCAAGCGAGGTGCATGTGTACGTAGAGAGAGAGAGAGAGAGAGAATGATGAGAGAGAGAGAGAGAGATGAAAGCGAGGAAGACGAAGAACATGGGGGGATGGGGCCGAGGCTCATGTGCCTGTATTTATCTACTCTTCTCTGCGCTACCTGAAAGTTTCAGATTTCAGAATTCAGAGATGGCATTTGCAACGAAGCAGAAACTTTAGTGTGTGTTTTTCAGAAAACTTTAATTTGTAGTAACAAACGGTTCAATTTAATGTCATGGAAACTGTAATTTATCTCGTGTTCTAAATGGAGGTTTTTATTTAAAATTTGGGTATGGTTACTGGTTACTGGAAGAGAACTGCTATACATACGATATTTTGTTTACGATTGCTTTTGGTGAATACCTGAATTGTTACCACTCCCTCTTCCACATTATAACTCTGTTCCGGTTCAAATATTTTTAAATTTGATTAAGTTTGTAAAAAAATATAGCAACCGTTTCAAGAGAAAACAAATACTCCCTCTGATTTTTTATGACATTGGTTCCAACGTTATAAATTAATGGATTGACATAGTATATAAGAAGTTTTATATTCAACGGTAAATTTATTATAACTAATCTGGTATTATATATGTTGCTAAATTTATAAAATTTTTATAAGCTTAATGAAACTTAAAAAAATTAACGTATGAATTATAATATGGAACATGGGGAGTAACTGTGAAGAATTCACATCATGCCAAGTAAATTAAGTTGATGAGCAATGTAGAGTAGTTGCGCATGCATGCATGGATTGAATTGCATGCGAATCTAAGGTTTTGTACTTTTGTTCACTGGTGCTTTGTACTAACTGGAGTAGCCTGAACAGTGATCGATCGAGGACACAAACAATGGAGATATTACTCATTACTGTATCATTCATCCGCCTACCTGCACCTGGTTGGTGAGGGCAGTAAATACTAGTATTTGCCTAGATAGATAGATCACGAATTCACGATCTAGTAGCTATGAACTGGGCTGCTCACAGATCAAAGGAGGCCCAGCAAGCTTGTGCTAAAATGGAAAAATGAAATGAACAATTGCTGGATGTTTCAGTCCTTGCATGCACTCCTCCCATATTCAGTTTCAGCCTTTCACGTTCAGGCCGGTTTAATTTATTAATTTGGCATTTCTGAATTTGGAGGTTTGACTTAACCTTCAGTTTGTTTATATATTATCATACTACATATGCTTTCTTTTTCTTACTTCGATATGCTGTGGCCGTTCAGTTGGATCGTTATTTCTGTTAGTAATTTTTCCTGTGGGCTAGTGGATGGAAAGAGTACTCCTTTCAGATCAGATCGGTCGTAATGGTTGGGTGCAATTACCCCAACGGCTAGTGGTAGGATTGCATTTATGGGTGAATTGAAAGAGATGCGCCGTTGTTTACTTGCCTGTGAAATCTCATCTTACCGACCATGCACTCATGCATGATGCTAACCCAAGTAGTACAGGAGTATTTAGATATTGGGATAGTTAAGTACTCCAGTATATAAATTCACTGCATGTATATTTGATGAAAAATTTTATCATTTTTGAGAAAATATTTTAAGGTGTTAACATTTTAAACTAAAGATTTTAGTACCTAGTAACTAACCAAAGGTATCACATTTTTACACTAGAAAATACGGTACCTCTCGATACCTTTTCAAGGATAATAAAATTGCTCATATTTGATACCTTGCTTTGCTCCATGCATAAACTCTTCAAGATTTTTTTTTCTTGTCAGTCTGATCTTCATTTGCACTGATGTGTGATAACCTTGATCTGAAGTGTGAGAACGTCATGCGTGCGCTAGATTGGCTTGCATTCAGAAGCTTTTTTTTTAAAAAAAAGTAATTTTTTAGAGTGGAGAGAAATTGAGAATGAGGATGGTTCTTTTATTGGTCATTGTTTTATATATGAATGATTACAACTATTTACATGTGAGTTTGGGGTGTAAATTAAATTAAAAGGAAACGTATTCTCCTCGAACGTTTGATGTGAGAAGATTTGTCGGACACTATGCACCTCCTATATTTTCCCGGTGAATCAGAGACCGACCAGCATCGCACACAAGAAGCACTTCTCTATCCCGGCAGGTCACCTTTTCTGGACCTATCATTGCCTTCGTCACGGCCATCGTCATTGACATCCTCCTGATCCAAGATGTCTAGAAGGAGGGGCATGGAGATGTTGCGACGGGCATAGATCCGGTGAGGTTGGAATCAGAAGTGGCACGTCGGGAAAGTCGGTGTTTATCTACTGCACGTACGATAATGCCTTGAGGAGTGGTAGAGAAGGATCGACCACTCTTCATAGTCCTCTGCATCATCGTTGCCGTCGTGCTCCGCGCTTCCACCACCAGAATAGATGAAGATGACAGATTCAACCACCGGAGTAGAGGAAGAAGGCAGATCTAGAATGATAGGCTATTGTTGAATATTTTTGATGATTTTGTTGCGATCCTTTGTTTATTTTGTTTTGATTTAATTGTATTCGAGCGTTTTTTCTCTCTGTTACGTTTGATCGGATGTTGCACTTGCAAATCACACATAACACATTGACACACCCCGCCTCGTCAAAGCCATTTTGAAGTTGCTCGACAATATTTTTTTTTGCTTGATGCAGCAATCATTATTTTTGAATGTTTACATCTTCACTAATTATTGTTACATGATTAGTTGATCACTAACTTATAGTCCTAGCTATTTCTAACATTTAGTTCAGATTTGAGAGGTTGCATGTATGGTCTGTGCTGGAACTTGTCGATCTTTCGATCAAATCCTAGTTAGTAGTAGTACATTTGGTTTGCAATTTGGGTGGTTGACCGATGACCAGGTCGATCGATCGATCGGATAACGCGTTAATTCCACCACCAGTCGGTCGCTCGCCCTAATTAACTTGATTAATTTGTCCTAGTTAATTATATTCCATCTTCAAAATTGATACTCTAGCTAGTTGTCGTCAACCTATTTTTCGATCTCCCCAACCGAGATAGCCAGGAGAATCATATTGCAACGAAACATATATACATGCACACAATTTATAATTAGTTAATCAGCAGGCAACCACAATTTATCATGCATGCAAATATGATATGGAGCAAATCATGGATGATCTCGTGGTGTCTCCTTAGCACCCAACACCCAAACTGGCTGCAGGTTAGGCTGCACCGCGATCGTATTGTACGTGCAATGCCGTTGGCACGTGAACACATGCACAGTTGACCTAGCTATACGAAGTATATTTATCCGCAAGTTTAGTGTAGCTCAGTTAACTTAATATTATACTAATATCTCTGATTTTAATTTAATACTATCACGTCTCAAAATATATCAAGTTTTAGCTACGTCTCAAAATATATCTAGTTTTAACTACGAGTCTAAACAGAAGTAATACGCTAGACATATTTAATTGTTTTGTGAATTATATCTGCTTATACTAAAACAGGTGTCCAGGCGATCACTCGTCGCACGTAATTAACGAGCACGTAAAAAGTCAAAGAAAAGATGTTCATAGTTTTATTCTTGCTGCAAAAACAACCTAACTGGTTTCCATTCCATCGACTATATACGGTGAATAAAGACCAAGCTTCCGGTAGCTAATAGCCTAATACTACCGCTGCAGAAGCTGTTACTATTGCGCCAAGAACTTGTTGCTTCTGCTCCCTGTAGTGATATCTTGTCCTTATGCGGCGATCTGCCTCGATCAGTCTTAGATCAATCGTCGTCGTTCCCCCTGTTGATTTATCGAGAAGCAGCAGCCATGCAATGCAATCCAATGCAGATACCACTAATTTCGCAATCGTTGGCTTCATCGTTGCAGACACTTGTCAGAAACAGCCGAAAATACAGTGAAGGATGGACGGCACAACAGTCAGGGTTCGTTCAGTCAGTCCTCTGCTCCCCTGTAGCTTCTTCTTAATTGGTTGGCAATATATATTAGTATGATTCTTAATCATGCATGCTGTATTTGTACTCTCTGGGGTCGATCGATCGATCGATCGACAAGCTCCATTGATTCTGAATTTTCCATGTGGCCGGCATATGCCTACATGTTTATATCATTATATTGGAAACTGAAGTACGTACTGAACTGTCGTTTGTTCGTGGCCTAAGTCGACTATATAAAATACTGCATATTAATTAATCAGTAAATTATTGAACCAATGGCACGTACTCGAGTCGATATTAATCAATCGAGAAAAACAGTAGCTATACTTAACACAGGTACTAGACGAATGGAACATGTACGTGATTGTCGTGTGAAACCGTGGATTAATTATATCCGCATCTGTTAGGAATTTGCACGATTTTCAGGGAGCGACATTAATTAGTTTCTTGATCTGATGACAACAATGCCATACTACTGCAGCTTCTTTCAGCTAGCTGATTGTCGTCAGATAGAACTAATACGGTCGACCGGTGATTCGGTACACGAGTTACCGGTGAAGTGTCGATGTGAGATTACGTTGTTTGGATGACACATTCCTGTCAATACATTCTTGTAGGACTTTCAGATGTTGTTTATTTGTTGATCTCATCAGCTAGAGCTGGTAGGGTGAGTTGGAATGAAACTGTCACACAGTGTCACACTTTTGACAGTACCCATCGAGCAGACAAGAGATGGAGTAGTTAATTACTCGTATCGTGGTAGTCACCTCTTTAATTTTAAACTTAATTGAATTTGACATTTTAAAGAATTTTGCGAGTTGTAGAGTATAATTGAGGAGATGAACAGTGCCGAGATAGGTTGGGTTGGAATGGAACTATCACTTGTCAGAGAACATATCGAATATAGATGATGGAGCTAGTAGCTCGATCTCCTCCTGTCCATGGCCCGCTGGCGATCACGACGGCCGACGGTGCACACTGTCATTAGTGAGACTGATTGTCTGAGTAGCAGCATTTGCAAGTCATCATCTCTGGGCAGATACAGAGAATGCTCGCAATTAACTTGTTATTTGCAGTTAACCAGCTGTTGGTTGTCCATCTCTGCAAAATTCAATTCATTCCAATTTGTCCAATAAATGTTACTCCTAACCACCTCTGTCATTAAGTCATACTATCAACTCACTGTCAAAATGCCTGCCGTTGTGCTAACCATGACAGCAAAATACATGGTTTCATGAAACATATGAATTGTAGGAAGTTCAATAGTATAACCATTTGTTTGCTATAAAAACAAGTCATATAAATGAACGTTCAAAATTATATAGTTATTGGCTAAAAGGTCGTTGGGGGTCACTATTCTGCCTTTAGACAAGTGTGTAGCATAGCTAGTGGCTACTAATTAGTACTCACTCCATTCAAAAAAAACTTAAACGTAATACTTTTCTCATCAAGACTTAAAAAAAGTTAACTCATTTTACATGTAACAAATATCAAGAAGTATACGCATGCATGTAATGCAACCAATGAATATCAAGATGGCTTTTTAAGTTCCGATCAAACATTTAATCTATCTATCTATTTATTTAATTCTTAGATAAATGAAAACTACAAATATGATTAACTTATTTGAAAAACCAAAATATAAAATAAGTCTAACATTTTTGGAGGGGAGCTTTCCTCTTTCCTAAACTTCTCTCTTATCGATCAAATCACAAATCCAATGTAGTAATCCTTATAGCCTGCTTGTATAGGCTTATTGTGCTTGCTCGTATGAGCAGAGCAGCTATAGCTATCTGGGATTCGCAATGCCGTGTGGGCCCGGTTCATAGTTTGGGCAGTTTGGGCTCAATACACTCAACCCGGTAAACCAAAGCAGCCCAACCCATTTTTCGTTTCTAAAAGGGCTGTGGCCTTTTCGGTCCTGGAAAAGGGTCGCTGCATTTTATACTGGGCCATACAAGGGCTCAATATTGGAACTTTGTGTTGGGCCGTCTACTCGATTACTAAATGGCCTCAGAGGCCCAAATTAAATGACCAGGCCTGCTTGGGTGTCTTGAATAACTTTTTCCCTTGTAATCCAAAAATATTTGGTTACCCAAAATTACCACGGAAATAAAATCCCCTATTACATTGACTGTTTGGGAGAAGAGTAAAGACAAGCATTATCTGAAAATCGAAAAAATTACTGAGCATCATATCTGTGAGTTTGGGGAATGAGTTCTCAGAATCAATTTGCGAATTGTATCAAATTTGCTGATAAGAAATCAAAATCTCTTGGCTATTCGGGAGATTATTGATGAGCATTCGGCCAGACAATACTTCATCCTTGACTTGAGAAACTAAGAAAAAATTAAAAAAATATATTGCCAAGCTTAAATTCTGAGATGGGAAATATGAAGTCCAAAGTCGATTAATCAAAATGCGATGGCAATTGCAAAAAAAAAAGAGATCAAAACAGACACGAGCAAAAACAAAAAGAGACAACCCGATGGTGATGGCATGAATCGAAGCCTTCCCCGGCGACGGTGGCACGGATTGACGAGGGGTCAGAAACAGTGTTAGCCGCAAACGGTGCGGAGGAGACGTGGAGTGAAGCGACATGCTCGAGCTCTCGGCCCAAGCCCAATGTTTGTTGGGGAAAAATTGTGGCTTCTAGAGGCCACAGTATTTTTTCGTTGAAATAGGATGATTTAGGGTCTGTTCCTGAGAATGAGTTGGAAAATCATGGAAAACGGAGCGGCTCATTAACGCGTGATTAATTAAGTATTAGCTAATTTTTTTTTCAAAAATGGATTAATTTGATTTTTTTAAACAACTTTTGTATAGAAACTTTTTGCAAAAAAGTACACCGTGTAGCAGTTTGAAAAGCGTGCACGGGAGAAAACTACTGTAGCACGTTGGGAGTCAACAGCAACAAACACAGCCTAGGGTGTGTTCGTGAACCCCTCCTCTTCCGCACGTAAAACGAAGCACGTATTAATTAAGTATTAGCTGTTTTTTTAAAAAAAATGAATTGATATGATTTTTTAAAACAACATTCATATAAAATTTTTTTTATAAAAAATATACCGTTTAACAGTTTGAAAAGCGTGCACACGAAAAAGAAGAAAGGTGTGTTAGAAAAGTTGGAGAAGAACACAGTGTGTTACGACCCATCCAAGCAATTTTGGACCTGTAATTTATACCGGCTTTGGCCCAATTACTAGCCTTCCAAGCAAGCCCAACTCTTTTTTTTTTTCCTTTTTGGATTAACACGGTGAAAATCAAAGGCTTGATTCTTTCTCTTCGTAACAAACCCGTCATATGACCCGCGAGCTCGAAATGGATGGATGTGGTGAACAAAAACTAACCGACTCCATGCATGGATCCCGTGATGCGAGCTTAACTGATTCCTCAAACTGATGCGATACTCCATCTCCATCTCATTCACCGCAAATCTCGCCAGCAAGTTACCCACTATCTACTTAAGCCAATCGATCGATCACTCAAGCTCACCACCATGGCGCGAGCAGCAATGCCGATCCAGCTCATCGCCTCTCTCCTCCTCTTCTTATCATCTTCCTTCTGCCATGCAGTCGCCGGCGTTGGCGTTAGCGGCAGAGGCAGGCTGCCACCGACGCTGGCAACACGGCGCCGGTACGCGGCCGGCGACGGTCAGAACGTCGCCGCCGCCGTGCCGTCTCAGGTGCAGTACGAGACGCGCTACTTCACGCAGCAGCTGGACCACTTCAATGCGCTGCCGGCGAGCTACGCGACGTTCCAGCAGAGATACCTCGTCAACGACACGTTCTGGGGCGGGAAGGCGGCGCCGGTGTTCGTCTACGCCGGCAACGAGGGCGACGTCGAGCTGTTCACCAACAACACCGGGTTCATGTGGGAGGCGGCGCCGCGGTTCCGCGCCATGCTCGTCTTCATCGAGCACAGGTACTACGGCGAGTCCTTGCCGTTCGGCGGCAACAGGACGGCGGCGTACGCCGACTCGTCGGCGACGGGATACCTCACCACGACGCAGGCGCTCGCCGACTTCGCCGAGGTCATTCTCAGCCTCAAGGCCAACCTCACCGCGTGCAAGGCTCCAGTCGTCCTCTTCGGCGGCTCATACGGCGGCAGTAAGATCGAGTTTAATTAATATTACTACTCCATCCCATTCAAATTATAGGACATCATTTTTTTTAAAAAAATCTTGATAACTTTTAATTAATAATCATACATACCATATCTATGATAAACCATATCTATGATAAGTAATATGCATGTTATATCATTAAATTCATATTTTTCAGTAATGTTAATTTTATATTCATTAAAAATATAATATGAAATAAATTAATGATTAAAATATGTCATTGAAGACTGTGAAAAAAATATAGCCCTTATAATTTGAAATAGTGGGAGTACTAATTATAGTTGATTAATTATTTATTTGTATGTATTTATGTTTTTATGCTAAGAAAACCTGCAGTTGCCCTAATTAATGGATAATTAAGGCGGGAAAGGTGTTAGTTTACTATGCTTTTCTGTTTTGCAATTAATCGATGAGGATTCAGGAGTACGTAGGACGAAAATGACCAATACCTAACTTTGATACTTATTAGCTTTCAAATAAATTAATTAGATATTAAGGACTAATAAGTAGGTGGTTAATTACACTGACTGACACGACACTGAGTGGATGGTATATATCGAGAAAGATACATACGGGAGTATATGCTAGAAGTCGATCAGTAGAGTACCAAGTTCTCCAACATGTACGCATGTGGTTAGCCTAGAGAGTAATTGTGCAATCCAGTTTCCACACAAATCCTATCCTTTTTTAATAGAATCAGTATGAAATTGTGCTTTTTCATTCATTAATATAAGAAAAAAAAACACAACTCCTAGAAATGGAAAGAGAAAAAAGAACAGCTATGAGATAAAAAATCACGCGTAGTTGCTTTGCTCCTGCCAGCGCCCAGGTCCTGGCTTCTTCCCCAAATCCCATCAGAATTCAGTGTTAATTAGCTCACTAGCTAGGCTTTTGAGAGAAAGAATGAACACTTGTTTAGAATGCAAGAAACTAAAAAGATGACGACGATAACGTACGTGCAGGCCGGTATTCAATAGAAAGTCCTAGCTAGGGGATCGGTTTCCTGCAGCTAGTCAATAGCGTGACATCAACTTAAGTACTCACACTGCAATTAATTAGCTGTCTGATATAAATCTAAGGACGACGAAGATGATCTGATGCACTTTCCATCTTACAGAAATAAAGTTAGATCGGATGCACTTTTCATCTTACAGAAATACTATAGATCGATAGATTTAGTTAAGATAATTGTATGTCCAGGTCAGAGAGCCCTCCATTGAAAAATATTGTATGTCCAGGTCGGAGCACCCTCCATTAATTAATTAAATAATAGGTGAATGAGAGATTACGTGCTATGTGCCTATTTTAGATATGAAAACTTAATGGTCGCGTGTCTAGCTAACGGCAGATATTATCTAAGGATACTCCTATTATGTACGCGTGCATGCAATTCTTAACATGTGGCTCTAGCAAGATATATCATGTGTGAAATTACATCATGTTTGATTAATTAATCGTTGGAATCGATCTGTTTGATAATTGATGCAATTAAATTAAATAAACAGTGTTGGCTGCATGGATGAGGATGAAGTACCCGCACATTGTGATGGGCGCCGTCGCATCATCTGCACCTATTCTTGGCTTATACGGTCTATCTGATCCTTACTCCTTCTTTGATGCCATCTCCAACGACTTCAAGGTAGTAACAATTTAATATGTCGATCATTATTCTCTCTTTTTATTTAATTATCTGCAAAGACTACTTGACAATTATGCATGTTAACTAATATATCAGAGTGAAAGTCAACATTGCTACGATGTGCTTCGAAACTCATGGAGTGAGCTCGACAAAGCGCTGGCCACCGACGCAGGACGAGCTCGACTCAACCATACATTCAATATGTGCAAGTACGTATCAGTACCCTGTATTGTACTATTTTTATCTGTATTCTTGACTTTTAGCGCCCTTGGAGATATGAGGACATTACTCCTACCGTATATGGAACCACTTAACACACAAACAAATCTAATATACTACCTCCTTTTCGAAATACATGACACGCCGTTAACTTTTCGTACAATGTTTGATCATTTGTATTATTTAAAAATTTAGTATAAATATGTAAAATTATAAGTTAAGATTATATTTTATTTGATGATAAAACAAGTTGCAATAGAATAAATAACATTTATATACATTTTTTAAATAAGACGAATGGTTAAATGTTGCGTGAAAAGCTAACGGCGTCATACATTTTGAAACGAAGAAAGTATAATGGTACATCTAATAATATACTATATATACAGTACTCTGGAGTCTGGTCATTAATTTTTTTTATGATGGATTATAAATGACTATGAAATTAACAACATATATTAAGAAAATACTTTTAAATGCGTCTCTATGATATATTTTTAGAACTGTTCTGTTTTTTTTAATTTCCTCTAAACACAAGGATATTTGCGTTGAACACCGAGGGAGTAATTAATTAATGTAAATCAAATTACGTGATTAATTAATTAATTAATTAGTTTTATATATGCAGAGGTAACGTGGACAACATACCCAGCATGGTCGAGAACGCTCTCATCTACGCCGCAATGATGGATTACCCGACACCCTCCAACTTCCTCACCTCCCTCCCGGCGTATCCCGTCAGAGAGGTACGTATATATACGTGTATACTACGCCTTCCTATGTATATACGTACATTTCTACTCTTAGATACAAGTTTTAATATGGTGTACATTATATATATTTATGAATATAATTAGATTTGCCGCGCGATCGACCACCCGACGTCGGGGAACGACACGATTTCGCGGGTGAAGGACGCGATGACGATCTACTACAACCACACCGGCGAGCTGGCGTGCTTCGCCGGCGCCGGCGACGACGACCCCTTCGGCATGTTCCCCGGCTGGACCTGGCAGGCCTGCACAGAGGTGATCATGACGATGAGCTACGGCGTCAGCAACAGCAGCGTCTTCCCGCCGGAGCCCTTCAACCTCACCGACTACCTCGCCGGCTGCCGCGCCTCCACCGGCGTGCCGCCCCGCCCTCACTGGATCGAGGCCTACTTCGGCGGCTACGTAAGTGATCGATCACTATTTGTTTTTTGTTTGCCTTGTTCTTCATCTTGATCGATCATCTCACTAAATTCGGATAAATTGAACTGATCGATCGAATTTATATTCGTCATCAGGATATTCGGAATGTTTTGAAGAGATCTGGGAGTAACATCATCTTCTTCAACGGACTCCGGGATCCATGGAGCGCCGGCGGGTAATTAAAATTTTGAAATCAGTATACTAGTATTTTTTTTAATTTTTTCTTATTTACCACAAGTTCAAATCAAAATTCGGACTTCGACTCATCTGTAATCTTTGCATTCTTAACAATTCTTCAGTGTACTGAAGAGCATTTCCAAGAGCATCATTGCGCTGGTTGAGCCAAAAGGTCAGTCACTAGTCACTAGCTAGCTGGAGTAGAATTTAATTTATCTATTTGAACTTTTCAGCTGCAATGAAAACCTTTTAGACTTCCTTCCATGTTGGTTTTTTTCATCGAAATTTATGTGTGGGAACTGAAATTTTGGTTGTTGCAGGTGGACACCACGTAGACCTGAGATTCTCCACCAAGGAAGACCCTGAATGGCTCAAGAAAGTCCGAAGAAAGGAGATGAGAATCATAGCTGATTGGCTCAAACAATACTACAGTGATGAGGCCATAGATCGCATGATGAACTAGTCTCTCAGCTAGTATTTACAGTCACTATATGTGAATGATAAATTAAAATTAAGTAGCTAGCTAGGAATTAATTAAGATGATTAGTTTTATATCCATATTGTTTTATCATTCTATTATTTATTCATAGCCAAAATATTGAGAAACCTAGTCTAAAAAAAGAATGGTGTCTTCCGTCTATTTTTCTTATGCTATAATTTATTCGGCCCATCCAAATTGGGCCTGACGGTGTTGTCACGAACGTGCGGCCCGTTTATTTGGCCCAGTAACGGGACTTGGCTTACTGGCACATACATATTGGGCCGGAACGGGACTATGAGTCTCTAGGACTTATGAGTGGCCCATATATGTTGGGCTGGAATGTTATTACTAGGAGGAGGAATAAATTCATTTGGCGTCCCTCATCTCTGTGTCGAGTTTAATTGATATACCTAAACTACAATATCAAAAATCTTCATCCTTCATCTTTGCAAAACCATCTAAATCAGGTCCCACAATGGTATGGATGGTTATTTTGGTTGATGTGACATCCTAGTCAACAAAAAAAAAATAACAAACATGTAGGGCCCACATATAATCGGGCCACATGTCAAAGGGATTTCTTTTTCCCCTAATCCCCTCTCTCCTCTATTCCTATCTCTCTCTGTTGTAAACCAACGCACCTATTAGCGGATCATCGGATCCATTCCCTGTCCCTTCCACACCTATTAGCGGATCACCGGATCCATTCCCTGTCCCTTCCACAGCACAGTAGTAGAGACGTGAGATGATGTAGAACACCCGCGTCCTTTCTTTTGCCCTCAAGAACACTGCAGAAATAGACAATGAATACATATGTAGGGTGGAGCTCTCTTTTCATTATAGATCTGATCTGGAGTATAAGTCAACCATAGATGTCTCACCTTACCCCTGTATATATAGGAGTCTTAGAAGGAGATAGGCCTTATCTCTACTCCGGTTCGGATTGGCCCACAAGAAACATATCTCCTAGAGATTTGTTTTACAACACTCCTTTTTGGGCCTATCCGTGACTAACTCATGCCTCGTCAAAACTCCTATCAAAACCCAGTAGGAAAAAGATTAGGAGAAAGAGTACATAGTTGTCGCTCATGCATTGCATGTTGTTACCTATTTAAAAACCTTATGTGAGGAACAATAGCTCCACTCACTCAAGGGAAAAATAGTACAACACTATGGACTAACCGGTCCATACTGTGGGTCATGTTCTGGAATGCTCTCCCTCTGAACCTAGCAAACCTCAAGTCTTCTCATCCCAATTCTTCGAAAAACCTTCCGAGAACTAACAGTTAGGAGAGACTAAGTGATCGATCCTCTAGATCATCACTCAACTTGAATTGCTACTCACCTCGCCTCGCCTCAGGAGTCTGTGAGGTAGTCTACTTGTATTTGCGGCGTTAGTTTACTAAACCAAACTTTATATGATAGGACCTTTAAAATAGGTCTAAGTGATCATCATCGAGTCGATGCCCCAGGCATACTCTAGGACATTTCAATGTCTCGCAAATGACAACCAACACATATCACATACTGTTGTGCAACACAATCTATTTCATCCTTCCAAAGGAATATGGGGATAAACAAGTCGCAATGGCATGCACCTCCTGGGCATGACCCCATCAAGCACTAGGTCTTGATCATCGTAACTTTCTCTGATGGTATCAACAAAATTTGGGGATCCATCAAGATCAACCACAAGTCTTCCAAAAACGTGTTGTACGAATCAGAGTAACTAGCTAGTCTGAAAATTCAAGCACTATGGGGGATAATACACAACCGACAACACCAAGTATACCTTAACAGGTATTAGAGGACACCACCATTCCAACCATCAGGTGGAGCAGATATATCACTAGTATACACACTTCCAGTGATAATCACGAGATGCACATGTGCTTACAGACCCCGTCTGTTTGATCTCATTAGGTTTCTAATTGCAATCGTATCGGGTCACAAATGGGTCATATCCCTCCAAGGGATTACACAATTATTAGTGTGATCAGAGTTACTAATTATTTTGTGTTTCAGAGGAAATTTCATCAGCGAGGTCTCTCCCTCAGAGAAAATTCCATTGATGAGATTTCCTCCCAACGAGAGATGGTACTCTTACCGGAATACCTATTGGTATAAGATTTACATGCTGCAATTTCAGCACGGAGTCTATTCAAGACCTCCTCATGGATTTTCCAAATCCCTTAACTGCATATTTAATTTCATGCCATTTTGCCAATACCTTTATTTAGCGGAACATTCAACTCACGTGGGAGAGGTCTCATCTAGGACTTACTTGAACCATCACACATCACCACCTCATTATATTAATAATGACCTATAAAAATCCGAACAACGTTCGTGACTTTTACTTAGCGATTTGGTTCAGCCTCAATTGCATTTCCAATTTGACCCGATTTGAGCGCTACATGTTCATGCCATGGACTTTGTTTCGAATCCGGTTCTCTCGGAGAGAATCATTAGCAAGAGGCAACATAGTGTCGACACATTTATTCCCACTTACTCATTTAACCATATCTTCGTCATTTCCCAAAACAATCGACCCATGGTTGTTCGGTATTCCCAGCACCAAAATATGTGCGCATTGCTAGGAATGTTGTCTCCACGACGAACATCATTATGAGGTATATCACCTTCCAAAGGTGAATTCTTCACCAGGAGAATCAGAGGAGTATACTCACGTCCAGTGAGAACTCTTATGCTTTGACTAAGGCCCACAAACCGTGTTAGCAAGCGTCCCCGCAGAACATGATCAAATGCCATAAGTCTTATGTGGATACTGTAACACCCTGAAAATTTGACCGTCGAAAACGAAACCCTAAAACGCGAAATCTCGAAAAACTTTTAAATCAAATTTGCATCATGTCGAATTTAATTGCCCTGTCATTTGGATCTTTATTTGCGGAGTTTAATTAATCAAAATTAATTAGGAATAAATCCTAAAAAGGAAATTGGCTAAATAAATAATTAAGAAAAATAAATTGAAATAAGTTTTAAGCAAGATTGGTAGCAAATAAAATAATCGACATGGATATCATAAGCGATTTTCCTATTTTGGATAGTATAAATTTATACCTTAAAATAGGAAATTATATTTATATATATATATATATATACATATGTAAATATATAAATGTATATAGATAAATATGGGTGATATAAAATCTTGGGTGAATCTTTAGTTTAGCAAAATTTATTTGGGTGAAAATTAGAATTTTTGGGACAAGTTTTAAATAGGAAAATCAATCAAATTTGCAAAAACAAGAAAATGCACTGTTCATTGCCCCCTAGATGTTCGATCTGGACCCTAGCCGTCCCGTTGCCGCCCTCCCTCTGCCGCGTGCCGTGCTTGGCCGCCTCGCGCCCCGCGCGCCGCCCGCGCCGCGCCGTCCCGTCGCCGCTGCCGTCGCCATCGCCGTTGCCGCCTGGCCGCCCGCGCCGTGCCGTCCCATCGCCGCCCGTCGCCATCACCGTGTAACACCCTGAAAATTCCACCGACAAAAAAATACGAAACCCTAAAACGCGAGATTTCAAAAACTTTGGATCAAATTGCATCATGCCGAGTTTAATTGCTATTTTATGTGGATCTTTATTTGCGGAATTTAATTAATCGAAATTAATTAGGTGTAAAACCCTAAAAAGGAAAAAGTGGCTAAATAAATAATTAAGATATAAATAGAAATAAAATCATACAAATAAAATTTGGGCAAAATTAGTGGTAAATAAAATACTCTACCTAAATGTCATAAATTTAATTGGGTAATATAAATTTAAATAGGAAATTATATATATATATAATTATATATATATATAAATATACATAATGTATATAGATATAATTAATGGTGATATAAAATGTTGGGCAAATTTTCAGGGTGGAATAATACAAATATCGAGTCAAATCCATTTGTGCGAAAATTATAGATTTTGGGCGACAAATCAAAATTTGTCAAAATTTAGGGAATCAATCGAAATTTGCAAAAATCGGATGACGCACTGTTCATTGTCCCCTAAGTGTTCGACCGTGACCCCTAAACGTCCCATCGCCACAGCTGCGCCGTGACCTCGCGCCCTGCGCCCACATGCGTCGCCCTCGCCGCCCGGCGCCGCTGCCGTCCGCACCGCGTTGAGCCCCACACCGCCTCCCGCCCCACGCCGCTGCAGCGCCGCGCCGTCCCGTCGCGATCGCCACGCCGCCTCGCGCCCTGTGCGCCGCGCGTCGTCGCATCCCCGCGTCGCCGTCGCCGTCCCGTCCGCCGCGCCGACCTCCGCGCCCCTCCTCGCTGCTATAAAACCCCCGGCCCCTTTCCCCTTCTCCCCACACCACCCCCATCCCCCTCTCCCCTTCTTCCCTTTTTGGGCGAATTTGTGTGAAAATTATAAATTTTGGGCAAATTTTAAATCGGGAATCAATCGAAACTTGCAAAATCTGGATGACGCACTGTTCATTGTCCCCTAAGTGTTCGACCGTGACCCCTAGCCGTCCCATCGCCGCTGCCGCGCCATGCCCTAGCGCCCCGCGACCATGCGCGTCGCCTTTGCTTCCCGCGCCGCGCCGAGCCCCGCACCGTCGCCGCCGCCGCGCCGCGCCGTCCCGTCGCCATCGCCACGCCGCCTCGCGCCCTGTGCGCCGCGCGCCGTCGCGTCCCCGCGTCGCCGTCGCCGTCCCGTCCGCCACGCCGGCCTCCGCGCCCCTCCCCGCCCCTATAAAACCCCTGGCCCCTCCACCCTTCCTCCCTGCACCATCGACATCCCCCTCTCCCCTTCCTCCCGTTTTTCCCCTTTTCTCCCCACCTCTCCGCCGAGCTCAGCTCCAACCGTCGCCTTGCTGCCGCCGCGTTGCACGTCGCCACCCCGCCGCCGGCCCCTAGTAAGCCCCCCTCCTCCTCCCACCATGCCGCCGCCGCCTGCACAAGAGAGAGAGAGACAGAGAGGAGAGAAGAAAGAAAAGAAAGAGAGAAGCTGAGAGAGAGGAGAGAGGCAGGAGAGAGGAGAGGCAGAGAGAAGCCGAGAAAAGCGAGAAAAGAAAAGAGAGGAAAAAGAAAAGGGAGAAGAAAAGAAAAAAAAAGAAAAGAGGAAATTTAGGAAAATGGAGGAGAAATTAAATTTAAAGTATATACGTATATAATAGTCGGTAAATTAATCGTAGACCATTTTTAGGAATTCCTAGAAAATAAATCGAGATTATTTACTTAATTGGTTATTTATTTAGCTATTTATTTAGATATTTATTTAGTTAGATATATATATACGTATATATTAATCGGAGAATTAATCTTCGGCGGTTATTTTTGAAAATTCCTATATAATAAATTACGCTTATCTATTTAATTGGTGATTTATTTAGGTATTTAGTCTGTTAGTTATCTATTCAGTTTTCACTCATTAATCTATTTATCCACTTAGTTATTCATTGTGGTTAATTAATCATTCATTTATTTATTATGGTTAATTATTATCGGAACCTAAGTATTAAATATTCAGAGTATCTTATTCGGGTTAAATTATTAGGGTTAATTATTATTAATTGGAATCTAATTTATTCGGAGTCGCGTAAATTAAAATAGGTAAAATACTTTAATCGGCTAATGCAAATATTTTAGGACAAGTGGATTAAAATTGAAATTTTTCTATTTCATAATTAATAGAATTGATAACGAAATTTGCCGCTCGCGCTCAATCTTTTTCTATTGGAATTTTATTGGATTTTATTTTAATTCTAATTGAATTCAAATCAATTTCTCTCACACGTAATTCTAGACCCCGAGGGAGTTGCGATTCCGAACGGGGATCAAGACCCGCAGGACTTCGAGCAAGGCAAGTCATCACTAATCCTTGCACATGTTGAACCAATTTGCGAACTTATTTTGGATTTAAAATAAAGTTTGCATGCTATATGAATATATGTGAATGCCCTACCTTGCTATATGCCATGCCCTTGATATTGATTATCCATGCAAATCTTTGTGATCCATAATATCGTGTATTTTTAGTTGGTACTTATCAATGGTTAGCCATGCTACTTTAGAATCATGCACATTCATATTTATCAAAATGCTTTAAGCTCGGGCAACTACCTTTGGCAAGGTGGTTGAGATGCGGCATGTGGAGACATGAGCGCCACATTGCCATGACATTGATGACATGGTTTGCGAAAGGAAAAATAAAACTATACAACTGTTTTCGACTGGGGTGGTTGGAGGACTTGGGTGGTGTCTGGGAAAGGCAAGTGCCAACCCTGGTCAGTTAAGGACCGAGCCATGAAGCTAAGCATGAAACAACCCTCGTACAACCGTACTTCTCGAATGGGAGACGGGGGTAGTATCCATGCATAGTGGTCTTCTTGAGGTGTATAAGAGGCGGGGGCCTATGGTGGGGTCGCCATCGGTAGCACCGCCATGTGTGAACCTAAACTTAATTATAACTTAATGCATGTGTAAGTCTTCCCTTCCCGGGAGCGCCAGAACTCCTCTCACTGCTAGAAACTTGTAACGCCTAGAGTGCATGAGGATGCAAGTTCATGGAGCAGGTACTGCCATTGTGAGGTTATTGAAATGCTTTGCCGTGACGCGTCTCATGTGTTGGGACGAGGCTCATGCGTTGGGCAGTCGCGGAGTACGGGTAAAGTGTACATTCACTGCAGTGTGAGTAAATCAAATCTATTCGAATAGCCGTGCTCACGGTTATTGAGCATCGGGACGTGCATTACACTTGGCTAGACTCTAAATTCTTAAACTGATTGGGATGGGATATTGCATAATGATCTTTATGCTGGAGGATCTACTTCTCGAGAAGGGAGAAGGGGTATACCCCAGAAAACCATGATGACCCAATGGCGGGAAGCTATCCTTGGGATCACAATGGATGGTGGACAGAACCGTCGTTGATTAATGAACTATGGTATTAAAATTTGATCAGTCTATGCTAGGTCTTAGGCTTGTGAAAAGGTTTCCAAAACTTGCTTTACGCAAAAGAACCTGAAGCCACTCCTTGGAATACCCTCTACCATATGCATTATTGTTGTGGTGGCTTGCTGAGTACGGTTGGTACTCACCCTTGCAATTTACAACTCCATCAGAAGCCGAAGATGACGCCTCGGAGGATCCCTACGCCTACTACCAAGAGGATGCTGATGACAATGACGCTTAGTAGGTCTTAGTTACGGTCGTTGCCTGTGGCAATGGCACAGCCGCCACCTTCAATCCGTTGCCTTATCTATTTCTGCTTTTGGATGTATTCCGGACCGTTTGGTCCCCTGTTCTAAGACTATTGCCTTTGGGCCTATTGTTGTAATAATTCGTACTAAACGCTCGTGTATGCGCACTTGGTGTTTCAACTATGAGTTCATGTGTACCAGACTACTTGATCCAAGGAAATGGTACAGCCTACATGACGGATTCCTGTTTCGAAAACAGGGGTCTACAGATACGATATTATTTCCGGATCTATCCACATTTATCACAATTGGGAGCATTACTCTGTTTAACAACTATGCAGTTGTTCCTCATATGATTTTATGGCAAAAAAACTCCATGCCTCAAGCAACCAGGAGTATGAACTAAACTCACAAGTTTAGTTCATTTAGTGTGTTTGCTTAAAGAAATATCCAGGCATTTCTAAATGGGCATTTCTCTCCCCCTAATGCTGAGATGTCTTATAATAGCATTCTTACAATCCCCATGTCTTGGCACCAGATTAAGGTATTTCACCTCAACCACATGTATTCTCTCACGAATGTATGTTACAGTGGTGATATATTTGGAAAATATTATGCACTTTAAAAGGAGAGATTTTTCCATTATATGCAGTGAGCTTGGACATATACCAATACAGTGGCATGAAAACTGCATTTTTCCTTCCTCCGAAGGGCTATCCTCAACCTCCAAGTTAGGATATACAAGTCTGCACAACCACGATTGCTACCAAATGTATATGCAATCAACATGCAAATACTTTATCCATATGTACTCTCCATGGACTAATGCTCACCCAGTGCCATTCAACTCACAATTGGCTCCAGATCATATGCTTAAGAAGTCAAACCTATGGTGGCAAAACGCATTCTGATGTGCTCAACAAGGAGTATGGTAGCAAAATGTGCGGCCTCCAGCCTACGTTGCCAAGCAAATTTTTGTGGTGCAGAGTTGTGTTAAAGTCCAACTCGTCTAATGCCCAAGTTTGACCCCGATTACTCATACCAAACTCTAGAATTGGGTTACTTATAGTTAAGCAGCATGTTTTACGTACGATCCATAAGCGAATTGTCAAACCACATTTGCTAATGTCCCCTAGACATAGCCATCGAGAGATAATCAATACCTCCAACAATGGTAATGTTCACTATATGTTCAGATATATCCACAAAAATAGTGGAATGTGTCATTGCAACTATCGTTGATGCGGCGAGCTCAACACATGCAACACGACAAACCTTTGCATGGCTTGCACATGTTCACATGCGGAAAACGCCAGTGTGTGACAGGCATGGTCATCACCCATGGGCAATTGTTGGCGCAGAATTTCGACCCGTCCAGCAACCAAACGGGTTCCGCGTTACCACGGCGGCCTGGGAGATCTGCTTAGCTCCAGTGCAGGTCCAAATGGCTTGCCTAGTCGTAAGTAGAGCGTGCCAGTTGATTTGATCTGCAATCAACAAGAAACAAGCGAACCGAGTCAGAAAACAATGGCCGATCGGTCAACAGACCGATGACACATTGTCATAGCCCAGCCGATAGGGCAAAGCTGTATCGGCTCACTTAGAAAATATGTAAGACATGAATCTAATCTTATCGGCCTTCATTGACATGTAGGCTTCAACTAATAATATTGGCCGATAAGAATGACTAAGACAACTACACCAGCTAGTACTCTAGTGCAACCTTATATAAGCCAATCGGCCAGTATAAATACATCAACCAGAAAGAGATCTTAAGATTACTTCATGATCAACACATTTATACTCATCGATCCGCACATATAAGCGGAAAACATATGCAAGTAATATAAAGCAATTACATATGCTAGGTAAGACCGGCTAAAATCCCGGTACTATCCTTAATTACAACCGAAAACAGGCTTTGTGTTAGATCTCAAAACAGGACTAAGGTCGATAGCAACTCAGAGTATGAATTGAGACTTAACACAAAGAAAATCAGGCCGTCGATTGCTTTTGGGGATGACAGATGCATTGAATAATCTAGCCAAGCATGGGAATTAAACCATTGTCGGCAATAAACCCTAAAATGAGTAAACCGCTGGCAAGGCTTAATCGAGACACTCGTCAAAATTATCCAAGACATGATAATCGACGATCACATCATCGAGGCTTAACGTGTCTAAAGCGACACGCTAGCCCCGACGATGCAGATCGTCGGGAACGAGTTCTTACCTCTACTCGGAGGAAGCAAGAACTCGCTGAAGAAGACCTCTTGCGAGGGTTGGCGATGCGCCGAAAGTAGATTGAACTGGTTTTTTGTGATTGATTCGAGAGAGCTTTCCTGTACAAACTATCGGGATATTTATACCCGAGATTACAACAGAACCCTTGTAGGGCACGATCTTATCTACAACTAACAAACAAGTCTTTGCGGCAGACTCTAGCCACAGATTAGATCTAAACTACCTAATTTACAAGATACAATTGCCCAAAACCGAGCTTTATCTCTATTCGGCAACTTCCTTGAAGCTTACTTCGAGCCCAGACCAAGCCCACGTTGACACTGTCAACTCACAACCCGTATCGGCCCGTGACCAAACCAAATCCGTATCGGCCGATATGCCCTTTATAGCAACACTCCCCAAGTCCGATACAGTTACCGAGTCCGATACAAAGCTTGGTCCGATTCCAACTCAATCCTTCTTCTCTGCTTCGGTTTCCTCTTTCCTTCCGAGTCAATTACCAAAATCCGTCGTCAACAGCAATGAACCAACATAACCAAGGAGTAGTCATCGACTACGAGAGCGCGGTAAAACGCAATAGTGCATAGCCAACATTTGTCTAAAATACAGTTACGCCAAACTGTATGAGTGGTTGTAACTCCTTGTATCATACACTAGTTATTCTTCTAAACTAAAGCATTTTATCAATTCCAACATTAAGATAAGCTTTAGAATAGAATAGAAAAGACCAAGAACTTTATTTATCTGTGAAATATCGATCTGATGCAAAGTTCCAAACTAAGCAAAAGATAAACTACTTGGCAACAGTATAGCTGACCAATGTCCTCCTAGGACATGCTCTAAACTAGCCATACAACTCCCGTTGTCAAAACAACTTATTAGACAAACACTACCAACCATTGGTCATCAACCAAAGGTCACCATTTAGCATTGGATTCACTTGAGGACCGAGACCGGGTCAACTCCCTAGTGAAGCTGTTGGCCCTATAGTGAAGTGGGAATCATGTCTATTCACAACATCTACCCTCGGGCTTATTCCTCTAGATTTGCCTCTATTTTTCCGGTGTCCTTGCAAGACAGCACGTTCCACATAATATTGAGAAGATATGTGCACACCAAGGGCAACAGTATGAACAATGTCATTCCACCACATGGAAAACACTTTACATCTTTCACCTAACATGGCGAAAAATATCTCAAATTATTGAACCTCGCAACTCCATGTTGCTAGAAAATTGAGGTATAATCATTTATCTCCAAATCAGAGAAGCATGCTCTCAACTATGGGGAAAGAAAAATGTTGACCGTAGTCCGACCTTAATCTGATTGAGATGTTAAGCCACTAGGGAAAATGCACAATTAATCCCAAGCACATTGTCTAATTTGACACATTTCAATGACTCAATCCCATTCTAGAGTGTGATCATAGGGATAGAGTGATCTACATTAATGCCCAAAGCCATACAATATTTATCGAACGCCTTGGCGTGAAATCACCCGCACTATCTATCCAAATCGTTTCATGCGGTTCTCAGAGAACGCAACACGCAAACGGACGATATGCGCGATGAACTCGGCAAAAGCATGAATTTCGTACAAGTGTACGTGACTCCATCTTGTAAACACATCAATATCACCGTTTATGTATGAAGGAGTGTATCAGTAAAGAGTGGTCTTATCCATAGCCATGGATATTTAATTTCCCAGATTTTCATGCGTTAGGTGATTTTCTGTTATTTACTTGGTCTTATTTGACATGATATTCCCAATATTTATGTCCCACAGAAAACCATCACACATAAATGCAGGAAACATAAACCCATCATAATGCTTCCAAGGAGGGATTCTACACTATGATGAACACAATTTATGGAAGCATCATAACCTAGAAATCCGTATCTAGATTATTTAGTTGGAATTGCATCAATTTTAAAAGCAATGCAATACTTAAAAAACACCATTACATGGTTATTTACGAGTCCCAGGACCCACATGCAAAACCAAAGTATAAAGGGCCTAAGCAGCAAGATATAGCCACACAAACAAAATTAATGTAATTCTTGTTTATTACAAGGTTCAAACTATAAACTTCCATTAAATAGTGAACTGTAGCATAAAAACCCAATACTCTAGGGGCTTAAATGCAAGTTATCAATAAACCGAAATTAATCGGGCCAAAATACTGTTCGTGCCACGACCTTATTTGGGCCAGCAAGCACAGTGTAGCACAAAATGCCAAACAAGCCGAATTTCCAAAACTCTAGGCTAACGAGGATTTTCAGGTTTATCATTTTTATTAATTTTGTTTGGGCTGTCTCGTTTCTGTTGGGCTTTATTCGGTTGGGCCGAGGCAAGCCGGCTGTTAACAGCAAAATTTGGTAAAGATATATGGAGTTGAAGACAAGTTCAAAGCAGATTCAAGGAGATAAGATTTTTTCTAAAAACAGAACAGCGCATCGGCTGGAAGCCGTATCGGCTGATACAGAGTCGGACTCGGTTAGCCGATACAGACAATGCAAGTTCATATTGGACTAGGGAGAGGATCTGAAGATATTGCCAAATAAGGATTGAGTCCAGAAGAGGCAACTGTATCTATTAATTAGGAGTAAAAGTTAGTTGTTTCCTTTAAAGAAATTTGTGGTAAGAGTCCGTCTAGGGACTTGTTTGATTGTTTTTTAATTAGGCAAGTTTGAGTCGTGTCCAATATGAACAAGGTTTGTATGTTCGGGTATAAATATATGCCCAGGGTCTTGTAAGAAAAGAATAACAGTTCAATACACTCTTGGTGCATTGCCACCCTTTTTACTTTTACTTTTCGACGAGTACTTGTTTCGAGTTGGCTGCATCGGCTTCGATCTCCAATAAGAGGTATGGCTTGTCACAGCGGTTTGTATCAGCGGATTAGCACATCGTTTTAGATGTTCTAATCTATCTTATCCAATTATTGGCTATCATATATCTTAGTTAATCTAGATCGATGGCTCGATTTACTTGTATCGGCCAAACCTTTTCTGGGGTTTTACCGGCATCAGCTAAATCGGTTCATTGGTTTAGATTAGCTAAGCTATCCACCACCCTAAAAATCAATCAAGGGCTTGATTGTTTAGACTTTATGTTTCCTCTTATATTTAGTGCTGCATCAATTGAGTTTGACCTACTAAGTCGTAATTGGAATCATAAAAACGAATCTGCCTTTTGATTGCCAATAAGGGTGGAATTGGGGTTTCAGCCGATCTTACCTGGTATAATCGTTTCGCATTTAGGTTTATATGTTTTAATTTGCTTGATGTGTTATATCTATCATATTATACAACTATATTAATCCTTTTAAATATATTAAGCTTGTTTCAAACCTCACGCTGTCATCGGTTAGGTCTGACTCATCGAGATTGAAACTTGTTTAGTGTATTTGATCAAGATTGATATTCTTCTATAAGGCTGTATCGGAATTCTAGTCGATACATTATCTAAGTTACCCTAAAAACTCTTATCGGCTTTGAAATAAGTTCATGTAATCATTGATTTATCTGATCTTAGTTATAAGCAAATAATATTGTCTTGGTTGGTCCGATCTAAAATTGCTTATGTCTAAGAGAAAGATTAAATAAGTAATTGTCATGCCCCAAACTAGCCCCGAACGGCGGCCAGAGTAAAGCGATCCAAATTAACCTGTATACCTGTACCAGTCCCAGAAAACAGTGCTGGTACAACAGGAAGATAGAATATCACAACAACAGCGGTCTCTTTATTAAGAGTAGAATTACATTCAAGGTTGGAACAGCAGACAGACCCCGAGTTCGCAACAGCATTACAAAATGGCGGAAGCGGAAAGGCGGAGACTAGCCCTAAACCACAAGCAAAGCCTTGTGGAAAGGCCGAAACTCTACTACAACTCGTAGTCTGCTTGCTCCTGGAAGAACTCTTCTTCAGCTGGGTCCAACTCCTCGTCTTCGAGAACTGGGGAGGGTTATTTATATAGAGCAAGGGTGACTACAGGAGTACTCAGCAAGTCAAGGGAATTAAGTGTTTGATGCAAGGTTCAAAGGAGAGCCGGTTATTTTTCACATTCAATTTTAGTTTAAGACCTTCGGAAACAACTAAGTAAGTGCTTCTCAACGACACAGACAAGAAAGTGCGCCTCATCCGACCGGAGCAGTGAAATTGTATGAATTGATTCTTGTCGGTACGAAAGGCTCCCTGCCAATCGTTTACCGACACCGGCTGTACCAACAGCCACAAGTCAAGCACGTCGACACAAGCGGCTCCCTGCCCATCGTTCACCGACACCGGCTGTACCAACAGCCACAACTCAAGCACGTCGGCACGAGAGGCTCCCTGCCAATCGTTCACCGACACCGGCTATACCAACAGCCACAACTCAAGCACTGAAAGGATTTCTCACACCAACAGCAGTTCACAAAGTAGTCAACAAAACTACACTAAGGAATCACCTCACATCCACCCATGACCGTGGGTACGGCTGTTCGAACAATTGTTAACCTCTACAGAGGGGGTACACTTTACCCACACGACGTTACTAACACTGGAGCGGAGAGGGGAGAGAGAGGGAGCGAGCCAACAGCTCGGATTCGCCAGAGAGGGGCCGGAGGCGGCGGATTGCGGCGGCGGCCGACGCCGGCAAGGAGAGAGGGGAATGGTGCTGGGGCGGAGGAAGAGCGATTCGTCGGAGAGGGAGCACCTACGCAGGTCCACGGACGCGTTCCGAGCGTCGGGAGGGGCGGAGCGGCACCGGAGAGGGCGGGCGATGGCGCGAGGGGCTCGGCACCGAGCGGCGGCGAGGCGGCTAGCGGGGGCGGCCGCGACGACGCTAACGGCGGCCCTACTACGTCTACGAGCACTGCGGGGAGCTAGCGAGCGGCCTAGGAAGGAGAGGAGCGGAGGGAGACGGAGGGGGAGGGTGCACGGCAGTGGCGAATGGCGGATTGGAGGGAGGTGTACGACGGGGAGCAAGGGCGGCCGAGAGAGGGTGCCACGTGTTTAAGAAAGGGGCGCAAAGGCGGTTGGGCGGAGAGGCGGTTCGGGCGGGGTCGGTGGAGCACGCGGAGAGGGGACTGGCGCGCGCTAGCGGCCGAACAACGGCTGCGGGTGACGTCGGCGGTGGTCGGGTGAAGAAAAAAAGGAGGGGGAAGAAAGGGGTGTGGCCCCCTTGCCGAAACAGGCAGGGGCACGCGGAGAGAGAAGGGAAGGAGCACGCGCAGGGGCGGCGGGGCCAGGAGTGACGCCGGCGCGAACGGGACGGGAACGGGGCGCAGGCGCCGGCGGGGTGAGAGAGAGAGAAACGAGCGAGCAAGAGAGAGGGGATTGGAAGGAAGGATAGAGAGAGAGACAGCGCTCTCTTTCTCACGCAGCGCGTGCGGCGCACGTGCGCGGCGCGCCCAGCGCGCTCGGGTCGCGCGGACTGGGCCAGACGGCGCGCGGCCCAGCAGGGAGGGGAGGGAAGGAGGCCAAAGAGGGAAGGGGGACTGGGCTGGACGGCGGCCCAGTAAGGAAAAGGGAGAGGGAGAGCGGGCCGAGTGGGAAACCGGCCCGAGGCCAGAGGGAGGTGAAGTGGACTTCGGCTGAGAGGGAGAGAGGAGGATTTAGGGTTCTGTTGGTGTAGAATTTAGACCTGCCTCGCATCAAAACGGGTTCCACGTTTCCACGGCGGCCTGGGAGGTCTGCTTAGCTCCAGTGCAGGTCCTATGGCTTGCCTGGGTGCATGCAGGGCATGCCAGTTGATTTGATCTGCAATCAACAAGAATAAACAAATAAACCATATGAGAAACGATGGCCGATCGGCCGGTGCTGCATCGTGGAGGCCTGGCCGATAGGGCAAAGCTATATCGGCTTACTTGAAATAATAATATGATGTAACTGATGAAACTGATCTAATCCCATCGGACCCATGTTAATATGTTTATAGCGAATCACTGGAATCGGCCGATGAGGATTGCATAAAGATAAATACACTAGCTAATACTCCAGTGCGAACTTATACAAGCCAATCGACCAATATAAATATACTAATCACAGAGAGATCCTAAGAATACCCTGTAACCGATATGCTTATATTCACCAATCCGCCTGTATAAGTGGCAAACACATGCAAGAACATAACTGATCACATGCATTAGGTAAGACCGGCTGAAACCCCGGTGCTATCCTTAATTACGATCAGAAAACAGGCTTTGAGTTAAACCTCGAAACACAACTAAGGTCGATAGCAACTCATAGTGTAGATTGAGAGTTAACACAAAGAAAATCAAGTCGTCGATCGCTTTTGGGGATGGTAGATGCCTTAGATAATCTGGACGAGCAAGCTAATTCGATCATCGTTGGCAATAAACCCTAAAACGAGTTAGCCGCTGGCGAGATAGAATTAGAAAACCACATCAAGATTAGCTAACACACGATAAACGACGATCACATCGCCAGGGCTTAACGTGCCTAAAGCGACACGCTATCCCTGACGATGTAGATCGTCGGGTACGAGTTCTTACCTCTGCTCTTGGGAAGCAAGAACTCGTCGGGAGTTAACCTCTTGCGAGGGTTGGCGATGCGCCGAAGGTAGATTAAACTTGGTTGATTGTATGATTGATTGAGAGAGTTTCTATGTACAAACTACCGGGATATTTATACCCGAGATTACAACACGTTATCTCTAATTAACAAACAAGTCTTTGCGGCAGACTCTTGCCAAAAATTAGATCTAAACCTACTTGATTTACAAGATACAATTGCCTAAAACCGAGCCTTATCTCTATTTGGCAACCATCTTGAAGTTTATCTCGAGCCTAGACCAAGCCCATGCTGACTCTATCAATTTTCAGCCTCTATCGGCCGATGACCATATTGAATCCATATCGGCCGATACGCTCTTCCTGGTAACGCCTCTCCCAGTCCAATACGCCTACCGAGTCCGATACGAAACCTGGTCTGACTCTAATCCATCCCTTCTCTCCGCGTCGGTTTCTTCTCCCTTCTCCGGGTCGATTACGAAAATCTGCTATCAACACATGCCCCCCAATTCCGCTTCATTATATAATGTGGCGGAATTAGCTCCGAAGAACCCATTGACTTCTTTGCTAGGGTTCGTCTGAAAACCGCGCAGATCCAGGCTCATAACTTCTCGCCGCCGATTTCCTTGCGCAATTCCTCGTCCATCCCTTTGCACCTCGCAATTCTGGCGACTCCTCGGCATGTCCCTGGTACCGACCCCTCCAACAGCGACCTCCTCAACAACAACAATGGCTTCCGCACTGTTCTACGCTTCCGAGATCCCCGTGGTGAGTCAATCCTTTCTGAATCCACATTTTCACTTTCTCGCTGATTTCTTCAAACTAGGGTTTCTGCTCTTGCCTCCCGGGTCTTATTTTTCATTTTATTCCCATGTCATAGGTCTTCAAAAATCAAATCTTGATCCCCACCAATGACAAGTCACACCGGTTCCTGTTAGGCCCCATGGGCAATCCTGACCCAACCTGGTTGATAGACGCAGAAACCAACAGAATCCCCTTCAAAGAAGTAAGGCCCAATGTTGCTTCATGGAAGCATACCTTCAAATCCTGGCCGTCCAAGCTCAATGGCTACAAGTCTTGGTACAAGAGGATTGCAGCGGCCAAACAGGTCCATTGGGATGAGATAGGAATCGGCCAGTGTATTGCTCTGTCCTTGGCCGATTCTAAGAAGAATAAGCCTCTTATGGCAGCGGCCACCTACTTCTGGTCTAGCACCTTGAATGCTTTTCTGTTCCGGCAAGGTCCGATGACCCCAACATTAGTTGATGTCAAGATGCTGACTGGACTGGATATTCACTTTGAGATAAACCCCTTCAACCTCCTCATCAATAGCAAACACAAGCTGAAGACCAAGAAAATTGGAGGTTGGTCTGGATACATATCTGAGCATATGGAACAAGGGTGTGTCTCAGAAAGAGAGCACGTGGCCTTTCTAACTCTATGGTTAGAAAGATTTGTCTTCTGTGGATCAACCTGCGGCCCTACTACAAACTGTCAACATTTGGCTCAAGCCCTGGTTGAAAAGAAGCAGATTCCTCTTGGCCGATACCTTCTTGGAGCTATCTATAGGCTACTTCATATCGCCACCCAAGATCTTATGCTAAAGCAAACAGTGGCGCATGGAGGTCCATGGTGGTTCATCCAGCTATGGTTGACAATATACACCAACACCATGGTCGATCGGCCTCCATTATCAAACTCTGCCTTCTCATCGGACTACACTGACAACGACGATCCCTCAACAAGGAGATGCATGTCCTTTGGAGAAGCAGCCTCTGTTTATCCTGGAGAAGAGCAATCGGCCGAAGAGATATCTACGTGGTTCATCCGGTTCTATACTGGCCCTCCATCAGCCAAGATGGACATGTTTGTATACCCTTCGGACGCCGAATTCGAGCTCCCTGCCGATCTGACCCTGAGCCAGCTAAATAATGACATGGTCTCAAGGGAAATCTTCATGATCGGCATCACTCCTTGTCTGCTCCCAGTAGGCATATTTCAAGGCAGGAACACCAACCTGTCATACGAGTTCTATAACCTCATGGTGGCTGCCAGACAATGTGGGTTAGGACAACTGCCGATCAGCCTACACTTTCATCGGCTCCTAGAGAGCAGGGGTACAATCCCATCGGCCCTGGTCATGAGCAAAGCTCTAGAGATTAGAGTACCAAACTTGGGCGACTGCGACCGATTATGGTTGAGCCCCTTCATCCATATTAGCTTCCAATCATGGTGGCAGGAATGGGCTACTCATCTATTCCATCAATCGGCCAGGTACTACTTGACAGAACTTATTGACAACATCAGCCCCCAAGTCCCAGATGCTCCACTACAATCAATCAGCAACAGTGGGCGGAAAATTTCTTATGCTCAAGCTGTGGCTCCATCAGGATCAACTATTCTAGAGTCAATCATCGGTCTTACTGCCCCAAAGGTATCATCACTACTTCAAGGGCCGATGACCAAAGAAAACCCCAAGAGGAAGGCGCCAGCAAAAGAAAAAACCCAAAAAACTAGCAAGAAAACCAAGACTGATGATCAAGCTGATCTTGATGAACTAGACCTCTCCGTTGAAGAATTCCTCGATGAACAAGTGATGGAGGAGGAGGTTGATGCAGCAGCTGCCGACCGATGACCAAAGCGACGCTATCCCACCAAGGAGAACCAGACATGCAGTTTGCAAGGTTAATACAATCCCTTCTTTGAATTTACGTAATCTCCTTCTGCTGGTATACTATAATTTGAAATCCTTTTCAGGTCGTCGCGTCATCTTTGCTCAAGGAGAGAACTCAATCGACCCCTTTGAGAACTAAGAAAACAACCCTGCAAAGGCGTGAACAAACCAAGGCCCGATTAAGAACTCCTTCTCCTTCTCCACCACCCTCTCCGATTGCTTCGGTAAGAGTTGATCTTTTTTGTTTTATTCTTTTAATGATAGAGATTTGATCGTCCTTGCTCATCCCTCTTCAGCCGCGTGCTCCATCGCCCGCACCACATCGGCCCACGCCTTCACCCACCGTTTCAAGACAGCAAAAGGGGGCCGATGCAAGCACAGCCGATGCTCCAACACAGGTAAACCAGATCACTTCAAATCCCTTGCCGATCCCTTGCCGATTTTTATTTGACCGAGCTAACCCTGCCCCATCTTGTTGTTCGCAGAACTTAGCCGATATGTTCTCTTTTGACATCGTCCAATTTCTTGATGACGAGGACCAAGAGCCACCTGTCACGGCCAAGGCATCAATCTCTGACGATCTGAAAAACCGGCTGTCCGATATCGTCAAGCGGCTGCAGTCGTCATTGGAGTACTTGGTGGAGGACTGCAATCCCATCAGGAGTAGAGTACAAGAAATTGAAGATCAACTGCCTGAAAACCTGATGGAAATCCTAACACCGGCCATCTTCTTGGAACAATACCACTTCAAGCTTCAGAAGGCTAAAGAAAGAATCGCGGAGAGGCGGGAACGTGAGAGCTTGGAATCGGCCTTGACCGCCAACAAAGCTCAAGTCAATTCTGATAAGACCAAGCTAGACGAGCTGGCCGTTGAGCCGATTGTCTTGAACAATAGACTCGAAGAACTTCACCGCCTCGAAGCAGATCTCGTGTCGAAGCTGGAAGCAACTCGCAAAGAAATCCAAGAAGTCAAGGCTGGGATAGCTGCATCGCCAAAGGCCATAGAGGACCAGACGACGAAACTGAAGGCATCGGCCAAGTACTTGGCAACCCTGAGCAAATCCTTAAAATCGATTCCAGGGTCGATGGCCGATGACGCCCAAGCCATAGAAAACATTGATCAAATCCGTCGTAGGGCCATTGCAGTTATTGAAAACTTCATAGGGTGATGTAATATATTTTGTGTTCTTCTTGTAAACTGATAACCTTTTGCTTTGACTAACATAAATCTCATCGACCAATCAGCCGAATCTGATCTGAACAAATCTGAAGAAATCCAAACTCAAGTAAATCATATATTGCATCGGCCAATCAGCCGAACTTAACGTGAACAGACCTGAAATAGCCCAAGCTTGAAAAAGTTTTTTAAAATTCATAAACTTGAACCAATCTTGATAAACTTGAAGAATTTTGTGATTTTGTGCCTGTATATATAGATGCCCCCCAAATTTTGGAAGATGAGGACTCATGTTGTAAAATTTGAACTAAGGGCGATAATGCATATCGGCCATCTAAAGACGATGTATACCACATCGGCTATTATCACAAATCGGCTGGAAGGCCGATCATGAGTCGATCCATACGCTTGGATAATATTTCTTTAAGTATTTGCCGTTAAGAGCTCTGCCATAAACTTCTCCATCTAATCCTCTGAGCAGATAAGCACTACGGGGAACACATCGATGAATCTGAAAAGGACCTTCCCAATTAGGTGACCACTTGCCGAATTTATTATCTCTAGAACCAATCGGCATTATTAATTTCCAAACAAGATCCCCTTCTTCAAACGACTTGGCAACAACTTTTTTATTATAATGACGAGCAACTCGATCTTTATCGCGCTTTATTTTCTCCAATGCCCTCAATCGGACATGTGCCAAGTCATCCAGCTCGTCGACCATAAGATTATGGTACTCATCGGCTGTCAAGTCATCTTGCAAGGCAATCCTCCTTGAGCCGATGCTGGTCTCCCACGGCAGCACAGCTTCATGCCCATAAACCAGCTGATAAGGCGGCACCTGAGTTGCACCATGACAAGCCATCCGATACGCCCAAAGGGAATCGGCCAGCGTGGTATGCCACCGTCTCGGCTGTTCATCAATTTTTCTCTTGATTAACTTGATTAAAGTCTTGTTGGAAGCTTCTGCCTGCCCATTAGCTTGCGCATAATATGGAGAAGAATTCAATAGCTTGATACCCATGCTTTCAGCAAACTCGACAAACTCATCGGACACGAAGATTGATCCCTGATCTGTAGTCAATGTCTGTGGTAATCCAAACCGATATATTATATGCTCTTTGACAAATTGAATTGCATTCTTGGAATCAACCTTCTTAAGGGGAACGGCCTCAACCCACTTTGTGAAGTAATCTGTAGCCACTAGTATATATTTGTGTCCCTTACTTGATGGCGGGTTTATCTGGCCGATTATATCTATTCCCCATCCACGAAATGGCCACGGCTTTATGATTGGATGCATAGCCGATGCCGGTGCTCTCTGAATTGCTCCAAATTTCTGACAATCTTGACATCCTTTATAATACTTGAAACAATCCGCTAGCGTTGTCGGCCAAAAATATCCAACGCGCTTTAAAAGCCATCTCATTTTATGGGCCAATTGATGTGTCCCACAAATCCCTTCATGGACCTCGCTCATAACAACTTTGGCTTCTTCGAGACTCAAGCATTTGAGCAAGACACCATCAATCGTCCGATAATATAGGTCATCGTCCAATAACACATAATGTAAAACTTTATACTTCATTCTTCGTGACGCCGATTGAGAAGGGTTTCTCAAATACTCGATGATATCAAACCTCCAGTTATCGGCATCCACGGTAGCAATTTGAATCTGAACATCTTTAGCCATCGGCTTGTATCCTGATTCCCCCTGAGCTCCTGAGCTAAGTCATTGGCCTCGAAGTTCTACTTCCTGGGTATATGCCTCATCGTCACAATCTTGAAAGCTTGTAACAACTCATTGCACTCCTCATTGTAAACCCTGAGAATATCATTCTTGCATTCATACTCCCCAGAAAGTTGATTAATGACCAACTGTGAATCACCAATGATCTCTACGGAATCGGCCTCAACCTCTTGTAATAACTGCAAACCTTTGAGAATAGCCTCATACTCTGCTTGATTATTGGTATAATAAGGCTTGATAGTAAAGGCAAACTCGAAGCTTGCCCCCCGAGGGGATATGATGACTAAGCTGATACCGCATCCATGTCTGCAAACAGACCCATCAAAATACAATGTCCATGGCACAATATCTGAATATGCAATTGAATCGTCTCTATGCTGAACAATAAAATCGGTCAGGGCTTGTCCCTTGATCGCTTTGGCCGATTCATACCGTAAGTCAAACTCTGTTAAGGCAAAAATCCACTTCCCAATTCTTCCTTTCAACAAGAGGGCCGATAACATGTATTTCATCACATCGGCCTTACTTACCACAATGCATTCATTGGAAAGTAAATAATGCCTCAATTTAGTACATGAAAAATATAAGCACAAACATAGTTTCTCCACTGGCGTGTACCTTGTTTCGGCATCCAGCAACCTCCTGCTGAGATAGAAAATAACCCGCTTTTTGCCATCAAAACTGAGCCGATAGACTTCTCATCGGCCGATAGGTACAGCCTGAACGGAACTCCCTTCTCTGGAGGAATTAGAACTGGTGGGGAGCCCAAATATTCTTTGATGTCGTCCAGCGCCTTTTGCTACTTGTCACCCCATGTAAACTCTTGATCGTCTTTTATCTTCAATAATGGAGTGAACGGCTCTATTCTTCCTGACAGGTTCGATATAAAGCGCCGGACAAAATTGATCTTGCCGAGCGAAGATTGTAACTTGGTCTTGTTCGTCGGAGGTTTGATCTTCTTTATAGCATCGATATTCTTCTGCGTAATCTCAATTCCTCTTTCGTGGACCAAGAAACCCAAAAACTGACCGGCCGATATGCCAAAGGCACACTTGTTAGGGTTCATTTTGAGACCATACTTCCTTGCTCTTTCAAGTACCTTGCGTAAATCGGCCAAGTGCATATCATACTCTCTTGACTTTACGACGACATCATCGATGTACACTTCAATCAAAGAGCCAATAAGATCATGAAAAATATAATTCATGGCCCTCTGATAAGTAGCCCCAGCGTTTTTCAAGCCGAAGGTCATAACAACCCACTCGTACAGGCCGATTGCCCCCGGACACCGGAAGGCTGTCTTGTGGATATCTTCCTCGGCCATGAAAATCTGGTTGTAGCCTGCGTTCCCATCCATGAAGCTAATAACCTTGTGTCCAGACGCAACATCAACTAGCAAATCGGCCAACGGCATAGGGTACTCATTCTTTGGTGTTGCTTTGTTTAGATCTCTGAAATCGATACACACCCTGAGCTTGCCGTTTTTTTCATCACCGGAACTATGTTGGAGACCCACTCTGCGTATCGGCAGGGTCTAATAAAGTTGGCATCGTAAAGTCTTGTGATTTCTGCCTTGATAGCTTCGTGCATATCGGCCTTAAATCTCCTAGGAGCTTGCTTAAATGGCCGATACCCTGGTTTGATAGGCAACCGAAGTTCTACTATCGATCGGCTTAATCCTGGCATCTCATGGTATTCCCATGCAAAACAATCCATGAATTCTTTCAAAAGATTTATCAAATTATTCTTATATTCCCTTGGCAGGTTAGCACTTACATACGTCGGCCTAGGCCTATCACCTATTCCTATGTCAACCTCTTCAAGTTCATCAGCCGACGTAAAGCCTTGTCCCAACTTCCCATCTAGCTCATCCACCGCGTCGTCTGTGTAGGGACTAGCTTGCTCATCTTGAACAGTGGATGGCGCATCTTTGTTAAAGCAACTGCTTGTCTTGATCTTCTATCGTCTCGATATCACAATCAGTTACTTTAAGGAAATTGGCGTCCCAAACTCGCCCGGACAAGCAGTCGATTCCCTCCATCTCCCAAACTACGAGATCGGCATTGGCCACGTGTACTGACCGATCGGCCTGCACGATCTCGACCTGGTCCCCTTGCCATTGTATAAGGCATTGGTGCATTGTTGAAGGGACGCAACAGTTTGCGTGGATCCAATCCCGTCCCAACAACAAGCTGTAGGAACCCTTTCCATCGAAGACGAAGAAGGTGGTGGGTATCGTCTTGTTGCCCACGGTGAGTTCCATGTTTAGTACCCCATTCGCCTCAGACGCGTTGCCACCAAATTCTTTCAGCACCATGTTGGTCTTGATGAGGTCTTCAGGTACTTTTCCAAGCTTCCTGAAGGTTATGTACGGCATTAAGTTTACCGCCGCGCCACCATCGACCAGCATCTTCGTCATCGGCCGCCCATTAACGAACCCTTTGATGTACAACGGCCGGAGGTGCCTGTAGCTGGCGTTGACTGGCTTGTCGAACACGGCTTGATCAGGTGACAACTGTAGTTTAGTCGAGGACTGCTTGTCGTCGGCTACCGCTTCATTGGCCGTCTGCACGCTGTACTCCGCTGGCAATATGAAAACCATATTAACAGAGGCCGATGCTATGCCTTTACCTTTTGCGGACGTAGGAGCTTGAGCTGATTTGGAGGTGCCCTCGTCGGCCTTGGCCACCGCTGATTTTATTCTCCACTCCTTCTTGGTCTTGGCCGGCCGATGGGCTATTGTCGCCTGTTGCTCTTGGATCTGCTCCTTCCTCCTTAGCCTCTGAACCCGCCATTTTTGTGTCTTGCTAAACACGTCGCTTGGGCACCACTGGGGGTTCTGGACTTGCTCCTCGTCCTCGGTCTGATGATCATGGTGCATCGGCCCTAGTCTCTCGTGTACAGACTTTCTCTGTTTGCTTGGCCGATGCACTTGCTTGCTCGAGCTGCGCTGATAGGAGTCTTCTACATCATTACATGCAGGGCACTCTTGGATGGATGGCAATCTCATTCCTTCATTCCAGCAAAAACGAAAAAATTCGCACTCCCAATGAGGGTCATAGGAGTTGTCTTGATCGGCGTAATCCTGTCCTTGTTCCTCCCGCCTTCGCTGATATTTTCTAATCAGGCCCTTGGAGGTCTAATGAGGTCGCTTGCCGGTCCGATGGTCATCGCCGTCGGCCCTGTCCGCCCGCACCATGTTGACTGGGAACGGGTGTCCTTCTATCTTCATCGGCCGTTTGGCATCATCGATCTTAATCCTACCTTACTCGATGGCCGATTGTATCTGTTGTCGGAAGATTTTGCATTCATTGGTATGATGGGAATATGTGTTGTGCCATTTGCAATACCTTCTCTTCTTGATTTCTTCGGCCGATGGCAGTACATGACCCACTGGCAGCTGGATCTGCTTCTCTTGCAGGAGTAGGTCAAATATTTTGTCGGCCTTGTTGATGTCGAAGTCGTATTTATCCTCTTTGTCGCCCTTCTTGGCCCACTGAGGCGTCTTCTTCATCATCTTCGTCGGAGGCGTACTGATAGACTGTATTGATTTTGTTTGCGAACTTCTTTGCCTCCTAGAATCGTTGCTCGTGGGCCGATACTCGTTGGGCTAGCTGTGCTAGGCTGTCGAATTCCTGAGAGGAGAACCTCTCTCGTATCGGCCCCAGTAATCCTTGAAACGCCAAGTCGGCGAGCTGTGAATCGGTCAAACTGAGGCTGTAACACCTATTCCTTATGTCCCTAAATCTTTGAATGTACTCTGGAACCGATTCATCAATCCGTTGCCTGATGGCAGTAAGATCAGACAGTTTCATCTCTTGCACGCCGTTATAAAAGTATCTGTTAAACTGCTTTTCTAGATCTATCCATCCTCTGATAGAATTACAGGGTAAAGATGAAAACCATATAAATGCTGACCCTGACAAAGACAGAGGGAAAAACCTCACCCTCAACGCCTCTATGGCCGATGCCTCCCCACACTGTGCTAGGAATCGACTCACGTGCTCGTAAGTAGAGACGTTGTCTTGCCCTGAAAACTTGGAGAAGTCTGGAATTTTGTATCGGCCTGGCAATGGCACTCTGTCGAACTCCTTGGGGTACAGGTGCCTATACACCGTAGAACTCTCCTTGGGCTTCAAACCGAACTGATCTCACATCACCTCGGCTATCATGTCGGCCCAGTATCCTGCGGGCCGATGCGGGAGGTCTTGCTGGTAAGATTGCTGCAGGCCCTCTGCTTGATATTGCCTGGGGGAGTACGGTTGGTAGTGGTGATTCAGGTTCTGTGCGTCGTACTGCCCTGCAGTGTACTGCTGGTAGCCTTGCGGCGCGTTGTACGCAGCTGGTTGTGGAGGGTTGCCAGACATGGGGATCTGAGGTTGTCCGGCCGATGGCTGGTTGAGTGGAACTTGCTGCATCGGCTCGATCGCTGGTTGTTTCCCCTTCGTCCATTGTGCATACTGTTCCTCCTTGATGTGCTGAGGGCTTCCTCCCGTTTGCCTGGTGAGGACCAACGGCAAGGTTGGTGTCGGTTGCGCCGATGGAGGTGGCATCGGTGCCGTCGGCTGTGGAGCCGTGCTCAGGTCGTTCCTCAAGGTCCGATAAGCAGGGAACTTATTTTCTGGCAAGAAAATCGGCCCTTGAGGCTTGTACTGGTGAATTGAACCATGTAGGATCGACTTGACCGTATTGGTCAACGTATTCACCAGGATCCCTGACTGGTTGACTAGCGCAGAATGAACTGCGGAGTCGATTCTGTCTTGCAACGTCGGCGCAGCGTTTTCTTCGGTCTTGACGGCGTGGTCGTGTGCCGCTGCCGACGTGCTGGCTCCATCTCCAGGGCTCGGCATTACCACCTTAGATTTTTGGATAAGGGTGCCTTGCCGAGTCCTAGAGTATGTCTGCAGGTACATGTTTTGGAACTGCTCGACCAGCTTTTCCATCTCGGCTTTCTACTCTTCATTGAGCTGGTCGACAGTCACACAGACGACGTTCTCCTCGGAGATCTCAGCCTGCTTTGACATCTTGCAGTGGTCTTCTTGTTGTTGCGAAGCTTGCGTTCTTGTGGTCCCACCGGGTGTGCCAAAAGCATGTTGGCGTAGAATTTAGACCCGCCTCGCAACAAAACGGGTTCCACGTTTCCACGGCGGCCTGGGAGGTCTGCTTAGCTCCAGTGCAGGTCCAATGGCTTGCCTGGGTGCGTGCAGGGCGTGCCAGTTGATTTGATCTAGAATCAACAAGAATAAACAAGTAAACCATGTGAGAAACGATGGCCGATCGGCCGATAGGCCGATGCTGCATCGTGGAGGCCTGGCCGATAGGGCAAAGCTATATCGGCTTACTTGAAATAATAATATGATGTAACCGATGAAACTGATCTAATCCCATCAGCCCATGTTAATATGTTTATAGCGAATCACTGGAATCGGCTGATGAGGATTGCATAAAGATAAATACACTAGCTAATACTCCAGGGAGAACTTATACAAGCCAATCGGCCAATATAAATATACCAATCACAGAGAGATCCTAAGAATACCCTGTAACCGATATGCTTATATTCACCAATCCGCCTGTATAAGTGGCAAACACATGCAAGAACATAGCTGATCACATGCATTAGGTAAGACCGGCTGAAACCCCAGTGCTATCCTTAATTACGATCGGAAAACAAGCTTTGGGTGAAACCTCGAAACACGACTAAGGTCGATAGCAACTCATAGTGTAGATCGAGAGTTAACACAAAGAAAATCAAGTCGTCGATCGCTTTTGGGGATGATAGATGCCTTAGATAATCTGGACGAGCAAGCTAATTCGATCATCGTTGGCAATAAACCCTAAAACGAGTTAGCCGCTGGCGAGATAGAATTAGAAAACCGCATCAAGATTAGCTAACACACGATAAACGACGATCACATCGCCAGGGCTTAACGTGCCTAAAGCGACACGCTATCCCTGACGATGTAGATCGTCGGGTACGAGTTCTTACCTCTGCTTTTGGGAAGCAAGAACTCGTCGGGAGTTAACCTCTTGCGAGGGTTGGCGATGCGCCGATGGTAGATTAAACTTGGTTGATTGTATGATTGATTGAGAGAGTTTCTATGTACAAACTACCGGGATATTTATACCCGAGATTACAACACGGTTTGTGTAGGACACGATCTTATCTCTAATTAACAAACAAGTCTTTGCGGCAGACTCTTGCCAAAAATTAGATCTAAACCTACTTGATTTACAAGATACAATTGCCTAAAACCGAGCCTTATCTCTATTTGGCAACCACCTTGAAGTTTATCTCGAGCCCAGACCAAGCCCACGCTGACTCTGTCAATTTTTAGCCTCTATCGGCCGATGACCATATTGAATCCGTATCGGCCGATACGCTCTTCCTGGTAACGCCTCTCCCAGTCCAATACGCCTACCGAGTCCGATACGAAACCTGGTCTGACTCTAATCCATCACTTCTCTCCGCGTCGGTTTCTTCTCCCTTCTCCGGGCCGATTATGAAAATCTGCTGTCAACAGGTTCGGATTCGAATTCCGATTTCGCGATTTTCTCCGGGACTGAGCTGAGGGAGGAAACACGAGATCCTGGGCACACGACAAGACACATCCGAAGAGCAAAATTTTCGCAAATAGAATTTTTAGGAATTAGGTTTTCCCGCTAACGCCACGACAAAACGGGCGTTACAGTAATTACTTGTTACTTCTTTCTATAGCCGATCATGATTGTTTTGGGTTTAATCTTCAACATTTACCCATCAGCTAGTTATTTAGGTTATATAATCGTATGACAATATACTTTAAAAGATATCAATCTTATGCTGCATCGATTGAATTCGGCGTATAGGATTGGTTATGTTAAGGAAAAGTTGTTTATGATTATATTTAATCTAAATATAGCTTATGAGTAGCATTCTCTACCTTATAACCGATTCAGCTTGTGCATCGGCCAGGTTTTTACGATACGTCATCGGCCCACCAGCCGATCGGCTATCGTTTACTAATATTATTTTTCTTGTATATCTTGTTGGTTGTAGAATCAAACCAACTAACACGTCTTGAACCCGAAAGCAAGATTTGGACCTACACTAGAGATAAGCAGAACTCTCAGGCCACCGTGTTTTCTCATCAACACCAGCCCAGCCGATTTGCCTAGGTGACCGAGAGAGAAAAGTGGGAAGTAGGGAAACCCTACTTCCCTTCACCGCCTAAAGCGGCGTCCACCACCAAGCGCGCCGGCCCCTTGGGCACGGCGGCGGCGTTAGAGGTCGTCGACTATCGACATTGAAGGGAGTTGGGACGGCGCACAACGAGGAGGTCATTGACGACCCATCCACTGCCCCGATGGGTAGGACGACGGTGACGACGTCACTCCCGTGTGGCAATTTGGTGCGGCGGCGGCTCGGTGGCACACGACGGAGTTTCGTGTCGACCCACGCATCCTCATGATGGCGGCGAGGTGAACTCAACGATGGCAACCAAGACCCTAGCGACGGCAACCAAATTGCATTCAGCCATGTCGTTTCGGCGAAGGTTAATCCAATAGCAGGCGGTCGACGGCCCATCATCCCCCCACCACGGCTCGACGGCAGCATCAATGGGAGGTCAACGGTGGCGGCGCCATGCTTCGGCATTAACTCCAGCGACAACGGCGACATGGGTTTGGGGCTTTTTCTAGGACAGTGGTTTCCCGCAACGGGATCGACGCAAGGCCGATGGCGTGCCCAACAGCGGTGGTGAACGACGGCCGACATGTCTCCAAGTCCAACTACACAGACTGAGACTATGTCGCCACGTTTCCGGCGTGGCGTCATCAGAGAAAGAGAGAAACAGAGAGATGCGAGGGAGGCGGGTGAGTCGGCCGATTCGACCCATCCGAATTAGGCACAACTCCAGTCTAGCGTTTTCCATCAATTTTAGTGGTATTAATCACACGATTTTCTCCATCGTTCACGTGCTTAACGTAAATCTTTGGATGGAATATTTCATGGTTTATCCCGCGTTCACGTAGCCGTATTCATGGTACATATGCATCGCCTGCACAGGTAGGCAGCACACATGGATCCACCGTCCACGCACAGCATGGACGCAAGCATGCAGGTCCAGGGCGCTTGGCATCGGCTACTCAACGTACCAGTGCAGCTCGATCTCAATTGCCGCAATCCCGTCGATACATGCAATCAACAAAAAAAACACCAGGAAGATCAACTTATTAGCGAGCAAAGAGATATGATTCATCTATTGATGCATGCCATGCTTAGGTAAATTGTGCATAAGACGATGCACGTGTTTGCTCCTAGTAATTAACCGGCCATTTGAGTGTGCGATCAGCGGTGGCAATAGGCCATGGGAACAGCACATCGATCCACCTGCGCTGCTCCATGCGCGGCGGAAGGAGAGGAGCACTGGCGTCGGCCAAATGCACAAGGACGAGAACTACATTGTCTCGAACCTCAACCGGCACATGAAAAAAATACCACACTACCACAGAAAAGGCTATTGGTACCAGTTGGAAACCCGAAATAGGTGTCGGATTTTTTAACCAGCGTCACGGAGGCGGCACTGATGAGAAGACTCAAATATGTCGGTTTAGGGGTCCCAAGAATAGAAAAAAAGCGGCTCGAGCTCCTAATCACCCATGAGATCCCAATCACACAGTCATACAATTACACAAATAATCCATGAACAATCACAGAAAAATCTACGAAGGAATCACACAAGAATCCATGAGCAATCACACAAAAAATGGAGTCGTTGCCGCCATCAGAAAGGGTGGATCCACCGTCGGGGAGAGTGGAGCCGCTGCCTCTGGAGAGAGAGGATCCACTGCCGAGGAGAGTGGAGCCCGGCCGCTAGGGCTTCTCCTTCGTCTCAACCCCCGCAGCCTCCCCTCCCGCCGAGCCGCTGTCTCCCCTCCCGCCGGATCTAGCGGAGGGGAGGGCACTGCCACCGTCGTCGGGCCGCCGCCTTTCCTCCCGTCGGACCACCACCTCCCCTCCCGCCAGGCCGCCGTCGCCTCACCTCCCGCCGAGCCGTTGGGCCGCCGGCGCCTCCCCTCTCACCGGATCTAACGGAGGGGAGGGGGCCTCCACCTTTGTCAGGCCGTCACCGCCTGCTGGCCCTCGCATTCTCTCCTACCAAGAAAGAGAGAGAGAGAGTGCGAGAAAGGGAGGAGGAGGAGAGAGAGGGTGAGAAAGAGTGACTGGACGAGGATAAGGCCAGCTTGGAGATAAGGAGGAGAGAGAGCACGCGGTGGGTGGGGTTCGGCTCGGCTTGATTTTATGAGTGTCGGTTTTTTAGAAAACCGGCACCTATAATATATTGTAGGTGTCGGTTTTAAAAAATGACACCTATAATATATTATAGGTGCTGTTTTTTTAAAAAAAAACTGGCACCTATAGTATTGGTGTCAGTTTTTCTACAAAATCAGCACCTATAATCATTTAAAGGTGTCGGTTTTTTGTGTTTTCAGCCCGCGAAAGTGGGAAAAGGTCTATAAGTGCTGGTTTTAGCACTTTCGACACCTATAGTGCCGACCTCTATGTGTCTTTCTGTAGTAGTGCCAGGAGATCAATCTGTAATTAGAAATAAATCTAACAATAGTAACAGATTGGAACAACAAACCAATGATAGCAAAGGTGATGATAAAGTGTTGTAAACCAACGTACCTATCAGCAAATCACCGGATCCGTTCCTTGTCCCTCCCACGGCAGTAGAGACGTGAGATGATGTAGAACACCCATGCCCTTCCCTTTGCCCTCAAGAACATTGCAGAAATAGACAATGAACACAGATATAGGGTAGAGCTCTCTCTTTATTATAGATCTGATTCTGGAGTACAAGCCAACCATAGATGTTTCACCTTGCCCCTGTATATATAGGAGTCTTAGGACGAGATAGAACCTTATGTCTATTCCGATTCGGATTGGCCCACAAGAAACATATCTCCTAGAGATTTGTTTTACAACACTCTCCACCTCTCTCCTCTTTTCCCCATCTCTCTAGGGCGGGTAGCCAGTAGCGATTGCGGCCGGGTCCACGGTGGAGGAGCTGGCCCACGCGTGACAGGTTTGCGATGACGTTCGGCACGGTGACCGAGTAGAAGGAGGAGGACACGTGGTTGTAGCACAAGAATGTGAGGCTGGCATGGGAGCTGGCCTGTGCGCGACGGGTCTAGGACCGCGTTGTTGACAAAAAATCCGCGTCCAGCTGATGACGTGCCAGTCTGCGTTGACGCGAACCGTGTCAAGGCACACGAAGGCTTGGGAGATCTATTTAGCTCCAGTGCAGGTCCTAAACTTTGATGAGATGCAGGCATGTAGTTAGCTTGATCCTGCAACTGACAAGATATATAAGTTGAAGATTGCAAAGCCGATCGGCCATCAAGCCGATATAGCAATTCTAGCCGATGTCGATAGGGTTTTGAGCAATCGGCTATATATCCAATGTAGATTCTGATACTTGAGTAAATAATGATATAAAGACAATCGACTGATAATAATGTAATAATACAACAATATAATCCAATAGAAACCAATCGGTCAATAATGATATGATAGAATAAATGTTGATCCGAAGGTTAAAGCATACAACGGCTGGAGATCCGATGTCGTTAAACCCAAATGATTAGATAATATATGAAGCCTTTGTTATCATCGGCTAAAACCAACTTGTATGTAATCCTTATAAACCAATGCAATGTCCAGATAACTCGTCGGCTGAAACCCCGATGAAACCCTTATTGGCAATCAAAGAGCAAGCTAGTTATTACAATTCCAAACACAACTTAGTAGGTCAAACCCAATTGATGCAGCACTAAGTATGGAAGGAAGCAGAAGGTCTAGACAATCGAGCCTTTGATTGATTTTCAGGATGGTCATGTGTTAAATTTAAGTAAGACAGTAAAACCATTAAAAAGAAATTTAACACATCAGATAAGATCGGCTAACCCTCCGATGAAACATTAGCATGAACCTATCGGCTTAACAAGACTTAGATTATCAACAACAATCTAGTAGGTCGAACCCAACCGATGCAGCACAAGATTGTATATAATAAACTAATGCTCGATGAGCGGATAAATCTGTCTAATGTGATGGATATAACAAATCTATCTAAAGCATCATTGTGATTGTAGAGAAATATCGGCTAAGATAGAAGATCAGACCTAACTAAGACAGTCCCAGCTAAATCGATGCGTCTCTAAACACAATGTTATTAAAGATAGAATCGAAATATCAAGTACGCAAATATATCAACCGAACCAGAGTGATTGAAGAGATCGAAGCGATGCAGCCTTGAACAACACCAATGTTGCCGATACATTCACCAGGGCTGGCGAAACGTTGGACTTACCCCTTCGCCGGAAATCGAAAGCCGATATAGCCCTGTGTCAGGTGCCAAATTCCACCGGTTGATAAGTAAAACCTCGGAAAACAGGGTAGCGATGCGCCAAAAGTTGTATATTGATCCAGAGATCCATTACATAGACCCCAGATGTACATATTTATACCCATGAGTAGATACTAGTCCTTATTGGACATGACACAAACTTTCCTAAAGATAAAATAAAAGATACAAGTCATGATCAGACTTTAAACAATATTTCCTAAAAATAAAAGGAAACTAACTAACTCCGCCTAGTTAATAGATAAATTGTGATGCCGCATCCTCCTTGAACTCGGTCTCTTTGAGATAAATTTCCTTCAATTGATTAAATTCCTTAACCGAATCCACCAAGAATTCAACTACTGGCAAGTGACAATTCCCATCGGTTGATTCCACAACTCTGAAGCCAATACTGACTCTAGGCTGATGATGATTTCGGGCTTACCAAATTTACACGCGTGCGGCACCTCATGTTGCACGAGTTCTTGCAAACTCATTGGCTACGGTGATGACGACTGCCAACAAAGTTTGTAGCTGCGGCAGTGCCGATGCACGGGAGGGAGTCTGTCGGGTTCGAGCTACTACGACAGTGCTGGAGTGGCTCAAGCTGTGATGGCAGCGAATAGGCAGCGGAGTTCACAAAGGAGCTCACTGGCGTCATGGTTCGCGAAGACGGCGGCCGAGAACTCGTCACACAGCGAGGCAATGAGGTTGTCCCGTTGTCAACCACCACGCCGGTTGCTGCTGCAACACCCACGGCCCCCCTAGAGAGAGATGGGGAAAGAGGGGAGATGTGGAGATAGATGGGGAGAAAGAGGGGTGAGGTGGAGATAGATGGGAATAGTGGAGAGGGGGAGATTGAAGGAAGAAGAAAGTCACTGACATGTGGACCCAATTACATGTGGTCTCTACATGTTTTTTAATTTTCTCTTTGGTGACTAGGATGCCACATTAACCAAAACAACCATCAATACTGTCATGGAACCTAATTCGAACTGTTTGCTAAGATGGAGGGTGAAGATTTCTAGTATTGTAGTGCAGGATACCAATTAAACTCAAAGTAAAGATAAGAGACGGTAAGTGGACTTATTCCTTGCTAGGAACCTTAAGGAATTTTTAGCATTTTTAATTTTATTTATTTAAAGATTTCCAAAAATAATTTTTTGTTTTAAAATATTGCAAAACTAATCTCCAATCGCCCCTGGGAGGGCGAGATTTAAAAATCACCCTCCCAGAGGGCGATTTTGATGACGTAGCAGACGGCGCCGGCCGTTGGGCGCCGTCTGCCCGCGTCGCGGCATTTATGCAAAAAAGTCCCTTGCCGCCCTCGGCAAGGGCGATTTTTCCTTGGGGGCCGCCTGCCAAAGGGTGGCCGCCCTGGCAATTTTGCAGGCGGCCCCCTTGCCGCCCTTACAGAGGGCGATTTTTGTCTGTGCGATAGGGGGTCGCCTGCAAAAAGGATGATTTTTGAATTTTTCCCATGTTAAACTATTTTAACTTTATTTAAGTAAGGTTATACAAATATAACAATATTTGTAACGTAAAAAACTATCAAAATATATGTAATGTTAAATATAATAAAACTAAGTTGATAATATAAATGTTGCTATATTTTTTATAAACTTGATTATGCTATAATTTTTTATAAACTTGATTAAACTTTTAAAAAGATTGATTGAAAAAAATCAAAACGACTTGTAATATGAAACATGCAACAGATAAATTGTAGTATTTTTTGTAAGAAAACAAATTTCCTTGTAATTTGCTACTGAAACACATCAAAGCTGATCAGTTGTGTGTTCTCGATGAGAATATGGAAAAAGTGCAACTACAACTATAGAGGGGTGCGGCAAATTTGCAGGCAACCCCCTCACCGCCCTTGCAGAGGGCGATTTTTGGCCTAATCTCGCCCTCTGCAAGGGCAATTTTTGGTCGGCATCCCATAAAGCCCTGATGGCCTGAGGAAGTGCTCATTTCAACCGGTCACAATTGAAGGAAAAAAAAGAGAGAGGTGAGGAAGAAGGAGAAGAGCCGCGAAGCGTTGTTGCTGTGCTTATTCGATCGCAGGTTAGTACAATATCCCGACGTATGGTTATATTTTGTGTTGCATACTAGTGTAATTACCATGTATTTGAAATTTGTGAGTAGATCTGTAGCACTTAGATGCGGACCCTAGATTTTTTGCGAGTAGATCTGTAGCACTATGAGTAGATATGTTGAAATTTGTGAGTAGATCTGTAGCACTTAGAAGTGTGAATAATTTTAGGCTAGATTTGTTGTGCACACGTTTGGTTTCTAGTAGTACTATATTTGACCATACAATGAGAAGTATTAAGGGTGTTTACAATATTTGATAGTTGTTTTTTAAAACTGTAGGATGCCAAGGCGTGGAAAAGCTACCAACTCAAGGTAACATAAATCGTTTCTGTGATATTGTGTGTTATTCGTTGTGCATGAAATGAGGAATCCTAGATTAACGGGTTAGGGTGTTTCATTTATTGTTGACTTGTAGTTATCGCCCGAAAACTGGAAATGCCTTCAACCCATTGCCTTTGCCTAGAGGTGTTCCAGTGCCCATGTGCTGGTGCGGTGATCCTTGCAAGGTAGCCAAGTCCGATGAAGAGGAGACATACATGCAGAGATACTGGATGTGTGCCAATTTTGAGTTTGAGCCAACACCTGAGATACGCCGCATTAACTTAATTGTGAGGAAGTGATGTTTTGTAATAATTATTTGGTGTATTAAGTAGTCTTGAACAACTTATTTGGTTAGTAAACATTGCATTTGTTACAGACCCCTCCACCGCTATGTGATTTTGAGCAGTGGATCGACACCGAGATCAAGCCGCAAAACAAGAAGCGGTTGGCGTACATGCAGCGATGGGATGCAGTGCGCAAGGAGAAGATAGAGCAGAGACGCAAGGAGGAGGCCACAGAAAAAGAGCACAAGGCTGAGGCGGAAAGGAGGCGTGTTGCTGCGTATAGGGAGGAGCGGGAGCGGAAGCTTGAGCGTGCGCGGCGAGCGAAGGCAGCAATGGAGGAGAATCCCGATGCGCAGAGGAAGGGAAAGTGGCCTCGTTGCACTCAGTAGTATGCACGAGTTGGTAGTTGTATGGTGTATCGATGAATAATGTTGCGTCATTACAACCTCACAACGTGTAGTGAACTAACGAACTTAAAATGTTATTTAGTTTGTCGTAAAGTAGTTGAAATCTGAACGATACAATACATGGCATATGTTTCATAAGAATTATTGCACGTAATTGTTTCACTAAGTGGGTAGGAACGTGTTCCATCGGTTCGTGGGATCTCCGTATCTATCCACTCAACGAAGTTGCAAACCCAACGAAATGCCTACGTAACATGTTACCATGATGTATGATCAAGTTAGCGTTCTGCGTATTCAGAATTGGTACTAGAAATTGGAGTGCGACGACTGAATAGAGTTATATACAAAGAGGTAACAAAAAGTTACTAACTGTAAATATTACAAACAGGAAGGACTCGTAGCCTACTGGCAAGGCCTCTTACCCCTACCCCTCCTAGCCTGCGCCCTAATGTGCCCCTGAGAGTACGTGACAAATGTCTCACAAGTTCATGTCTCACAAAATGACAACAGCATTACAATAGTTCATGTCTCCCAAGGATAAATATTACACACATGACAAATGACAACAGCATTACAATAGTTCATGTCTCTCAAGGATAAATATTACACACATGACAAATGACAACAGCATTACAATAGTTCATGTCTCCCAAGGATAAATATTACACACATGACAAATGACAACAACATTATAAATACTACATCAAATGGATCATCGCTAGACTAAAAGGCTGACAGGAATAATCAAGTCATTGCATCGCCAGCGGATGACGTAGTGGCCGCAAAAGAACGCCTAGGACGTGGTCGCCTCGTTGTTGTTCCTTCTCCCGATGGACGGCGGCCATCGGTTGCCTGTCCAGATAGACCAGAACCTGGGACGGTTGGAGATTGTGAATTCTTCGGGCATTTCTTGTAAGTATGCCCGTGTTCATCGCATTTACTGCACCGTAGAGTCCTCCCCCCTGCCTCCGACTCGTCCATGTCGTTTCTGATGCGTCTCGACTGACACCGTCCCTTTTTCAGCCTTAACTTCGACGGATCTGGAATGTATAACACCCGTGGCCTCAGAGTTGTGTAAGATCCAGATATCCCGAACCCATATATCTCCTCCTTGCATGTATGAAATATTGCTTCTTTCCTGTAGTAGGGTGACACATAGATATCGGGAAGTATGCCGCAATCCCCAGCTGCTGCAAGTACGTGTGAGCAAGGCAGATGTCTAAGCTTGGGCTTCATGCAGCTACAACTGTAACCGCCCTCCGCATGAAGCACACATTCCTGCATAGCTTGAACGCGGTTGATGCCACGCCTTCTCCTGTCCACACACATGATCTCGTACCTATGAACTTGGGTACCTTGGGGAATAACTCTATGCTTCATAGCCTTTGCTATTTTATCTTGCATATACTTTGTCACCACACTCCCAAATACAATGTTGTTATCGGCCATCGAAGGGGCAATTTTCTTGTATCTGTCCCTGAAGTATGCCTGAGTGCCATGAAGGATAAATTTCACAATACCGACCAGTGGGAGTCCTCGCACTCCTCGCATCACCCAGTTGTACACCTCGGCCAGGTTGGTTGTCATTATACCATATCGAGACCCGTCAGTGTCATACAACACAGACCACTTTTCTTTCGGTTCATTCTCTATCCACTGCGAGAAATTATGTATTGATGATGCGGACCTTCTTCTCATTGTTGGCGGGTCATCATGTAGTGGACCAAGAGGTACTGGAGGATCGTCATCTTGTGGCCGACGAGATTGCTCGTCAGTTTGCTTTGTTGTCAGCTCATCCAACCTTCTCCACAACTCATTGAATTTTTTCTCTTGATTCTGACCACATAGCCTCTTAAATAGATCCATCAGGTGCTTGTTCTTGAATTGCTTATAGAAATTGGCTCCCATATGACGCATGCACCACCTACTCCGAACATCATGCCACCTAGCTGGAAGTCCCCTCTCCAGCCAACCATTCTGCAGGTAGTCAATTGCCTTCAACATGCCCGCATGACGATCATGAATGAGGCAAACATTGGGCCTCATATGCACGACTTGGCAGCAAACTCTCTCAAGAACCAATACCAGCTTTCGGTGCTCTCACTCTCAACAAATGCAAACGCCATAGCTAACACCTAGTTGTTCCCATCGGCTCCAATCGCCGTCAGTATCTGACCTCTGTATTTGCCTGTCAAAAAGGTTCCATCTATGCACAACACAGGGCAATAGTGCACAAATGCGTTGATGCAAGCACCCAGCGAGAAAAAGGCTCTTTGCAGCACACTCTTGCTCGGGTCATTAGACGACGGAAAGGTATGAATGTCATAATAGGTATTGGGGTTTCTCTGAGCAATGGTGCCTAACAGACGAGGCAAGTTATCATAGGATGCTTCAAATGTGCCATACCTCATCTCCAAAATCTTTTGTTTCGCCCTCCAAGCCTTGTAGTAGCTTATAGTATACTTGAATTTGTTTTCAATGTGCCTAATAATGGAGCCCGGTTCAAAGTCCGTGTTACAAACCACATCGCTGTACATCTCACCGGCAACGAAAGCTGAGGTGATGTTGCGGTGATACTTATCAACCCCTGGCAACCAACATGTGTGCTCACCAACAATGTTCACTTTCCAATAGTCATTCCATTTTCCCTTATATGCATGAACGCGCCACGGACAATCATCCTTCGTGCACTTCACGTCATACACATAGTTCGTAGACTTCACCACCCTAAACTATCTATGCAAGGAGACCGCCCAATGCTTCACCGCCTCTTTCATGTCTTCCTTATGAGCATACCTGGCACCTTGGATTACCTCGTTATCCTTGTATTCAAAGGGTGCTTGCTGCCCCTCTGAGATAACAAGTTGAGAGAAATCAGCATTTGTCCAATCAACAGGCATCACATCTTCCTCCTCGTCCGATGATTCAACGCCCTCCGCCTGCTCATTTTCAGAATCTTCCCTCTCCATTTCCTCAACAATTGCTTCGATTCTCTCCCCCTCATCCGCCACGCCTATTGCCTCCTCCAACCTTGCTTCATTACCCCCAGTTCGCATCGATGGTCCAACATTCTCCACAGCATTGCTAGGACCTTCACCATCCTCTGTTTGCACTGTAACACTGCTGTCGATTTCATGCAATGCCACAAAAATAACAAGGGCCCAGGACCTTTCAAAGGCCATCTACACATAACGTCTCCAGGACTCGGTGTTATCTATAGGCATTAGTTCCCAATAATATCCTTCTGTTGCACGACTGACTACAACGGATAGGGACATTGTGTTCACTCTTGTATCCACTTTAAATCCACGTAGTAACCAACTATAGACTGACTCAAATGTTTTATCGACTGGCCTATCGATGCCCTTCGATTTCATACTAAATTCTGACAGATCAACACCATCTCGACCATATCTAACAATGCCTTTACCGTGAATTATCTGAAATATGACCTTGCTTGCCATTGCGCCTGATAAACAGATTCAAACTGAGTTTATTTCGTACTACAAATATGTTGCCTAGATCAATCTGTGCCTAAGTTAAATTCTATAACATTATGTTCTCTGTTCTAGATCTTAAAATATACCGAATTGGTTTTTTGATCTAGATGTACCGCCAATCATACTTATTTTCTACATATGTTCATCCAAATCGGTCAAATTCCCACAAATAAATCATGTCGTAATTTATAAATCAATAACTAAGTGCTACACATCTATTCAAATATTAAACAAAATTCTACACAAAGAAATGTATACATAGGTAAGGATATATCCTACATATGTTCATCTAAATCGGTTTGTTCTAGGTCAAATTGACTAAAATAAATCATGCCCTAATTTTAAAATCCAGATTATAGTGCTACACATCTATTTAAATAATATAGACATAGATCAGAATATATTCTACGTAGGTTCATCTAAATCGGTTCGTCCTAGGTCAAACTCCCTAAATTATATCATGCCCTATTTTATAAATCAAGATCTTACTACTAAACAACTATTCAAATATTCACAAAATATTCTTTTTTTCTAATATTCTACACAAAATAAATAACACAAACATATAGCGGGATATTGTATTTACCTGCGATCGTGTATGCACACCGACAAGGCTTCGCTGCTCTCCTTCTTCTTCCTCACCCCTCTCTCTGTTTTTTCTTCTGGAGTCTCGAGTGCTGCAAATGACGTCGTCCTTAACGAACTCAGCTTATATAAGGACCAGGCCAAAAATCGCCCTTGCAGAGGACGAGATTGGGCAAAAATCGCCCTCTGCGAGGGCGGCGAGGGGGCCGCCTGCAAAATTGCAAGGGCGGCCGCCCGGCAAAAATCGCCCTTGCCAAGGGCGGCAAGGGGGCCGCCTGTAAAATTGCCAGGGCAGCCGCCCTTCTGCAGTGGGCCCCGCGAAGGGGAAAAATCGCCCTTTCCAAGGGCGTCAAGGGACTTTTTTTGCAAAAAAGCCACGACACGGCAGACGGCGCCCAACGGCCGTCTGCCACGTCAGAAAAATCGCCCTCTGGGAGGGTGATTTTTAAATCTCGCCCTCCCAAGGGCGATTAAAGATTAGTTCTGCAATATTTTAAAACGTAAAATTATTTTTGCAAATCTTTAAATAAATAAAATTAAAAATGCTAAAAATTCGAACCTTAAGTCCATACCACATGGGCTGAAACGTAATCGTGTGAATACGATTACGTGGGCCAGTGGGCTGGCTGATGAGTAGTTTGGGCCTACTGTTATGAGCCCATTAGACTCAGCCTAACATTGTTCTTCCTAGAGAGCAGAGCTGTTCTTCCGACGTGCATGGTTTATTGTGTTTGTACGAGTACCTGATCGACCTTAAATTCTTCATGGACGTTATCACAAGTATTAAGTTGCATCTTGTGCCAGCTAACACTGGAGCATTTTCATCCTTTTTTTTAAAAAAAAACTTGACCATTACTGCATTAGTGCAGTACTAGTTACTGTTGGCCACTGGCTGAACCGTCGATTCATGATTGTTTCTCACTGTAGTACGTCAGTTCTTGTTAGTTGTTACTACAAACAAGTAGAGATGTGGTATTGTATCCAGGGTTAACATCTTCGACGAAAACTGTAAAATTTTGAGGTTTCGACGTGGGACAAAATCAATTTTCGAGTGAAATTTTAAATGGTTCTCGAGTATTTAAATTTGAAACAGTAATTTCGACCAAATAATATGACTAAAATTTGGTGAAAACTGTCGTACCGATAGAGTCGAGACCAGCGCTCAATCGGAAAAGCGAACCTCGATTGTATTCATCTATAGCTGGACGGCTAGCTCCATCATGGCATGATGATATATAACTCGATCCTTGTTCTTCCTCTCGCCGCACTAGCCAGTGGCCACCCTGCTGGTCCATGGACCATGAATGATTAACTGCACCTGCATCGAACGACTGATCATGCATGCGATGGCCTGCACCTAGATAGGTAGGTTCTACTTTCGTCTCAAAATATAAAAATATAATATTAAAATATATTTTAAGTACTACGAATATAAAATAAATATAGAACAGACGATAAAAAATTTATTCAAATTCATAATATTATATTATGATATGTCACATCTAATACTAAATTCTTATATTTTTAAAACGAATGTAGCTATACAGCCCGCCAACGATGATGACGGCGGGGACCCAGCTGGTCTGCACAGCACGTCGCCGGCCGGCCGGCCGGCCGCCGATGGATCGATCGGTCGATCTCACTGTCTTCATGCGTAAGCCCAGCAAGGGGGGACCGGATCGACCGGCACCTCTGCTGCAGCTGCATACTCTATGCAGTTGTGCATGCACGCGACGAGGCAACGAGCTGCCGCTGCGGCTGCTGCCAAACTGTTGGAGTGGGGGAAGGAGCCAGCTGCTCGTTGGTTGTTGCTGCTGAATTGCTGATGCTGATGCTTGTGTGTGGTGTGCACTGGCATGGCACCTGCCTCCCGTTTCACTTTCACCTTCACGGCATGTCCCTGCTTGTTTTGCTGACACTGAGAATCTGAGACAGCGATGTGATGATTAGTCTCGTAGAAACGGCTGCTATTACTCCCTACATTCCAAAATAAATAAAAAAATATAACACAAAATTTATAATATTAGAAAATGGCATATCTCGTATTAAGTTTATTGATTTTAAAATAGAGAAAGTACTACATAAAAGTACTACTGTGTCATCTCAACAAGCTCTACTGTTACTACGAGTACTTTCACCTGCAGGATTCTCCTCCTGCTGCTGCTACAGTACAGTCAGCCATACGGATGTCATCTGCAGTTCTGCACTAGTAGTAACGTTAGTTACAGCAACAAATTAACTAGCCAAGAAATCCATGTGTAACTAATGGTCAGGTGCAATACAGATAAAACTGCCAATCCAGCGTACTGTACCAGCTGAAAAAATTTGCTGTACGGAAAATGGAACAACAACAAGGCCTACCCATTCATTGGGTCATCTTGTGGTGCTTCTGTTCTTGAGCCAATCGGGTACAGTGTCATGCATCATCAGGATACTGTTCACAGTCACACCTCACATTGTAACACTATTTGTTCATGCTTTCTCTCTCTTTCTTCCACTTTGTCTGCCTTCACTAAAGTCCCTCTTTATGCTGACAGAAAGAGGGTAGTACGAAGCAATGACAGCATGCATGACCTGAGAGGGTAAAAGGCCGAGTCTGATGACACACACACATACTCCTAGTACTCCCTGTTTCTCTCCCCCATCATCTCCTTCGTCACCTTCGATCTCCATCACGTCAGTCTTCGCCAGTGCGCCAGAAGAAAAAGCTCCAATTTAGATCATCCGCAATAAGCATTCTCACAAGCACACGCACACGCACAGAAGAGAGATCTGCCAAAAAGATCGCGAATTTAGCTGCGCACACCTGCGCCCGGTACAAACATTTAGGCACCACACATCTAAACAACAACAGCTGTGAAATGATCAAATGATACTACTCCTAGTAGCTAGTACCAGCAGAACATGAAATTTTTTTAGAAATAATAGTATTTTAATGAAAAATCGTAAAAATAGTGGGCTTTTGCAAAAAATCGCAAAAAAGAGGCCCAGTCGAACCACGGCGAGCCGACAGGCCCAAATCGAACGTTGGAGGGACGACAGGCCGGATCGATCGTTTCGACTGGACCCTGTCGGTACGCGGCATGTCGACAGGCCGGGTCGACGGCCTAGTCAGTACGCGGCATGACGACAGGCCGGGTCGACGGCCCAGTCGAACGCCGGCCGTTCGACAGGCCAGGCCGGCCGGCCTTTTTTTTTAACTTGTTAAGTATAGTTTTTTAGTTATTCAAATTAATTTGTTAAGAGTTATTTTTAACTTGTTAATTATTAATTAATGACATATATTTTATAATTGATTAATTATAATTTGTAAGTTGTTTTCATAATTAAGTTTGTAAGTAGTTTTTGTAAATATAATTTTGTTATAATTGATTAATACCCATTTTTAATTGAATGTTTGGAGAAACACATCGGATTTTTAATTTATTAATTTTAGATATATCCATTTTTAATTTAGTAATGTACAGAACTTTTTTTTTAATTTGGTAAGAATTGTTTTTAAGTTGTTAGTAAATAATTAATGACATAATTGTTTATAATTGATTAATTATAATTTATAAGTTGTTATTATAATTATAATTTATTATAATTGATTAATACACATTTGTAATTGAATATTTGGAGAAACATATCGGAGTTATAATTTAATAATTTTAGATATATCCATTTATAATTTATTAATTTATAGAACCTTATTTTGCTTATCGGTTATTTTGGGAAATTACAAAAATCACTTTCGGATAGGGCCAAAAATTTGCAGAAGCGAAAATTGGTTCTGTCTATTTTCGAAAATTCCAAAAATCGTTTTCGGAGGACTCAAAAAATTTTGAATTCACAGAACATGTTTTTAGAAACCGAGAAGAAACTTTTTTTAAGAATTAATGTTGAGCACATCCATGACCATACCGAAACAAGGAGAAGTTGTAGTACAATTTAAACATGATACACCTGGTTCCATTGCGGTTACATAGATAAGATTAGATTCGAACTAGAAGGAAGGTAATGCAAGAGTTGAACACGACAACGATATAGTAATGGGACAACGAAACATGACATCACATATTTGACTAACGTAAGTTGTCCGATAGTAGCTAACCCCTATGTGAGGATCCCTCTCCCCTCTCAAACTGCTTTTTAGTAAACATGTATTGCTCTGGCAATTCAAGCTGCACCACACGGGAAGTTGGATCACTCAGAACCTTTTTGGTGTCTATCCATTCTTTGTATTGACATCTTCTTGGCGGTTCCTGCGAGAAACGAATAGACGTGAAGCGAACAAAGTTACTGAATGTTGTGATAAAATAAGGATTCATGATAACGAAAATATTTTCACCATGAAATTGTCGTCTACAATATTTGGGCAAACAAAGAACCTCTGACCCAAAGTTCTTGGCTTGGTGGAATGGAGAACCTGACAACGATCACCGCATCTGCATTTTGGACGGGCTTCCCATGGAGGGAGTGCCATCGTTAGCACCCGTCAGTCGCACTGTTCTTCACGACATTGTTGTTCGTAAGCAAATTTGAACGCCAAGTATTTCTCAGGACTTTCTGATGCGAAATACCAGCGTCCTTCTTGTTGACAAGTGGTTAGGTCGAGAACGGGATTTTCTGTATCGGCCCACTCGATGTATCCTCAAGCCGTAGCGCGGGCCTGACGAATAGATTTGGAAGAAGAATAAACAATCGCTCATGCAAACTGAATAAGCATATGCAGAAAATGAAATACCTCACAGTCATAGTTAGGGCACCTAAAGAAACGCCTTCCTCGAGTGTCTTGATTCCTCGAAGCCATTAGTTGGCATCGGTAACCGCAAAGACAGAGAGGCCGCTCGCACCAAGGTGGGAATAGGTATACCAAAGGATCGCTACGCCAGTTGGGATCCTCAACGCCCCGACGTCTAGCCATTGCCGAAAGCTGGTGCAATGAAGGGTTGTGGTAGCGCTTGTTGCCTACACAGATGAAGAAATTATGTGCTGCATCGCTCATTATGGGGACTTATGTAGGCACCAAAGATAGCAGTGAAAACCTTTACATGTCTACATCATGGGGCACGATGGGTCCACCTGATTACCGCCGAAAGTAAGAGTGGACGTATGCACCGAAAGTTGATCGTGACAAGTCAAACTGATAGTGTGTCCGTGCACTGTGGTATACTGTGCTATGTAATGGACCCGACACCCAAGCGCCGAAAGTTTGTTGTCGTATGCATAAGTAGTTATGACATGTAAGGGCATAGGCGCATGTGGAGTCGATCTCGCATTGTATTCTTGGTGTGTCTGATTTTTCGACAACGAAACGACATAGGTGCCGAAAGTAGTTTGTAACCACGCGTGAGCACAATGATGTCGATAGTGAATTTTTTCTAAATCTTGTAAAAAAAAATATAAAAGAAGTGATACTTTAGCACAAGTAGAAAAGACATTCAAAGGCAGTTTATCAAATAAGTGTATGTCATGAAGTAGTTCATACATATAATATGACATGAGTAGTAAATGCACAAAAAAATAATTCAGCACATAAATAACACTACAAGTCAAGAATGCCCCCCTCTCGCACGCTTGCTAGGCCCTCCCTTCTTACGTTGTCTGATTTGCTCTGTGGGATAGGTCAAATTATCAGGTGGGTGCCTATGTCGTGCCAGCTGCTGTGGAGTAGCATCCTCTGGCTGCACAGACTCCCCCTGCTGCGTAGGTTGCGTGACCAGAGGAGCACCGTACCAGTAGTCTATGCCAGCTTGCGCATCGGGTGCATCCGTCGCAAAGAAATCGTCCACGAACTGTGTTCGAGGAGAGACAGCAGGAACTGCAGAATGCCCCTGGGAAAACCCGTAGTCGTCACCTGTTGCAAAATAGAGGCGATGCCACATGTTAATAGTTAGTAACCATGCATAAAAATTAAGCGAACGATGATGGTAACTACGTTGTAAACAATACTTACTTGTGTGCTGTGTGTACCCTGACTCTGGTGCGCGCGGAGTAACGTAGAGTCCCCAACCCGGTGTGGGCGCCAAGTTGTCCCCTGTCGGCAGGTAGGAAAAGTCTGGCTGCGCGTAGGCTCCCTGGGTATCGTACACCTGCTGTGGCTGTTCACGTTGCGTAGGTTACGATATGGTATAAAACGGAGGTTGAGTACAATATGAACTGCATGTTAAGCAAGGCAAACGTGCCGTACCTGAGGCCGCGGTGGTGGCATACTCGATGCCAGAACCCCAAAGTCAGATGATCTCCCTGGGCGGACAGGGTTAGGCGTCTCCTGAAGCGAAGGCCGAGCGTGCGATGGACCGGCAACGTCGTAGTGGCGACGTGAAGTAGAGGAGCGGAACTGGTCCACACTAGAGCGTCATGGTAGTGGTGGCGATCCTGCCCGCCTGGAAGGCTGCACCACATCAGCCACGCTCCGACAGGAGACACGACAAAGTAGCGCCGCAGCCCGTGAACGGAAACTGCGAAGGACGGACGCCACGTCGTCCTGCCTGACGTGCTGAGGCCTTGTCTCTAGTCTCTGTAGCAACGTGTTGGACTCAGCGTGAACCTGTTCCACAAACTCGGCCTATTGAACGAATAGGGAAGGGCGTTAGAACAGTTGAACGTGTTCCACATGTAATGATAATCAACGAAAGCAACGACATACCATTGAGTTGTACGCAGCTCGAGGTTGTGGGGCAAACGTGTCCGTGATCGACGCCTGGTGAGGGACAGACGTTTCCCCTTGTGGCGGGAAACACCTCCAGCGCATAACACTACGGTACCAACGAAGGTACTGTCCGTACGAAGCTCCGTCGTCTGGAGGTGTTTGGAGAACCAAGTGCTCCGCCGCATGTTCCCACTCCGCAACCGTTGGCGCGATCGTCCGAACAATGGTCTCCTCGTGGGACAGACCGAGTCCCTTCTGGGTGTACCTGCGTAGCATTGTAATGAGCACGTAAGAAACGTATACAATGGGGTAAAACACACTACTTGCCTATAACATTATCGAACGGTGATGTTTATCGATCACCTCGTCGATCAGCGATACGTCATCCCTGGCAGCCATATCTACAAAATGCATGATTATAAGTGTCGTGAGCATCAGAAATGAATTAAAAAATGACAAAATTTTAATAGCAGAAGTCAAATACTGATAAAATGATGTGAAAAAGTTATGCAACGCGATAGTATCATCGTACAGGTTATGCAACGTGATAGTATCATCGTATAGGTTAAATACTAACAAGTTCAAGTGAACACACTCTAGAACTAGTAAATATAAATATTACAAGAAGAATAACTAAGGATTATTTCTCGAAGTCGACCTCCGCCCTGAAACACGCCGAATATCGCCACCTTCTGCATCTTTGCCTACATTGTACATGCTGCAATCTTTACGACTATGGTCTCCGCCACATACAATGCAAGCCTTTGAACGTCGCGAACAGGTGTTCGTTTCAGCTTCATCCATGTGGTTCTTGATTCGACGGGTCTTGCGACACCCCTTCGTGCCAACCAGCAAATTTGAGTCAGGCACCCAGTTGGCTTCCCCTGGGGGCCAACCACGCAATTCACCGCGCTAGGTCGCCTCCCATGCTCCCTTAGTAAAGTAAGGCGAGACGAATATGTTCGCATCGACACCACCTTTTGCGGAAGCGGCAAGAACATGAGAGCATGACAGATGTCAAAAAAAAGACTTGTTGCAGTTGCATTTGCAAGCATGATAGTCTGGCCACAACATGCACTCCAATGTGATGTCCGTACTCCCAATACCGACACAACTTTTGTCACGCAGACGTACCTCAAACAGCAACTCCCTATTCCCAGCAGGCCAGACCCTGTGCATTCCGCCTTTCTTGCTTTTCTCCTCCATGTATAGTGTGATAGCGGGGCTATACCTTACATTAGGATTGACAAGGTTAAGACTAGCCATGGCGTATCTTTTACAAAGATACTTCTGTGTACCCCTTGTGATGCCCTCCAGGATAGCAACAAGTAGTAAAGGACGTGTATTTTTCATCACCCAGTTGTACACTTCGGCAAGATTTGTTGTCATCACACCATACCGTGAACCATTGGTATCGTACAACAATGACCACTTTTCCCTTGGCTCATGCTCTATCCAGTCAGTGAAGCACTTTGTAGCCCTCCCCCGCTTCCTACATCGAGTAACAAATGGTGATTCGTTTGGAACGGGTTCCAGGCCTTCCGGCTCCTCTTGTCGGGCAACAACTGGTTTTTTTCGAACCTCTTGCATGTGAGTAGTGGTCAACCGATCCAGCTGTTCCCATATGGCGTCGAACTTTCTTTGCTGATTCTGCTTGCATAACTTTTTGAACAGGTCCATTAACCTCTTACTCCTGAATTGTCTGTAAAAATTTGCACCGAGATGTCGCATACACCATCTGCTATGCAAATCTGGCCAGGAAACCTCCTCAGTTACATGTTCCTTTAGCTGCTGCACCGCTGATAGAATGTCGGCATGTCGGTCATGCAGAACACACACATTTGGTCTGTTTTGAACAACACACCTTTTAATGTGACGCAAGAACCATAGCCAGCTCGATGTGTTCTCGCTTTCAACAAAAGCGAAGGCAACGGAGACGACATGGCTATCAGCGTCGACTCCGATTGCGGTTAAAATAGTTCCCCTATACTTGCCTGTCATAAAAGTACCATCAATACATAGCAATGGAATGCAATTTCGGAAGGCCTCTATCATGCACCCAAATGACCAAAATGCACAACGAAGGACATTTTTCCCATTGTCATTAACCTCATCGAGAATAGCCATATGTGTGCCCGGGTTTCTGGCCTGCAACACCTCCAATAGTGGGGGAAGGTTGTGGTATGAATCTTCGTAACTTCCAAATCTCATCTCCAATGCTTTTTGCTTACCCCTCCAAGCCTTGTCGTACGATATCTCATACCCATACTCTTTCTCCATGTCATGCATTATTGTGAACGGCGACAAAGAGGTTTTTTTAACAACCTTTGAATAAACCATTTGTGCCACGAATGCAGCCGTCATGTTCCTGTGTACCAAAGGGGTCTTGTCCAACAAACATGTATGCTCCTCAACCCTTGAAGCTACCCATAAGTTGTCATGTTGTGCCTTGTAACCATGCACTCTCCAAGGGCATCCGGGCTTTGTGCACTTCACGTCATACGTCGTCCGATTTGAAACCTTCACCCTGAACTCCCGCTTCTGCAGAAAAGCCCACCTCTTCACCGCGTCTTGTAGGTGCCCTTTGTCGTGAAACATCTGTCCAACTTGCACTTTCTCACAATCATATCGCCAGTGGGCATCTAAACTATCGTTAACCCCCAGACGGGTCATGGATATGGTCGTCCAATCTTCAGGTACGTTGGTTTCCTCCTCCCACTGTGCTGTATCTTGCCGTTCCACCACGAACGAAATATATTCCTCGTTCTCCAGTTCCATCTCTTCCACTACAGCTTCATTCTCCTCCGCTGCATCAACAGCCAAAGGTGAGTCCGGCTTATCGTCATCCAATTCGTTAGCCGGACAATTGCCACCGGGCACAACCACATCTGCAGTAGCCTCCTCCTCTATTGCTTCCTCTTCCCCACTCTTGCAAATATTAGCCTCTTCCACGATATATGTTTGTTCCACCTCCGTTCGGCTGGTCTCGCCGGTCCCAACAATATCTATTTTCTTTTGCACCAATATTGCCAGGCTATAACCTTTCTCTCCTACTTTAGCCACAAATTTTCTCCAACTCTCAGTAGATGCAAGCTCTACTACTCTCCACTGCCATCCGTATTCACTCCTTACTGGCCACACGGCTTTTATGATGAATTTCTCCATCGAAGGATCTATCCCAAACATATTATGCAGCCACCCTAGCACGTCGTTCAAAACCAACTGGTCTAGTGTATTTAGGGTAGTATCAACGAATGCTTATACGGTCAAATCTACCCCGCTATCACAAAGTTGTATTGGAGCGTCGCCATAATACACACGAACGGGCACAGCACCTGACATCCTGAAATAGCATGCCAATTGCTATTAATACGTCACTACCCAGTAAGGTGTCGTATGCTCTATGCTTACATTATTGCTCTAACGTATTCAAACTATATTTCATTACTTAAATATAAGTTCCATTCGATTTTAACTAATAATAAACGTATAATACCTCCATTCGATTTTAACTAATAATAAATGTATAATACCTGTACTAACAACCAATAATGATTAATAAAAAAAATTCTCGTCATCCTAAGGGATTACAAATTTATATCTTCGCTGTCGTTACTCTTTCCTGTACAGTTGCGGACGTCTCCTTCCCAACCACGTAGTAATTCCCTCTGGCCAAATGACACAGCTCTGCATCGTAAATTTGACTAATTAAATATAATTTCCTTTCGATTTGTACTAACGCTCAACATTGATTTCTCCCCGACGATAACTATTTCACCATTACGAAATTGCTAATCACCTCAGCAAACATATACTAACTTCGAATTATTTGTAACATACAACTACATAACTATATATATGTACTAATGGTTAACATTACACAATGACTAATGGTTAACAGAGTCAACAAATTATATGTACTAACAACAATGACTAACGATTCACAAATAAAAACAACGAAATAACAAACCTCATATGTACAATTTAAAATTTCACAACCTAAAGTATTGCAATTTTATACCTTAATAGCAGCTTGTCTTCTCTTCTCGTGATGCTATATCTTCACGACGACGTGGTGCACCGGCTGTCACGGCAATGGCGACGACAGGCTGGCGCGACGGCGGCCTGGAGCTGGCGAGGCGAAGCTACCGCGAGCTGATGAGGTGAGCCGACGACGACGACAAAGTGGTCCTCTTGTGCTTATATGCATGCATCCTGTCGACCTCCCATATGCCGATAGGGGGACCTGTCGGCACGCGGCTGGCCGACAGGGGCGGTGGGGGAGCCTGTCGGCACCCGGCTGGCCAACTGGGCGGGCTGTCGGCACACGGTGAGCCGACTGGGCCAGCTGTCGGCACTCGGCTGGCCGACTGGGCGATGCCGCGGCCTGTCGGCACGCGGTGAGCCGACTGGGCCAGCTGTCGGCACTCGGCTGGCCGACTGGGAGGTGTCGCGGCCTGTCGGCACGCGGCTCTTCGACTGGGCCGCGTTTCGTCCTTCCGTGGTTCGACTGTGCCTCTTTTTTGCGATTTTTTGCAAAAGCCCACTATTTTTGTGATTTTCCATTAAAATACTATTATTTCTAAAAAAAATTCGCAGAACATGGTCCCCCAACATCCAGCAGTTTAACCCCCGGGAATATTACAAACAGATCTCATTACACCATTATGCAAGATTCCAGCATCACGTTTTGCAAAACACAAACAAAATCGTGGCAAATTTTTCAATGGACAAACCGTGACAATTATGAAATATTAGCTAGGATGTCACACTAGTTCTCCATACCAAATAGATGCAGCATGATGTACTACATACCTTTTTTTATATGGTAAAGTCTCTCCTTTGGTGTGGAAGAACTTTGCAGGAATTTTACACGAATTCCAGTGTTCCAAATAGGGGCAGAGCTAGGCCTAACGCAATTAGGGCTTGACTCCATAATTTGATTCAAATCTGATGAAAAAATGTACGAAAGTTTTGAAAATATATGATTTCTAACCAAAATAGATCAATTCAGCCGTAGGCTTGCGCATTTGCAGGCTCTGCCCCTGGTTCCAAAGGAACCTAATTGTTAGTACAATAGAAACATTTAATTGGCGGTTCCGTCTTTTCAAAAAAAAAATTTAATACTTCCGATGATGGTATGCACCTGTGAATGAAGAGTAACATGCAGCTCAAGAGTTTATTAGATTATCTACATGAACTTGGCAAAACATGCATGCATGGTCTCATGGAAAGGAACATAGACCAAGAATAAAAAAATGAGGAGCATTGGCATGTGGCCCCTCGTCTTGAGTTATCTTGTATTCAATTCCATTAAGATGCCAATTCGTTCATGTGCATGGCAAAACCAAACCTGCATTATCAAAAGATTGGGCAGGTGAGCTGCTCGTTTGATTGACTTGTGAAAAAGTCATGCCGTGAGGCTCCCTAGTTATTCATGGTCATGCTTAAATATGATAGGCTTGGTCAAAACTCACCACTGAGCTTGCACTATTCAAATGCAGAAAAAAGATTTAAAAAAGAATATGCAAACACAGCTACAACAGTATAATTTATTATCCATCAACATATACACAATGAAATCAAGTTAACGGTATGTACGTGCTAGATTAATTGTTTTCTTGATTAAAATTTACACATGTTAATTTGTCAACAGTAAAAAGTGTTTATGCTTTAACCATAACACATTCCTGCATGCTTGTAATCCTGTATCTTTTTAGGAGCATCATTCCTCTATTTTAAAGGTTCCAAAAGATTCATCCGTTAACTTTCAATGGAACTGCAAGAAGAATGCATTCCCATAGATCTATGCACCTCTGCAGACCTATTTAACTTTTGCAAATGAGGGCCCATCATTTGCATAGAGCTACATGTAAAGTAACCTCCATGGCTTTCTTTGTAAGATTCCATAGTAAAACGAACAATTTGGACTAAATCGTGAAGTTACATACTCCAAGAGATGCTAAACATAGGGATTATATTTAGTAACGTTTGCGCGTACATTTTTTTAGTATAGATATTCTTTTGCAGTACATGTACCAGGTAACCTCGGTTTTCTTTGTATGCACATAGAAAACAAGCAAAGGGCAACACAACACCATCTTCTGGTGATTTGTACAACTAGAAGAATCTATGAGGACAGGGAGATGTACACAACAGTGGAGAACGAATTGGGGACAGAAAAACTTGTCACCTGATTCAAGAACTTGTTGGAAATCGGTGAATGGGATCTCTGTACTGGTCCATTCTTGATCCTGGCGTTTGGGAACTTGAAACCTCATAGAAGAAAGCAGGAACAGGCAATGACAAGGCCACGTGAGATTACAATCACATTTTACTGTTTTTCAGATACTGGGTTAGCAGGTAAGAGCAGAAAGGAGAAGATAGATGTGATTTACAACATATTGACAAGTGATCTGATGTGAAAAAGAAGCAGGTAACGAAATGAATGTAGACAATCTGTTTTAAGATCCGTTAAATCACAGTTATGATTGGATTCTCGACAGTGTTACCTATAACATAACAATGACCCCAGATGGCCCCTCCGGTTTCTCCAAAGGTTGACAAACTGAATAATACTTAAAATAAGCATGTATTAGTCAGCACACGATGTATCTAACCATGTATGCATCCCTCAAAGCCATGTGACGGAAAACTTGTCTCCAAAGAAGCAAGCAAAGCGACATTGGTGATTTTGTCCCCAATATTTTAAAGAATCTGATACAGATCTGTCATTAAAAATATGACAAAACAAATCACCTAGTGTTCTGTATAACTGTATTCCAGTCCTCCAGCAACAGCAGTTGCTCCCCAATTGCCTGATGTATCTTAAGCCCAAAAGGCATCCACTAATTTATTTGCTAATTTGTAGAGGTGATCATCTAACACAAGAAATAAAATAATACACAGGGGCTTTGCTCCCATGCAAAAGCCCCAGTGTCCTGACCAGAGGCAGGTCGTCCTGCCTCCAGTGGCTTGAATGAAAATAATTCAATTCATTGTGTAAGAATCCAACCAAAACCAGCTCGTTACTCGAAAGTCTTTGCCATATTATTAGCTGGTCAGGCAACACATTCAATGAGACAGCCCTGACAGAACCCTTGATTGTGTTGAATCTGAGATTTAAAAAAATATGGCGTGTACTATTATGAAATTTTTGTGCAATATATAATTACATTGACAGCATGCACCTCAGATGTAACATCCAAATACTGAAGAAACCAATACCCTGAACAAGTATTTGACTGCTCGCAGCAATCTATCCATTCATTGATCCATAGAGTCCAATAAGGTTAACCTAGCCGCCTGGTCATTACCGTTTTATCATCCAACAAGGAAAGACTTTGTTTGACCAGCAGGAATGTATTCTCAGACAGAAAGCAGTAGGTTTAAGTTAGGAAGCAATTCTTTTACGGTAATTGCTTTTCGGGCTAAAGTCTTTGATTTGGCCATTGCTTCTGTGTGCAAAGGTCAGGTCTTCGGAATCTTTCAGCTAATCTAGCCTAGTTCACTACATGTCTCCACCTGCACTAGCTTCAGTTCCAAATGCACAGTGGAATGGACAGCACACTCTATTGGCAACTGAGTTCCCAACCAGCACTCCCTTTCACCAACCCAAAAGCTAGATGGAAATGGAATGCCCTGCAACATCAGAAATCTGGACCTCTCTATAGGTTAAAATGGGGGAGCTAATGACAGTGGTCACACATAGCTAGGTTGCAACCACCAGGCACATGGCGAGTAGTGGTAGGGCCAAAGTCTACTCCACCTCGCCTGGATGGCTGTGATTAGGCCACAATGGCCAGGCACCAACTTTGAAGCGCCACTATCGGAGTATCTGATCATTCCTCATCAGCAGCAGCTACACTGAATGAAACTACATATTCTAACCTCAGCATCTTTGATGCGCTTCATTTTGATTCTTCCTGTCTACCTAGGTTAAAATGGACCAAGCCCCCCTCATGTCATGTACCAAGGAAATAGTAATACATTATTATGTGGACACACCCCAAAGTTCTCTCCTTGGTAGGCTATAAATGCCTGGCCATGACATCTGCATTGTTCTCTACACCGCACACCATCCCTGCTACCCCTCTCCACTACCAAAGCTTTTTGCCACAAAAGAGAACTAAGCTAGTAGAAATGGCCATGAACCCTCTCTTCTCCCAGGAGCAACCCCAGTCCTGGCCATGGGGGGTGGCCATGTACGCCAACTTTCACTACCACCACTACGAGAAGGAGCACATGTTTGAGAAACCCCTGACGCCAAGTGACGTGGGCAAGCTAAACCGGCTGGTGATCCCCAAGCAGCACGCCGAGAGGTACTTTCCTCTCGGCGGCGATGCCGCCGACAAGGGCCTGATCCTGTCATTCGAGGACGAGGCCGGCGCGCCGTGGCGGTTCAGGTACTCCTACTGGACGAGCAGCCAGAGCTACGTGCTCACCAAGGGCTGGAGCCGCTACGTCAAGGAGAAGCGCCTCGACGCCGGCGATGTCGTGCACTTCGAGAGGGTGCGTGGCTCCTTCGGCGTCGGCGACCGTCTGTTCATCGGCTGCAGGCGCCGTGGCGACGCCACACAAACACCTGCACCACCGCAGGCCGTGCGCGTCGCCCCGGCTGCACAGAATGCCAGCGAGCAGCAGCCGTGGAGCCCAATGTGTTACAGCACGTCGGGCTCATACCCTACCAGCCCCGCCAACTCCTATGCCCACCGCCGTGCAGCAGATCATGATCACGGCGACATGCACCATGCAGGTAAAGAAATGAAGACGAAGCAGTTGATAAAGAAAAACAAAAACATGAATAGCATTTCATACCTCGAGCTTTCTGCTCATACCATTTCTGATGACCAACTGTAGACGAGTCTCCGTGCGACACGGACAGCCCAAGCTTCAGTGCAGGCTCGGCGCCGTCGAGGCGGCTCAGGCTGTTCGGCGTCAACCTCGACTGCGGGCCAGAGCCGGAGGCAGACACCACGGCAGCGGCAAGAATGTACGGCTACATGCACCAGCAGAGCTCCTATGCTGCCATGTCTGCAGTACCCAGTTACTGGTTAGTGTTAACTTCAAACACCACTAGATTTGAGGCAGTTACTTAGTTATAAACATCAAGAACATTTCTCTAATCCATGAATTACAACTTAAACATGATAGGGGCAATTCATAAGAAGATCGACGATGAGATCTGATCTGAGGCCATGCCTACATGACCATAATTCATAAGTCCTAGCAAGCAACAGTGGAAGAACTAGTTGCTACTGCTCTGCATTGAGTGACAGGTTTAAATTGTGACTTGTGGAAGGAAAAGGAAGTGGGGGAGCTCCCTTGTTTCCCGGGCAAATGCATCTTCCTTCCATCCCCAGAGTGCCTTTTTCTAGGTTATTTTCTTCTTCATCTTGGCTTCCAGAAACCCTACTTACTGTATGGGCCCCTGGCAGCAGACATGGATGGGGAGGTTTCAGGAAACATCAAGTTGAAAAGGAGAGGGGAATTGAAGAGACAGGCAGATAGCTGTATGTATGTCAGTATGTGTCATCTGTCTGCATAGTGGGTCCAAGAACAAACCCTGAAGCTGATGTATCCACTCTTGCCTCCTCAGGAAACAAACTTTATCCCCATTTCACCTCTTCTACTGTGCTTGACCTAATGCAATCAATTGTTGATGGACCAAATGCAATTATGCAATGCTTCCATTTGGTGCAATCCAATAGGTTCACCGATTGCACTGGAAGAAATTAAGGAGTGCATGTGCAATTTATTCCAACTTTTTAGAAATGGCATATGTGGTAATTTGTCTGAAAAAATCACTATGATGTTAATAGTACGACTAAAGAAAACTCCACAAACGACAAGCAGTAAAGAAATTACATTGCATAAATAACACCGACACCTGGGGATTTTCATGTCTTGATCTTTTATAGGTGGTCTCCACCTTTTTGTTCCCCTGGGAAGGAAAGGCTCAACAAAAAGATTAGTGTACAACAAGTGGTCTCAATTTCCCCTAATAGGATACTAAGAAAAGGCTGGCTAAGTTGATGGCCTAAGATGCAAGTTCAGACACCAAAGGTCACAAAACTCCAATGACCAACAAGATTCTTCAAAGCATGCATCGGGAAAAATATATAGATCTGTCTCCCCCTTGTTGCCTATGCCAAAAACAAAAGGGAGCTTGCACGAGGCAAACAATTAAGAGGTTTGTGTTTTGGTCAGTCAATGTTTCAAAGTAGATGCTAGAGAAACATGACCTAACTAAGCTGACGTGGTGATACCTGCTCTTAACCAAGGACAAAGCCATGGCTAGCCGTAAAATATTTACCGTGGTGACAACTTGTGAAACACGCCAAAGCTAAAACAAAGTACCTGGAGAATCTAGATTAAAAGCCTAACACCTAGAGCACTTGATGTGAAGACTGTTCAATAGCAAGTTGCCTGTGAAGTAGGTATTGCTATATACAAGTACTGTAGGATTATAAGATACTGACACAAACTAAAAAAACTGGTCCTATAGCATTCAACTGATTAGGATAAAAAGAATGAGCATGAAGATTTCAGGTTCATCTGAATGCGACTTGCATCAATTTTGGTAATGGTGATTAAACTAGCAGGTTAACTACCGTATCAACAGAACAAGATTTCTTGTCTGCTTACAAGAGCATAAGCCATGTGCAGGGTGGAAGCTAGCTTTCCCTAATGACAAAAGATGAAGCTAGCTTATCCCAGGGTTTCATGATTAACACTTTTGAACACCAAATAATTTTATCTTAGAGCAAATGGGTCATGTGAGTGCCATAATGATAAAGTAGACTGTCGCTCTAGGTTAACATATACCGAGGGAAGGGAATTATCAATGGTATATTGCAACTTCAAAGTACAGACTAATTATACCATCCACATAAAAAAAGTTACATCTAATTAAGTCTCTACCTTTTATCTGGGTTCAAAGCTTTTAGTGCCCTACTGATCATCCTTGTTTGAAAGGCACTGTCTGGGACACAACTAAACTGGACTCTAAAGGAAATAAGAAGGCAAACCATGAATACTCGAATGGCAATGCCATGATGGTGAGGCATGCATTGGAAGTAGCCATCACAAGACTGAACAGCCAACCGAGATAGGGGGTCATATAGTGGGGGCAACTCAGACCGGACCTACAAAATGCTGGCCATGACACACCCATCAGGCACCAGCCACTTGATCTCCTTGCTTTCCAATAAGTCACTGTCCTCATGAGGCTCATGAACAAGCATGGTCCACAAGGAACTGGTACCCTGATGAATGGTCATCTCTTATGTGTATTGTGGCTGTTCCCCCAGTCCCTGCTATTGGTTGTAGATGCCAGCTTTTGTACACAAACAGTACTTTCCATGAGAAAATAGACATGAGCATATGGTGGACCAACGATGACTCTCAGTAAGGACTTAAGACATGTCTGGTTGTACTATGATGTGAAAACTACGGACAAGATGTTAATCATAGTAAATGACAGCCAAAAACATCTACAATGTACAACAGTTTACTCTCTTCCTCTGTCTTACTGTAGTACAGACAGAATGAAGAAATGCCTCAACTCCCCAAATAGCAACATCCTAGAGTAACTGATAATCATCATGAATAATATAGAGCAGTAAAAAAACAGCATTATTATTTCACTTCGTGCAATGAAAGTGACAAGATATGCAAACGGGAAAAAACGATTATTGGACAGCATCCTTTAAAAATCAAACATGTGTCTGCAAAGAGGGAACAACTCTATGTTATTTATATGCTAATGCTGTTGGGAGCTAAAGTGTTTGGGATCATTTCTGGACTATTCAATAACTTACTCCTTGGCATGCCTGTTTCAAGCCCGGATAGTAGACATAGAAAAGTATTGTTGCGTAATAAAAGGTTACACAATGTCAAAGCACATGATCAAAGCTTCAAAGTAACTTGGTCGCCACTTGTCAATCGTATAAGCCCCACAGAGATAAATAAAAAAGTAAAGCTATAATTAATATGGATCGAAAACTTACATGAGTTTTTTTTAGTATAACAGTTTTCTATGCAACATAATCAAATGCAGTACAAATATGAAATGAACGTAAACAAATTCCAAAGCACATGAGAGAAGTAGCACCTGAGGGATGAAGCAGAACATCATGTGGAGCTTATCATTTTTGAATTGGAAACAACGTAAGGAAGCTATCCAAAATGTGTATTGGTTGATGTAGTTATCAGTAATTAGCTGCCGTACACTGTTAGCATCCAGTAAGTCACACTAAACACCTTCCTCAGAAGCTCAAATCAATAAAAACTGAGGGCAGCAGGAATCCACTTTCTGTGCATATTTATACAAATAACAGCTTGCATAGGTAGCAACACGTTGGCTTATGATACGTGACATAACTATGCACGACATTGAACTGTATAGGTTATTCAACCGTTCAGATGATCAAGGACCCACACCCCTGCGCTTCCATTTGCTATGAACAGTGCAGATGATAGCGCACGATATTGCACCGAATGGGGCCACAAGCATGACATTATTGATCGAAGGACGAATCCATCAACATAAGTCCTGACACAGATCTTTAGAGCAACAGTGGCACTAATGGCAGGACAATAATTTGCTACATGATGAGAGTACCACTTGATGATGATTGCTACTTGTCATTCAGTCCTCAATCACCAGAAGCCCCCACAAGAACACGAGCCATCCTTAAAATGGTGAAATCACTGGTACCTCTGACGATGACCACGAATTCAGCTATATTGTTGCAAAACTCGACGAAGGAATGGCAGTCTGTACAGATCCAATCCTAATGTTGCTGTACATCAACATCGTAATTGGGATATTGGGAGGCAAGCTGATTATCTCCAACGTGTTGTGCACATGACTGATTCTTGGGTGCTCTCCCCACCTCCAACAACACAACAAAATCCTAAAAATTTTACGCTTTGTGTCCATTCAACACCTGCCTAACTCTTTGCTTGCACCACTATGCTTAATAGATTTCCTTGCCATAAAAACGTTCTCCCAGTTTCCTCTGGCAAAATATGGATACCATCACTGCCTGGCTAATTTAACATCTCTGTATTTCCTGCATATATGATGCAAGCAAAGATCCCCATATAGAAGCAGTTGGTTCGAACGGCATTTACTGAAGCAATTCCCAAGCCCCATAAACCGCCGCAGATCGTAGCAGAACACCAACAATGCAAGAACAGTGAAGGCCAATGCGTTCAACAGTACGGCCACCAGACATTAGTCTGAAGTCTAGTAGTCTAGAGTGGTGACCACTGACCAGAGTGACCTGCAACCTCTTCGAAGCAAGCCATCAACTCCCTTCCACTTTCATCCCCTCACTTTGCACACAACTCAGGGATAGCAGAATGCAAGACACGAAAAAAAAAACGGGAGGTGCCATATATACCTCTCGCCGGGGCATTCCGCCGAACAACGTCGGCGCATGCGGCGACCAATCCAGCATCGAGCAGAGCCGGCGCCACCGCCATACACGGCATCAGCCGCCGCCGCACTCCTGCTGTCATCTGCGGCACGACGGCGGGGACGATGCGGCGGCGAGGAGCCGGTGGAGCATGCCAGGGAAGGGAAGGGAACGATCAGGCTGGAATTGGATCGTTGGTGGAGGAAGCGGTGGGGAAGACGACGAAGAGGATGCGGCGAGAGGAAATGGGCCTCGGTTTGGGCCCCGGCATGACCTCTCTTAAAAGGCTCGGGATCTATCATGGGCCGAGTACATAGGTAGGATGGACCGTGCCGACATGTCCTCCATGGGCTCGGATTGGCCGCCTCTAAAAGGAATAAGTTCACTTTAGGTCCCTCAATTTGTCGCCCAGTCTGATTTTCATCCTCAGTCCGGAAAACCAGATACAACGCATCCCCAACTAACAAAACCAGTGTAAACGAGGTCCTCGGCAGTATTGGACCCCGGTTTTGGCCGAGGTGGCGCCTACGTAGATCGTTTGACTAGGTCTTCGTCCTATGTGGCATTGACGTGACGTTTATGTGATAGTTTGATCGAAAAAATAAAAAGAGCAAAATTGAAAACTAAAAAAACTAAAAAAATATGCCCATAAGTTAGTCAAACAAAAAAATAGTGAGACCCATAAGTTAGTGGGTCCCACTTCCTCCACCTCATCCTCCCAACCTCTATCTTCGCTCTCTCCACCGACAAGCGTGCGCAAAGAGAGACGACGTAGGGAGTCCGGCGAGGGGGGTGGCGAGATCGGGCCTGCGATGCCGAGGGGGAGGACGGCGCCTACATTCAGATGAGTGTCAGATTGGGCAATAACCAGTTAGCTCAGTTTTGGGAGAAGTAACAGAACACCAAGCTTGTTGCCAGTTCAGTCAGACAGGGTGATTAATCAATCATTCAATTGGAGTAGAAAGAAATAGTAGAAATCAGCAGACCAGTCCAACACCATCCGCACTCGTCTTTCTTTCTAGCCATCCCAGAATCTCAGGACAAGATTCTTGGAAGGGGGTAGATTTGTCACGCCCCGACTTTCGTTTGGGATTAAAAATTGTTAAATAATGCATTTCTAGAATTTATATTAAAAGTTAAAGTTAATTACAAGTAAAATTAATGAGAGAATTAAAAAATTCCTTTAAAAATCATGGCTAGGAATATTTTTGTAATATTCTCCATGCCCTAAAGTACTCTCTGAAATTTCCCATGAATTTTCGGAGCTCAAGAAATAATTTTAAGAGTACAAACTTCATTTAACCAATTAATTAAATTGAAAAATGAATTAAAATCTCCTTCTTTGTACTTAGGCCATTTTCGGCCCAAGTCTGCTTTTCATCCGTCGTGGCCCACCTCTACCTCTCTCTCTCACGCGGGACAAAGTCAATTTTTCCTCCTCCGATGGGTCGGCCACTCTTGCTCTCTTCCTCGGCCCGCTCGCTCTCCTGCACGAAGTCTACTTTACCTCCCCGGCCCGGCCTCCTCTCTCTCCCTCGGCCCCACCTGTCAGCTCCTCTCCCTACCTCCAGCCACCCCGCCAAGGCCGGCCACCCGCTCCACATTGTCGCGCCATTCCCGTGTCATCCCTCTCCTGCTCCTGCTTTCAAACGCAGTGGTCCGCTTCTCCGCGCTCTCTCCCTCGTATCCCGCAAAAGCCGACGCCGGCTCGAGCTCCCGCCCCCATGTCGCCGCTCCTTTTCTCTCTTCGCCATCCTGTTGTCGCGATTCCACCTCTCCCGGCCTCGAGCCGCGCCTCCCGAGCCTATAAAATCCATCCCCATGCCATCCTCTCTCTTTTCCACCTCCTCCCCGAGCTCGTCGCACTCCCTAACCACTTCCCTACCACAAGCACTGAGCTCCGCCGCCGATGTCGATGTCCACCCGCGTCGTGCCACCACTTGAGGCCACGCCCGGCTACGCCGCCGCCACCGCTAGCTTCACCACCGCGAGAGCCACCCCGCTCGCCGCTATAGCCGCCGAAGCACCGCTCCACACTGCCAAGCCCAAGCTCCACCACCGTCCTAGCCACCATCGCGTCGCGCCAAGGCCGCTTCGGTTCCGTCGTGCCACGAGGCAGCTCAAGCGCCCCTCCGCCTTCGCCGAGAGCCGCCAGACCGCCATCCGCGCTGTCTTCCCGAGGAGTGTTGCCGCCTCCCTCCACCGCCGAGCTCCTCCCGCACCGTCTCTCCCGCCGTGCATGCCCAGTAAGCATCTCCTCTTTCTCCCCCTCCCCCTCCGCCGCTTTTTCCGGGCGAGCGCCTCACTGGAGGTCGCCGCCAGCGACCTTTGGGCCTGGTGCCCCGCCTCCGGCCAGTTGGCCAGCGGGAGCCGCATCCTTCGCCCGTGGTCGTCCGATCCGTCCTTGGGTGGATCCGGGCCGTCTACGCGGCAGTGCCACCTTGGCACACCGGGTTGCCGTGGCTGTCACGTGGCTGCCACATGGTGCGCCCGCACCCGAGCCACGGTGGACGCGGTCCATAGCGGACCGTCCTCCGTTGAGTCACCAGCAGGTGAGGCCCGCTTGCTGGCGCCACCTCTTCTCCTCGAATGACGTCATAAATCATTTTAATTGCGCAATAAATTAAATTTAATTCTAGAAATTCATTTAAATGACTCAAAACTTCTAAAATTCATAACTAATTCATATGAACTCCAAATTGAGCCATTCAACTTGCAAAAATCATCTAAAATTGGGATCTACATGTTTATTTACTTCTTATGTACTATTTATTTGGTTTTTATTAGGGTTTTTCTCTTTTGCGTGTCAGCGTGTAGATTTCATCATTTCGAAAGATTGCGCTCGCAAGGAAAAGAGTTCAGAAGATTGTCCGAAGAGGCAAGGCAAGTCACACATTCCTCCTTGAGCATGTTAAACCTAATTTATAAAATGCTTTTCCGTTTGGAAATAAATTGTATGTCTTGCTAATTACATAGGAATAGAGATTACCTACCTGCTCGTTTGTGTCATGTTTACTTGATATTCATCCTTTGTCAAACTTGGATGATAATTTGACTAGCTTGTGTTACTTATGTTGAAAGTTCAAGTGTCACTAATTTGGTTTTGGTGATTAATGATAAATCCAAATATACGAGACTAATATTTTTATAAGTATTTTCTTTGTCTTAATCTCATGTGGGTATGAAAGTGGAAATTGTGAGAAATGGTTCACAGACTTCATATGAGTTGAGATAGAGATATTCGTTGATGGTGGACCTAAATCACAACAAGGATGAAGTACACGGAGATCAAGTTATATGTATCATTCCTCCTCACCATGCACATATTGATATGTTCATATATAATATTTCCATGTGAATAACAATATACATGTGAGACTAATGTTTTGTTTGAGCATTTTCTCTTATTTAGTCTCTTTACATTGAGAACATGGAGATGATGAAGGTATGTTTTTATTTTAATGCCTATATTTGATAAATACTTTCTATTCTTGTATAGGATAAGCTCCTAATGTTTCATATCTTTTTATGCATACTCTTGCTTCACACAAACATTTTGCATGCATACATTTAAGGGGAGCAAATCTTATACCTTAGTTATGCATGTACTTGATCCAAGTTATTCACTTTCATTGAATTGAGATCTTTACATTTGAGCATATATTTGACTATATGACACTTGTGGTGTTGATTAATACTCTTCATTTATTCATATTCTTTTATAGATGCAATCGGTTGGTCAACAAGTAAAGGTTGACAACCGAATCATTGGGACTAATAATTTCATTGAGTTGAATGAGAAAAAATAGGTCCCAAGGATTGAAAATGTATTGATACTCAAGTGATATGATTACACCTAAAGATACCAAGGATGACAAAGTGAAGATATTGAAAATGTGGGATACAGAGTGGCTACTATGGCAAGACGGTGAAAGGCAAGCGATGCTCCATCGCGATGGACCATACGGTGGTGAAGGGCAAGCAAAGGGCTTGGCGTCGAAGAACCAAATCCGGTGGTGAAGGACGAGTGACGATTTTGTTATGATGGACCGTGAGAGGTCATTTGAAGCTACAAGTGACTGCATCAATCATTTGAAGAATATAAGGTGAAACGGTTTTGGCGTTGGCATCCCTTAAGACAAAGAAATGAAGATGGAAAGAAGACATTTCTATTAGTATAATTCTCCTCTCATTTACTTTTGAGTATAGGAATGTCGTACTATCAAGAGGGATGCAATGTCAATATGTTTGTGTATGTTTCGGTGCCCAAAGTGACCTATCCTAGTGCTACCTTGAGAGAAACCCAAGTTTTAACCTATCTTTTGAGTGGTTTTAGACCTTTCTTTTGGTTGAGTTGGGTAGTTCTCTGAGTGAGCTTTCCATAGAGTCCAAGATCATCAAAACGGACTACCGAGCAAAAAGTTATGGCCGTTTTTCCTGGTGTTTTTCGAAAATTCCATAAAAATCTTAGGAAGTCCGAAAATTTTCAGAAATTCCGAAAATGACTGCAAAACTGAGATTGCCTTCTGTTGATTTTCGGACTTGTCCGAAAATGCATTTCGGAAATTCCGAAAAATAGAATCTTGGCCTTCAACGGCTAGTTTTGAGAGGCTCGGGTATATAAACTCCTCCACCCCTCTTTTGAGTGGCTGTTGTTCTTGGGCATTATTAGACACATCTAAAGCCAAATAGTCTTCTCCATTTCTCTACCTTTGTGGTGCCTCTTTGTGAGAGGGATTTGAGAAGGGAAGAGAGTTGGATTGAGAGATTGAGAAGTTGAGAGCTAGTGAGCTTCACTCCATACTTTAAGCACTAAAGTTCATAGCAAGCAAATCTTCGATTGTGTTTGTTACTCTTGGGGACTAAGGTCTCCTAGACGGCTAGGCGTCGCCGGTGAGCACCCAGGGTTGTGGTGTGCCTCAAAAAATTTATGAAGGCTTCGATTTCGCCTTCGCAAGGGAAGAAATAAAGAGTGAAATTGAGGAGTGTATTTGTGAAACCTCGTGAGGAAAGGGTTGAAATAGACTTGGCCTTTGTGGCACCTCAACGGAGACGTAGGATCCGTGGATCTGAACTTCGAGAAACAAATTACGTGTCTCCTCTCTTGGTTTGCTCGTTTTTGCCTTCTCTCATATTATGCTTGAGATTGTTTAACCCGATCTACTTGTATGCTTAATTGATATTGAAAGAGTCAATTAGGCCTAGAGGGGGGTGAATAGGCTAATTCAAAAACTTAAGTAAATGCGGAAGCAGGAATTTTCAGAATTTCCAAAAATGATTTTCGGAAGTTCCGAAAATAGCAGAGTAAGCGCACTTTAAAGCAAACTCTAGATCTAGCTGCCTACAACAAGAATATGCTAGCGCAAACAGCAACTAGACCTATAGCGGCACAATCAAGCAAAGCTAGAGGAGTGAGAAAAGTAATATCACCAAAGTTGTAGCAAAATGAGTTGTTCCCGGAGTTCAAATCCTTGAGGGGATTCTACTCTCCATTGAGGAGCTCACAAAGAGTCGGGTCTTCATTAACCCTTTCCTCGAGAGGTTGTACAAAGCACTCCTCCTTCCACTAGTGGTATCTCTTCCCTTTCGGAGGTGAGATCCAACCTTCACAAACTTCTCCCGGCCAACCACAAGTAGATCGGTGGCTCGGAAGTGACACCTAGCCGTCTAGGAGTCCTCAACCTCCAAGAGTAACAAATGAAGCAAAGAACTAACGGAGATGATACAAATGCTCACAAATCTTCACAAAGCCAACAAGCACTCACACAAACTTGAATCCACAACTCTCGTACACACACCAAATCCAAATCGAGCACGGGTGAGAAGGGGAAACAAGAAAGCAAGGCTCAAGAGTGAATCGCGAGATGAATAAGCCAAGGGCACGAAAATATCCAATGTCACCAGTAGCCCTCACCAGTGAAGAGAGTGGGCTATTTATAGCCACACCTCCAGATCTGCCCGTTATGCACAATAATTGCATTTTTCAGAAAATCCGAAAATTAATTTCGGACATATCCGAAAATTTCCAGATCCAAAACCGCCTTCTGGACATTTTCGGAAATTCCGAAAATCCCTTTTGGACAAGTCCGAAAATTTCCAGGAGCAATTTTGGTTCGCAGACATTTTCGAAAATTTCAAAAAAAGATTTCGGACAACTCCGAAAATTTACATAAGCTTCACTGCCATTTTCGGAAGTTCTGAAAATTGCTTTCGGACAAGTCCGAAAATAGACAGAACCGAACTTTGCTTCTAGGTGATTTTCGAAAGTCACTTTCGGATAACTCCGAAAATTTCCAAAAGTCAAAAATTGGTTCTGTCTATTTTCGGAAGTTCTGAAAATAGTTTTCGGACAACTCCGAAAATTTCCAGAACGCAGAAACTGAGGAGAAACATTTTCTTAGAAATGATTTTGAGCACTTTCATCACTCCTCATGTGTCAATGCATCATCCCTCTCAATAGTGCGGTTTTTCTAATGACCAAAAGAGATGAAAATAAACAATACAACCTTTGATCATTGTCGCAACTCATGATTTTCTCGTATTCTTTAAGTTATGCATTGCGCTACAAAACGTCACGGGCTAACAATCCTTCACATTCACTTAAATAAAATTGTTAGTCCTCTCTAATCGCATTGTCATTAATCATCAAAACAATTAGGGGCCTAGATGCACTTTCAGATATAGTTGGTGACATTATATCTTGCTTAGATACATTGTTTGTCACCTTTTGATTCATATATATTTTGTTTCTTCGAGCTACAAGTTCATAGCTAGTGTTTTATTTCGTTATCCGCCGAACTTTTTGGTTGAGACCGAAACTTCTAATCCCATACCGGAAGTTCCGATTTGAACCGAAAGTTCTCATCATTCTAATATGCTATAAAATTGTGATAATTTATAGGAACGCCTATTCATCCCCCTCTAGTCGACATCAAGGTCCTTTCATATGTTGACCTTGCTAGAACTATGATATGCTTAGCCATGCTTAATATCACTAACTCACTTAATGGGATAATCATATTATTACCTTGCTGAGATGTGAGCTCCAGACATCTGGCCATGCTTTATTGGTTATAATTATCCAACTAAAATATGACTTAATGGTGGGTTGTCGGTGCATGGTTTTGCTAGTCGTACCCATGGCAATTAAGAACCGATTCGCAGAAAGTCCTGGAAGATTTACCGTGCTTACCACAAGCAAGCATGGGCAACTGCTGGACTTATAGTATAGCTCGACCCTTTCCTAGGCACCGAGGCTAGGGTGAGCGTGATGGAGTTGGGTTGGCCCCGGTTTTAAGGGTTGATCGATTGCTGGATTCATCGTGGCGTACGAGGGGCTGCCTGCCCCAGTTTTAAGGGTAGGGGCGAAACCTCAGCATGGTGTGGATGGTTAGGAGAGGATTATATAAAGGGTCTTGTCACAATTTTCTCCTTTGCAGTACCATGGTGGTACTTCGAGACATGGCAACATCTGTGAAATTGTGTCTTGTGGGTACAGTTATACACCTATGGTCAGAGTAAAACTATTCGAATAGTTGTACCCACGGTTATGGGCGATAGATCAGCTTCACCGTGATTAGTACTACTCAATTAATTAACTTGACTTAATGAATTGGTGTAGTTCAGGTTGTTTGGTTGGGCCTGTTCAACGTGGTGTAGCGTTTTCAGTGGGGATTTAATCTTGTCTTAATTAATCAATTGTTTTACTGTTTTCAACTATAAATGTTTACAACTGCCTTTCTGCAAATAACCACAAACCTTTCTTTGTCTCCCCTTACACGTCTGCATCATTGGTGTGGCTTGCTGAGTACGGTGATTGTACTCGGTCTTGCTATTTTCCCTTTTTTAGAAGTGTAGTGCTTCTGAGTTGAAGACGAAGTTAGAGGACCAAGACTTATACCCCAGTTAAGTTTTTGCCTGTGGAGTGGAGCTGAAGCCTCGCTAGGATCGTCCCCTTTTTCGCTACTGCTGCTTTCTTTGGGTGTAAGAAATAAGTGTCTTTTTTTAAGTATTTTACGCTTTATTTATGTTTGGATTTGTATATTAATTTATTGTTTTATGTACCCTGGCTTAATTTCTAGACATGGATCTATAAATTTGGCTAAATCCTGGATAGGGATTCAGAAATTTTCAAAAATAGTCTGAAAATATGGCTAAATTTCTGGGAGTGACAGGCGCTCCGCGCCCTCCATTGCCCACATGCGGAAAATGGGAAGGGAGAGAGGAGTAGGGACCGGTCGCCACCCGCTTCGCCCGCTGCGCCCTGCTTCACCGGCCTGCTCCGCCCGCCGCCCGCCCCGCTGCACCGGCCGGTCGCTGCGCCCCACCGTTGCGTCCGCTCCGACCTTCTCTTGCCAAACATGCCACTTGCAGGGGAGAGAGAGGATAGAGAGGAGAGGGGAGTGAGGATGACATGTGGGACCACATGGGCCCCACCATTTTTTATTATTTTATGTGTGTAACTCACATATGGGCTTCATGGATTTAATTATTTTTCCAAATCTAATTGCCACGTAAGCGCCACATCATGTCGCGTGGGACGAAGACCTAGTCAAAGGATCCATATAGGCATCACGTCAGCCAAAACCAGGATCAATACTACTAAGGAATCTTGTTTGCATGGTTTTTTTTAAGTTGGGGGATATGTTGTATTTAATTTTCTGGACTAAGGATAAAAATTAAACTAGACGACAAATTGAGAAACCCAAAGTAAACTTATTCCCCTCTAAAATGCAGACACACTTCATGCGCCGGCGAGCCAAGTCGCGCTCGTTTTTAGCCTACTACCTCACGCGCGGTTTCGGCATGGTCCACCACGTGATTGCGCAGCTTTGCTGCGGCGGGGGAGGTGGGGACACGTGCCCGTGCGCATGGAATCGGATAAGATCGTGATTAACGTAATTAGGGATCGATAATCACGGTCTGAATTACGGTGACCATTCTTTCTTTTTTTTTCGCGTCATGGTTGTTTTGTTTCCTTTTTTTTACTGCAAATTTTAAAAATCTATACATAAAAAATAAAACTTTCTAAAAAAAGTCATACCTAAAATTTAAAACTTTTATCTTAAAATTTAAAAACTTTCAACTCAAAACTTAAAAACTTTCAACTTGCAATTGAAAAACTTTCAACTCAAATTTCAAAAACTTCCAACTTAAATTCAAAATTTTCATCTCAAAATTAAAAACTTTCAACTCAAAATTTAAGAAGTTTTAACTCAAAATTCAAAATTGTCATCTCAAAATTAAAATACTTTCAACTCAAATTTGAAAAATTTTAAGTCAATATTTGAAAACTTTCAAATTAGAATTTGAAAGTTTTCAAGTCAATATTAGAAAACTTTCAACTTGAATTTTTGAAAACAATTATTGTTATTATTTTAGTGAAAAAAATACTGTAACTCCATGATTAACTCTAATTGCTTTTATTAACTAACGATTAGCGATGGGAGAGGGTTCACTCTGCACGACTTATCACGTGGCAGTGTGCGTGAGTTACTGTAGCGACGTATATGCGCGAATTAGCAGACCCAACACTTCACCTTTCCCTGTCCCCTCTCCGTCCCTCTCCCCCAAGGTTGAATTGAAACAACAATGGAAAAGATCAACGTCGCAAGCGAGCAACCGCCGCCGGAATCCTACCCATGCCTCGTCTTCGACTACGGCAACCACCCCGACGGGGAGCCATGGCCCAACATCTACGGCGTCTCCGAGAAGAAGCACTACAGCCCCACCACTGACATGAAGGAGAACTGGATCGTCCCGACGCCTCAGGGCTGGGTGCTCCTCGTCCACCCAGACACGTTCGCTGCCTCGCTCAAGGACCCCATCACTGAACAGATCATCCCCCTGCCACCTCTCGCCGGCGACTTCCCCGAGTCTGCCCGCCGCTGCTTGCTCTCTGGCGACCCCTCCTCCGGCGGCGACGGCGGCCGCATGTACTTCTGGTCAATGAGGTGGAGAACGTCGTCTGGTACTGCCATGTCGGTGGATCATCGGGGTGGCGCAAGCACCGCTACGACATCGGCGCGCGGGACGACGGCAGCGGCGAGAAGGACATCGCGGCCACCATGGTCGCGCTGGGTGGCAGGCTCTACTACTCGGTGGCCGCAAGACGACGAGGGTGATCACTCGCCGGAGTTCACTTGGCTGACGCCGGAGTACTGCACTACACTGGATATGGTCACCTGTGACGGGCCCAAACCCTCACCTTTGACGGGTTTGGGCTTGGTCAGTGATCAGTGGTCACTGGTGAGTCAAGTCACCTTTGACGGGTGGCCGGCCGTCAGAGGTGACACTCATCTTTGACAGCCAAATAATTAGAAGTCCGTCAGAGGGGTTGGTCTCCGCTAGCCTAGGACCAGTTAGAACCCGTCACAGGTGTATCATCTCTGACGGACAACAAAACAAAAGGTCGTCAGAGGTATCAGTCTCCGGTAGTTAGAAGCCGTCACAGCTGGCCTACCTGTGACGGGCAAGATAGTAAAGACCCATCACATGAGAGTCAGCTGTGACGGCCCCGTTTTACGAATCCGTCACAGGTATGGTTACCTGTGACGTCTTTTTTTTACCCGTCACTGATGTGTTAAATCCTGAAAAAAATAAATGCTAAATATTGGCTAGCCTCAGGATTTGCTAGCCATGCCCTCTGAAAAATAGAAACATCACAGATACATGCCAGGCACAGCCAATATCACATGTATTCATCAATTCATCAATTCATTCATCAATTCTACCAGTTTGCATCCCATTTCCCCCAAAAGCACCCAAAATGCATGAGATTTTAGATCCACTATGAAAGTATTAAGATATGGCCTCAGTTCTGTTCAAGCATTATGCATCAATTACTATCATTTGCATCAAGGACAAAAAAACAGAGGGAATCAGCTAGCAGTAGCAAAAGCAAGTGTCCCAAAAAAAACAAGTGTATATAATATGTTCTTATGCATAAAAAAGAACAAGTGTAGATAGTCTGTTTTTATTTATAAAACAACCTACAGGTGAAACCTAAAAATGGACATTTGTACATAATCTCCTCTTATGCATCCAGAAAAAAAGACAAGTGTAGATAGTCTGTTCTTATGCATAAGACAACCAACAATGAAACCTAAAAATGGACAAGTGTAGATAATATGGTCTTATTCATCACTGGCCATTTAAGTCCATCCAAATGAACGGCACAACAGGGCAACGCAAAATACGCATGTCATAAAAAACGACAAATAATTTGAAAATTGAGGGAGTAGTAAAGAGCCATGCATATAATATTCATACATCTACATGATTGATTTAAGTAATAATGTATCATTAATCAACTAGCTAACTAGAAGAGGCAACTCAGTAGTTATATTCTCTACAAAAGTAAATCGATCATTGTCTAGCAAATGGATCTATACATTCAAATGATTGTTCTGATATTTCAGAAGTTCAATTCTGCACATAGGACCAAAATTCTATTGTGAATCTCAGGATCCAAGCAATGAACACAAACCATAAATCACCAAAGAGGTCACTATGATTAGCTGAGATTCCATTCAAGCAAATTTCTCAAATTCTACAATGATTGAGGTGGGAGAAGGGTGGGTAGTGATAGGATGTAATGTACCTTGTACTTGCTGCAGCAACGGCAGATCGCGGCATAGCGGCCTAGGGCTTGGAGTGGCGATTGTGCGTGGAGCGGTGTCAGTGGTGTACGGCGGTGTCGGTGGTGGATGGCGGCGGTGGAGGGCGAGTTCGGCGGCGGCGGTGGAGGACGAGTTCAGCGGCGGCGGCAACGGAGGACGAGTGGAGGAGGGCGAGGGCGGTGGAGGGCTTGTTCGGCGGCGGCGGTGGAGGACGAGTTCGGCGGCGGTGGAGGAGGGCGAGGGCACTGGAGGACGAGTTCGGTGGCGGTGTATGTGGTGTGTAAAGTGGATCTGGATCTAGAAAAGGCACCAATGTTAGCCTAGTTAACCACACCTGTGACGGGCTCTAACTAAAATGGCCGTCACAGGTTATGACACCTGTGACGGCCTCCAACTAAACAGCCGTCACAGGTGATGACACCTGTGACGGGCTCCAACTAAACGGCCGTCACAGGTGATGACACCTGTGACGGGCTATAACTAAACGGCCGTCACAGGTGATGACACCTGTGACGGGCTCCAACTAAACGGCCGTCACAGGTGATGATACCTGTGACGGGCTCCAACTAAAACGCCGTCATAGGTGATATCACCTGTGACGGCCTCCAACTAAATCTAAGTTAGAGCCCGTCATTAATGAGGTTGATTGGATTTGACCTTTTGACTCCAGTATTTCTTCACCATATTTTACTTACCTCATTATTTTATTTTACTTAATTATTTTATTTCACTTATAGTAGTTATTGTGCTTAATATTTCATTTGACTTACATGAACTATTTCGTAAGCAATACACTAATGATCATTGCAAACATATTAGAGTCATACATATACTAGACAAAATGGACATAAATTACAAAAATAATCCTTCCTCGTGGTCGACGCGTGCATGTTGAACCTCATCTTCTTCTTCCTCCAATTCTATAGGTATTTCCTGACCTATGCCGTGCACGTGCTGGTTGTAATCATCTTCGTCTGAAATGTTGTCCAATCCAACAATTCTCCTTTTCCCTTCACGAACTACATGCAGTTTCTTGTTACACGGGTCAATTATGTAGAATACTTGAACAACTTGTTTGGCGAGAACGAACAGTTCATCCTTGTACGCGTTGTTAGCCAGATTGACAATGGTGAAACCTTCATTATCAACTTTTACATTACGAAGATCGACCCATCGACAACGAAACAATGGCACTTTGAACTTCAAGTAATCCAGCTCCAATATTTGCTCAACTCTACCATAGTATTGATCACGCCGACCACCGTCGCTAGCGGCCTCAATGCGTAACCCACTGTTCTGAACTGTGCATTTGCTGTCTTGCTTGGTCGTGTGAAAGGTGTACCCATTTATGTCATATCCTTGCCAGGTGGTAGCACTCCATTCAGGACCCTGTGACAACCACTTCAGTGTTTCACTTGACAAGTTCGGCATGTTGGCAATTCGGTTCTTGAACCACTCGTTGAAAGAAGACATGTGCTTTTTTCTGACCCAACTCTCTGATCGCCCTGGGTTGTCCTGTCGGAGAAATCGTAGGTGTTCATCAAAGTACGGCACTACCTCAGTCATATGCTGGAGTATCGTGAAATGAGCTTTATCATACACCTTACGATTCATCCTTACAATTTTTCTTCCAACAGTGCCCACACCATCAAGCCTCCCTTCATGATGAGATCGTGGTAATCCAACTGAAGAGGTTTCTGACATATAGTCAACACAAAACTCGATGACCTCTTCGGTGGTGTAACTCTCAATGATGCTCCCCTTGGGGTGGGATCGGTTCCGTACGAAACCCTTCAGGATCCCCATGTACCTTTCGCAAGGATACATCTGCGTCATGAAAGCAGGACCACAACACTTTGTTTGTCTAACAAGGTACACGGGAAGATGTTCCATTATATCAAAGAAAGTAGGAGGACAGTACATCTCAAGATGACATATGGTTCTCACAATTTCTGCCTATAGTTCATCTAGTCCCTCAGGATCAATGATCTTCTGGCCGATTGCATGGAAGAAGGAGCACAGTCGCATTATCGTGTGTCGCACCTTAGGAGGCAAAATATTCCTTATTGCAACGGGCAACAGCTGTGTGATAAGGACGTGACAATCGTGCGACTTCATCCCTATCAATTTAAGGTCTTCCAGTGAAACGAACTTACTAATTCTTGATGAGTACCCAGATGGAACCTTTATACCACTCAGACATGTCAGCAAATCCATCTTCTCATCTTTCGAGTGAGTGTAGCAAGCTGGAGGAAGGTACACACTGCCCGACTCTGTGATTATGGGATGTAGCTCTGAACGAACACCCATGTCTTCCAGATCTCGCCGGGCGTTGAGACCATCCTTTGTACTACCAGGGTTAAACAATAATCCCATTAAACTCTCGCATACATTCTTCTCAATATGCATCAAATCTATGCAGTGACGAACCTCAAGATCCTTCCAGTATGGTAGTCTCCAAAATATTGACTTCTTCTTCCACATGCTTTTCTCTTTTGTCTTTCCATCTTTCCTCATTTTTTCAAACTCGTTGGTTATTCCCATCACTAAGTTATGCACCTCTGTCCCTGTTAGCTCTATCGGGGGGCTAGTTGTATCTCTGTGTCCATTGAAATTCTTTGTCATATTCCTATAAGGGTGATACCTTGGGAGAAATCTCTTGTGACCCATGTAGACCATCTTGCATGAATGCTTCAACCATTTGCTCCTTGTTTCCTCCATACACTTCGAACATGCCCATCTCCCTTTGACAGTTTGGCCAGAAAGGTTGCCAAGGGCCGGATAATCGTTGATGGTACAAAACAACATCGCACGGAGGTTGAAATACTCTCGTGCATATGCATCCCATGTTCGTGTGCCCTCATTCCATAGCCTCTCAAAGTCATCGATTATCGGTTCAAGGAACACATCGATATCATTGCCAGGTTATCTCGGTCCTTGAATTAGCATGGCAAGCATAATGTACTTTCTTTTGAAGCACAACCAGGGAGAAAGGATATAGTTCACAAAAAGAACTGGCCATGTATTATGATGACTGCTCAAATCACCAAATGGATTAATGTCGTCTGTACACATGGCAAAACGCATGTTTCTTGGGTCATTTGAGAATTCGCGGTAAATCCTATCGATTGTCCGCCACTGTACTGAATCTGCTGGGTGCCTAAGCTTACTATCGACTTTTCGTTCTTCGGTATGCCAGCGCACTAGCTTAGCTTGTTCCGGATTCGCAAAAATTCTTTTCATGCGTTCCGCAATTGGGAGATACCACACCACCTTTGCGGGGCCTCCCCTCTTTGACTTACTTCCTTCACCTTCACTTATTGTTCGTTTGTATCTAGAAGCCCCACAGACAGGGCAAACATCCAAGTCAACGTATTGCTTGTAATACAAAATGCAGTCGTTTCGACAAGCATGAATTCTTCTCACCTCCAGGCCTAACGGACATAAGACTTGCTTTGCTTCATATGTCGTATGCGGTAATTTGTTCCCCTGTAGCAACAGGTCCTTTAACAGCTCAAGAAGTTCTGTAAAACTCTTGTTAGACCAACCATTACTTGCCTTAAGCTTCATGAGTACCAACACGCATGACAATTTGCTGTGCTTCGACTTACATCCATCATACAAAGGCATATGACATTCTTCCACCAACTTACTAAACTTCTCAAAATCTCTGTCATTGTCATCTGCGTCTTCAACGTCATGCAACATTTCAGATAAACTTTGAGTGTCCAAATCTATGGTCTCTCCACCTAACGGAGAAGGTACAAACATGTCTTCTCGAGCTGTAGCGGTGTTGACTACATCCTGATCCGGGCCTTCTTCAGCTGCGACATCAGGTGCCTCTTGCTCTCCATGCTTGCTCCAACATGTATATTTCTCCATGAAACCTCTCCTTATCAAATGAGAATGCACATCTGAACTATCATGGAACATCTGTTCATTCTTACAGTCGTTACATGGAGTGCATGGCCATCCTGCTTTTTCTGTCATTGTCCGTAAATGTGACGAATTCAGTGACCCCCTCCCTATACTCTTTAGACGAATGATGAACATGGTACATCCAACTACGATTCATCTGCAATCAACGACATAGGAAAAAAACTATATTATAATCAATTGGGAATGAAGGGAGAATAATGTATTTTTTGCCTTTAATTTCAGCACAAATTCGCTCCCCTTACCCTCCCAACCGAATTGTGAACAGTGCACTGGTCGGGATGGAAAGCAGTTGACAGTTAGGTGGTATTTATAGAGATCCAACTCACCTCAAACGGGTTAAATAAATACAGCCCGTCAAAGATGTCGGCCAATTACCTTTGACGGGTTCTAACTCCCTGGCCGTCACAGGTGGGGTGATACCTGTGACGGCCAGGGAGTTAGAAGCCGTCACTGGTATTTCTGTGACGGCTTACGGTTCCAAGCCGTCACAGGTGAGGTCATACCTGTGACGGGCCGCAGCCGGATGTCTCACCGATGATGGCAAACATAAGGACCCGTCAAAGATGACGGTTATCTGTGACCAATCCATAGGCCCGTCACTGGTATGCCGTCACAGATGTAGGGTTCTGGTGTAGTGCTGGGTCGAGTACCCGGACCACGACGGCAATGCAAGGTCATCTCTGCCACCTCCCTCGTCGAGTCCCGCGGCGACCTGTACCTCGTCTACACCTTCTACTTCCACGACGACCTCACCAACACCGGTGAAATCCACGTCTACAAGATGAACTACTACTACTCCGGCGATCTCGAGTGGCGCAGGGTTGGCAGCATCGGCGACGACAGGGTTTCCTCCTCGGCGCGTCCAACTTCAGGGCGTCGCGCTCGGCGTCGGCGGTGGCCGGGATGGGGTTGGAGAGCGAGTGCAACATCATGGAAGGTTTGCCGGACACGTGCGAGTGGCCTGCGTGGGTTCTTTTTGTGGATCAATGATTAGCTGATGAAGATGGCGGCGGCAGATCGATGATCTGATACGAACTTCGATGTAACTTAACATTGATGATTTTGTTTACTAAGAATGCTCATATTCCAATTATATATGTTGCTACACCAATATATATACATACATCAATACATGCATTTCATATGTGTACAGCTGGTATATATCTACGTTGAAGTACAACACATTAACACCCATGTTTTCTGTTAGCTCAAAAGAATGTAACTTCTGAATAACACCGATAGCAGTATTGGTAGATAAACACAGAAGAACGCTATAAAAGGGTTGGAACATAATGATGATACATAGTCACAATATTTGTTAATACAAAAAAAACTAATCCACGAAATCCCGTTGAGGAACGAGGGCACGGGATCAAATAGGGTGAGAGTTATCTTTTAGATCTATTCCCTCACCGACTCGTTTTTCTCCTCCACCAAGCTGTAGCGCTTCATCTTCCTCCTCCCTCCATCCACTCCTCTATCCCAGTGGCCATCCTCCTTCTCTCTCTCCTCGACTTCTTGACCATCGTCTCCAACGCCGATGACATCCCCTGTCCTCTTTTCTTCCTTCTTATACCGGATTGGAGCATGTGAGAGAGTGAAGGTTGGCGACGGCATAGGGGTTATTGCCAAGGAGGAAACAAACTATGGTTGTGAGGTTGGTGGTTGTCATGCATGTGTGAGCAGAAGGAAAGGGAGGCAACGAGGCCGAGGGAGACGAGGTCCTAAGCATCGACAGGAAGGTGGGAACGGTCGGTCTCGACGTAGATGGCGACCTTGGAGTTGATGAAGTGGATGAGAGGTCGTCGGGTTTCTTCATGCTCTTTGCTAGCCCATAACTTCTACTCATCGGTATTGTGTACAGGTACGTCGCAGCTGATACCTTAGGTATTAAGGAATCGGTACCAGAGTTGGGTACCTTGGGGTATCATGCCTGATACCCAAGTACTAGGGTCTGGTAACTCGGGTATCATGTCTGGTACCTAGAAAGTATCATGCTTGGTACCTCAGGTACCAGCTAATACTCATAGGTACTAGGTGCATGATATCAGATATTAGGTATCAGGTCTGGTACCTATGGTATCATGTTCCAGGTCAAGGCGTGAGGATGAAGAGTGCATTGTCATCGTCTGGCTGACCGGCAGGTCACCTATCGTTGTCTCATCTTCTCTTCTCCCTTCCTCTTATCGATGTTTATCTCCTTCCTCTGTTGTTGGTCGGTGGGGACAAGGAGCTAGGGGTGCCGCTGCTTCGTTTTCTTGTAAGGTGGGAGCTCGAACATAAGGAAGAAGATGGAAGGTGGGGGATTAGATTCATAAAGTATTCCGTTGGAATGGAATCCCGTGCTCTAGCATAATTGAGGTATGCCTAAGGTGGGGGATTAGATTCATAATGTTCGACCGAAGCTTATATTCACGAGAGTACTAACTTCTTTTCAAATTGTAGCATAATTAAAACTGACGTGTGAGTTGTTTGGATTCGAGATTTCGCCGTGGCTGATTTGAGTTAGTGAATTCGCGCGGTTTAGATACGCCTGAGATTTGGAGAAGGATTCGCATTCGCGCACCGTGAAAAATTTCGAAAATTGGGTGAAAAAAAATTGTAGTCCCAAAATTGCATGGCGCACGGGAGAAGCGATCCGCGCGCAGCTGCATCAACCAATCACAGCGCAGAGATGGAACGCCACGGATCGCGATCCGCGCGTGATTGCCCCCGAAAATCGTATCCTCACCGTCCATTCCAATACAATCCAACGGCGCAGATTTCGTGCTTCCCTGCCGCACCGCCCGCGCGCCAAAATTCCAAACCCAAAAAAATTTCTCCGCGCGCTCTCAAATCCAAACCCACGCTTTCCCCTATATAAACGCGCCCGTCTCCCTCGCCGCCTCACCCCCACTCCGCCGCCGCCGCTGCCGCCGCCGCGAAATCTCCAAGCCAAAGCGCCCCGAGACCCTCCTCCTCCCTCCTCCGCGATGGCCCGCACGAAGCAGACGGCGCGCAAGTCGACGGGCGGGAAGGCGCCGCGGAAGCAGCTGGCGACGAAGGCGGCGCGCAAGTCGGCGCCGGCGACCGGCGGCGTGAAGAAGCCGCACCGCTTCCGGCCCGGCACCGTAGCCCTCCGGGAGATCCGCAAGTACCAGAAGAGCACGGAGCTGCTGATCCGCAAGCTCCCCTTCCAGCGGCTCGTCCGGGAGATCGCGCAGGACTTCAAGACGGACCTCCGGTTCCAGAGCTCCGCCGTGGCCGCGCTGCAGGAGGCCGCGGAGGCGTACCTCGTCGGGCTCTTCGAGGACACCAACCTCTGCGCCATCCACGCCAAGCGCGTCACCATCATGCCCAAGGACATCCAGCTCGCCCGCCGCATCCGCGGTGAGCGCGCTTAAATTAATTAATTAATCTGGTCGCTCTCGCTTCATCACAAGAGGAGCTACCTCTTCTAGTACTAGTTGTGTGTAGTGAGCTGTTCATCTGATTATCAATGGGAAAACTGTCTTTGTTCAAATCGGGCTATTCATTTCACTCTTTTGGCATGAGTATAATCGTTTCTCCTTGTTTTGGTTCGTCTTTGTTTGCTGCTAATTCTTGCTCCGCCTGATTGCTCTTAATAACTTGATTGCGGCAGTTAAAGAAGCATTGCCCCGTTTGGAGTCTGGATTGTGGGAATGAATCAACCGGCCTGCTCTCTAATACGAACATCGTGCTGCTTTCTTTGTGATATTTCGAATTTGAGGCGGCAAAAATGATGCGAATTTTGCGAGGGTTTTGATTTTGCCGCTTGAAAGGGAGATTACGAATTCACGCGAAAAGGCTTGAAAATGCCTGGCCGGCAACACTTGGGCATGCCTCGTTTCGGAAGCCCAAATTTCGTCATAGTAACTAGGATGGGCCAGAATTTGGGCTTTCTAAACAGGCCTTTATGTGGAAGATGGGAAGGCGAGATGGGCTGATGAGCTGGGCTTACCTGCATTTCGGCCCAGCTAGGCCCTGATATGCTTTTGTTTTGCCGGAGTCGCTTCTTTCTTCGAAACAGTGTTTTTCTCCCCAATTTTGACGCTTTTTCAAATGCACAGAGAAATTTTCAGATTAATTTATCAGGGACCAGTTCAATTCCTACAAGGGTCAGTAAAATCTGCTGTGTTTCAGAGGAGGTTTGAGTGTGCGAAGTCTCTTCCTTTCTAAGAATATAAAGGAGAATTGCATGTCATTTCGGTAGGTATTTCATTATGCAAAAACAAATCCAGTAAAGGCGACCTAGTGAGGGGTTGAGGTAATGAGGTCCCTTTCTGCCGATACAATTTCATTGTCTTGTGATGACCTTCAATTAGGAGTAAGTTGCAAACTTCGCTTTGTGCTGCTTCCCGATCGATCGAGTGACAGTGACCACAAAATTTCCTTTTGGTACTAGGAGCTTTGACGTTGCATGGATGCAACAAAACCAAATGAACAGCAGCCATCATCTTCACTGACACTGAGATCTCTGTAAACTGTGTGATCTCTGTCCCTACTCGAGAAAGTCTTGAGTCTGCAGTCGTGGTGTCAAACTGCCGGCAAGTCCCTTTTATCCGGTGGCCTTACTCAGCCACGAGTTCTTGTCCTTGCGGTTGATGACACACACACACTTGTATGTGAATTTAGATGAGGCCAAATAAAACTTGACAAGATCTTAGTGGCTGATCAGTGCAGGGTAGTCGTAGCTTCAGATCTATACTTAACAGAGAGATTATAATTTTTGGAGCAGGTACTCTGTTACTGTCGCTTTGCGTGTTTCTATGCAGACTTTGATGCTTGCTAGATCTCAGAATATACTTAGTGGAGCGACCTGACATCTTGCTACCCTCCCTTATAAAAAAGTTTCACATTTAGAGTAAATTTCGTCAAACTTTTCAAACTTTAACCGATAATTTTATGCTCGAATATAAGTTTATAAAATCTAATTAATTTATAATACTGTGATAGTTCTTTTTAACGCAAATCAATGTTATCATTTTTTTCTTTTTATATTATAAGCATTTAAGAAGCTAATGTTGGAAAGTTTTAAAAACTTGATTAAATCTTGTTTCAAACGTCAAATATTTATGGCCGGACCAAGTACTTTACAGCCAGACACCACCGAATGACCGGCCAAGCTATCATTGAAGAAACTTAACTCTGTTACTCATATGTGTACGGTCCACCAGGCCTTGCAAGTTACTCATTGCAAACGAGTACTCACTTTGTAAAAAAAAGGAAAAAGCAAACTTTTAACTGATATAACCTATATTCAGGTTTGTATTTAGAAGTTGAAAGTTAGTAGTTTTTTTAAGGACAAAGGAAATATGAATTTGGCAAAGGCAGCAGTGAGGTAATGTGCTACCACTCGTTTAATTCAGAAGCTAGCCAGTACGATCTAAAACAAAACTGAAGAGATCTCATCTTGAGATTATTCAGGAAGCTCCAATCTACTAGCTAGCTCGATCGGGTGAGTACAACATGGCCAATCACTGGCGCATCATCACCACATGCACAGATGCACTGCAGCACTGACATGCATGTACAAGTAACCACTTAAGGGTGAGTTTTTAACCTAACTTTTTCAACTCATATCTCTCATTTTTTCACGCGTACGCTTTTCAAACTGCTAAATGATGTGTTTTTGCAAAAAATTTCTATACGAAAGTTGTTTTAAAAAAATCATATTAATCCATTTTTTTAAAAAATTAATAAATACTTAATTAATCATGTGCTAATAAGTCGCTCTCTGTTTTCGGTGCACCTACACAAACGAACACAGCCGATCTGGCTCTATGCAATCGCACTAGTGGCCTGGTTTTCTTTTACCAAATAAAAATCGTTTATAACATCGGTCTCTACTGACAGAATACATTTAGGTAGCAATCATTTATTCAGGTTTTCGGCACCTACTGCACAAGTTTTTACATATCCTTTCCCGTTGGATCAATATGTAGTATTTTTTTTTTCATGGTTGTCATCACTCCTCTAGTAGAAAAAACGTGATAATAATAAGTAGAGAAGTTCAGTTCTTCTGGTTGTCCCTGCGCTGCCGACGTGCGCAGTGACGCAGTGACCCAGCCCCCCCGTCTCCGCTATTTGCTTCGTCGGCTGGCTGCCTGATACGCAACTCCGGCGACTTCCTGGCGGCGGCGAGGAGGAAGAACACACGGTTGGAAGGTCTTTGCACATCAGTACATCACAGCACAGCACCCGGGGGAAAAAAATAAGGAGTGATTTTTGGGGGTCGCGCTTTGGCAATTCGCGCACACAAGAGAGAGGGGGTAACAAAGTTTTCATCTTTGGCTAGTTTTATCATCTCTCGTCTCGTCCTTTCGTCTTTTCCCCTCCCAAGGCTCTCAGCCCGAGGGCGCCGAGAGCAAGCGGAGGGAGGGGGGGGGGGGGGGGGTTAATCTGGGTTTGGAGAGTGGGGTGTTCGACGATCGCGCCTTCTCTTCTTCGCAGGATGCTCGCGCATTGCCTTGATTTCTCTTGGGGTTCTTGGGGATTTATCGAGGGGATGCAGAGGGATGAGTCATGTTCTCTTCAGAGACGCGATTTTGGTTGCATTTTGTTCTTCTCCTTTGGGTGAATGTGAGGTGGCTGGTTGATGAACGGAAGGTTAATTTCTTGATTTTTTTTCCGGTGACGAAGTGAAATTTTTTGAAACTACTAATCTTCTGCAGTACAAAGTCTCTATCTAATCCCTTCTTCTGATTAGTTTGCTTTGCTTTGCTGCAGAAGTTAGCTGTCTGATTCAACCGGTGGTGCAATAGAGATTGGACCGATGGGTTCCCTCCCAAGTTAGTCGTTTTCTCCCTTTTTTTTTCGTGCTACACTGTTGCATTATCAATTCAAAATTGGGACTTTTTTTTCACTTTTGGATTGACACATTTTTTTTTTGTTAGTTTTCCTACTAACCTTGATTCTTTTTTTGGTTGGGGTAATGAAGCTTTAGGTTCTTGGACGATGAACTTGTGTGGGAGCCCAGTTTGCTCCAAGAAAGATCTAGTTTCATGTGCTTTCAAGGAGATATTGGACTCATCTACTTGCATGAATCATCTGGTGGTGTTTGGCATTCTTGCATTGCTCACTGTTGCACTTGCACTCCATTTGCTCATCAAAATTCCAAAGAGTAGAGCATCTGCACGACAGCTTGTCGCGTTCAATTCACCGCTACAACTGGCTGCCGTAGTGTTCAATGGCTGCTTGGGTTTGCTTAATCTTGGCCTAGGACTGTGGATGCTGGGGATTAGCTTCAGACAGGATTCCTCCATTTCCCAGCCACATTGGTGGCTTGTGATCTTTGCTCAAGGGTTCAATTTGATCCTTACTAGCTTCACTTTTAGCGTCAGAACTCGGTTGCTTGGAGCAACATTTGTTCGATTTTGGTCAGTTGGTCTGACCATATATGCAGCATTCATCTGTTGCTGTTCAGTTGTCTACATGGTTGGAGAGAAGGAGATCACCTTTAAAGCTTCCTTAGATGTTCTTTTGCTACCGGGAGCCCTTATCCTTCTTCTTTATGCCATTCGGCACAGCCATGATGAAGAGGGTTATGAAACAAATGCAAATGCTTTATACAAGCCCCTGAATACAGAGAAGGATCATGACGTAGCTGATTCAGAGAGTCATGTAACTCCTTTTGCTAAAGCTGGGTTTTTCAGTGTGATGTCATTTTGGTGGCTGAACCCTTTGATGAAGATGGGTTATGAGAAGCCCCTTGAAGATAAAGATATACCGCGTTTAGGCTCCACAGATCGAGCACAGAACCAGTACTTGATGTTCTTGGGGAAGCTGAATAGCAAGAAGCAGTTGCAGCCACATGCCACACCATCAGTCTTTTGGACTATTGTTTCCTGCCATAAGAGTGGGATTGTGATATCAGGTTCCTTTGCATTGCTCAAGGTTTTCACCTTATCCTCAGGCCCATTGCTTCTCAAGGCATTCATCAATGTAACACTGGGGAAAGGGGCCTTCAAATATGAAGGAATTGTGTTGGCTGTAACAATATTCTTTTGCAAATGCTGTGAATCTTTGTCGCAGAGACAGTGGTATTTCCGCACTCGGAGGTTAGGCCTCCAGGTGAGGTCATTCCTGTCGGCAGCTATTTATAAGAAACAGCAGAAGCTATCAAACTTAGCAAAAATGAAGCACTCTTCTGGAGAAATAATGAATTACGTGACTGTTGATGCCTATCGCATTGGGGAGTTCCCATATTGGTTCCACCAAACGTGGACAACAAGTGTCCAGCTCTGCATTGCTCTGGCAATCCTATACAATGCAGTTGGTCTTGCAATGATATCGTCATTAGTTGTCATCATTATCACTGTAATCTGCAATGCTCCACTGGCAAAACTGCAACACAAGTTTCAGACTAAACTTATGGAAGCACAAGATGTGAGACTGAAGGCCATGACTGAGTCTTTAGTTCATATGAAGGTCTTGAAATTATATGCTTGGGAAACTCACTTCAAGAAGGTCATTGAGGGTTTAAGGGAGGTTGAGTACAGGTGGTTGTCAGCATTCCAGCTTAGGAGGGCATACAACGGTTTCCTGTTCTGGTCATCACCTGTTTTGGTTTCTGCAGCAACATTTCTGACATGCTATCTTTTAAAAGTTCCTCTGGATGCTAGCAATGTATTCACCTTTGTGGCAACTTTACGTCTCGTGCAAGAACCAATTCGGCAGATACCAGATGTTATTGGAGTTGTGATTCAAGCTAAAGTTGCTTTCACCCGGGTTGTAAAATTTCTTGATGCTCCTGAGCTGAACGGGCAACGTAGGAATAAATATAGAGCGGGTACGGAGTATCCCATAGCACTAAACACCTGCAGCTTCTCGTGGGACGAGAATCCGTCAAAACAAACTCTGAGGAATATAAATTTAGCGGTCAAAGGTGGGGAGAAGGTTGCAATCTGCGGCGAGGTAGGATCAGGAAAATCAACACTTTTAGCTGCAGTGCTCGGAGAAGTACCCAAAACCGAAGGCACAGTAAGCTTTCTTTGAGGTTATCTTCATCCTTATGAAATTGAGAATCATGCAATTGCCAAGTTGGGAATTCATACTATGTTCTTGTTGTTCCTTCTGGATTGTATCTTATTCATTGTCTAAGTGGGATCGTTGTCGGTATAATTGTTGGCACTTCGCTTCCTAAAAAGCACTTTGATTAAATCCATGCTTATCACTTATATGTTTGCAAAATCTGTAATATTTATAAACTTTATCTCTGTGGAAGGTGTAAATTGTCTTCAATCAAAATTGCTAGTTGTATGCAGTTGACAACCGTAGTTTCCAAGTTATTCTCAAAATACAACATGGCAATAAACTGCATCATCAGGTTTTTAATTGTTTCTGGTCCTTGTACAGTGCTCTTTCTTCTTAATATACACACCCAAGTTTTTGGATTTTCCAAATATAGGTTCTACAAAGTATGACAATTTTGCTTGATAATAGTTGACAACTTGAAGTATGTTATTTAGTTTCTTTTCCGATGAAACTATTTATATTTAATAGTAATAACTTTTTAAATGTTTCAGATTCAAGTTTGTGGGAGAATAGCATATGTTTCTCAGAATGCATGGATCCAAACAGGAACTGTGCAAGACAATATTCTCTTTGGATCTTCGATGGATAAGCAAAGATACAAAGAAACACTTGTGAGGTGCTCTTTGGAAAAGGACCTTGCAATGTTGACACATGGAGATTGTACTCAAATTGGGGAGAGAGGAGTAAATCTTAGTGGTGGTCAGAAGCAGCGTGTTCAGCTTGCTCGTGCACTATACCAAAATGCAGACATCTATCTTCTTGATGATCCTTTCAGTGCTGTTGATGCACATACAGCATCAAGTCTTTTCAATGTAAGGATCACAAATTCATAAAGAAGTGTGAAATAGAGTGCTATTTGACCATGATTTTTTTTTTGTAGGAGTACGTCATGGGGGCTTTGTCAGACAAGACTGTTCTTTTGGTGACCCACCAAGTGGATTTCCTGCCTGTGTTTGATTCCATTCTGGTTTGTATACACAAGTGATCCTAACCTCCCTCATGTCTTTTTGTGCACTCGCACACATTTTCCAGAAGCAAGTTTTCATACTTAACATAGTTTAACGTTTCAATCTTATGTCTAGCTAATCAAATCAATATACGAAATAGAAATGGCAGTAGTTCCCTTTCAACTACTTGGACAGCGAAAAAAAATTGTCTCAAATAGCAAATTTATGAATCCGTGCCTGCAAGATCCAAATTTATTTTATAAACTGCATTAGTTTGCTGATTTCATATATGGATTTTTTTTGTTATGGCAGTTAATGTCAGATGGGGAGATTATTCGGTCAGCACCTTATCAAGATCTGTTGGCATGCTGCGAAGAATTTCAGGACCTTGTAAATGCCCACAAAGATACTCTAGGAGCGTCAGATATTAATAACATGCCCCTCCACAGAGCAAAGGAAATATCAACAAAGGAGACAGATGATATTCATGGAAGCAGATATGGAGAGTCTATGAAGCCATCACAAGCAGATCAGCTGATAAAGATAGAGGAAAGAGAAATAGGTGATACAGGTCTTAAGCCTTATACACTGTACCTGCGCCAGAACAAAGGCTTTTTATATGCCTCTCTCGCTGTTATTTCCCAGATGATTTTCATTTGTGGGCAAATATCACAAAATTCATGGATGGCTGCTAACGTCGAAAATCCTAGTATTAGTACACTGAAGTTAATAGTCGTGTACATTGCTATCGGAGTTTGCTCAATGTTCTTCTTGATATCTAGATCTTTATGCATCGTAGTCCTTGGGATGCAGACTTCAAGATCCTTATTTTCGCAATTACTTAACTCACTGTTCTGTGCACCTATGTGCTTTTATGATTCTACTCCTCTAGGAAGGGTATTGAGCCGGGTAAGAAATCTTAAACTTATGTGAAACATTTGGATACTTTCGATTAGTGGATTAAATTGTTGATTCCTCATGCAGGTCTCTTCAGATTTGAGTATTGTTGACCTTGATGTTCCATTCTTCTTCATGTTTAGCATGAACGCCAGCTTAAATGCATATAGCAATCTGGGGGTATTGGCTGTTGTCACATGGCAAGTTTTGTTTGTCTCGTTGCCAATGATAATTTTAGCGATTAGGTTGCAGGTAATTTATGTGAGTTTTATTCTTTATGACTACAATTATTGGGTTATTTCATCCACTAATTGATGTTCTCAGCTGCTGTTTTCATTTACCATTTTCTGTTCAAACTTGTTGTTTACTGAAGTCTATTAAAATTTGGTTATGCAGAGGTACTATTTAGCTTCGGCTAAGGAATTGATGCGGATCAATGGCACTACCAAATCTGCTCTAGCTAATCACCTAGGTGAATCAGTTTCAGGGGCTATAACAATCAGGGCCTTTGAGGAAGAAGATCGTTTCTTTGCTAAGAATTTGGAGCTTGTGGACAAGAATGCTGACCCATACTTCTACAATTTTGCTGCAACTGAATGGCTGATTCAACGCCTGGAAATGATGAGTGCTGCAGTTCTTTCCTTTTCTGCTTTTGTCATGGCGATTCTTCCTGCAGGAACTTTTAGCCCTGGTAAGCTGTCTGTGGTAACTGCTAGCATCATTACATCATTTCATATATTGGACAAACTTAAAGTAGACAACAGACTCTATGTTCATTGATGCTGTTTTTGTCTGCAAAGAATGTGTTGCTAGGTCTCCAGAAGCCAGAGCATCCTGAAATCTAGTCATATAGTCAATCCTTTATGATAGTTCCTACTTGATAATGCTGAGTCATGAGTAGGATTAGAGTAGAATTACCCTTTTTTTTAATGAAAATGCAAACTATTTCTACATAATTATCCTACTTGGCACTGCTGAGTATGAAATGCTGGTATTTCTGATGTACCATATTCCATGATTTATGTGGAACTTTTCCAATTCCTAGGAAGTAAACTGTTTACTTACCAAATCCCTGCAAATTTCCGCATTCCAAACAAGCCCTAAATGTCTGCATGTTTCGGGAATAATGGAGTTTTAATGGCACTATTAATATTTGTGTGTCAGAGTCAACTAAATGTAAGCATTTGTTAATATATATTATGAAGAAATTGATATTGTCACCCAAAACGCTAATCACTTTTATTCATGCTTGTGCAGGTTTTGTAGGAATGGCATTGTCCTATGGTCTATCCCTGAACACATCTTTTGTTTTGTCTATTCAAAACCAATGCAACCTTGCAAATCAAATCATATCTGTGGAAAGGGTTAACCAGTACATGGACATCGCAAGTGAAGCAGCAGAGGTTATCGAAGAAAATCGGCCAGCACCAGATTGGCCCCAAGTTGGCAAGGTGGAGCTTAGAGATTTGAAGGTAAATGTATTTTCATGTATGGTTGGATTACGAGGGAAAAACCATTTTAGTGTCCTAAAGAGTTGTTCTGCTATTGATTTTCATTCAACAGATTAAGTACAGGCAAGATGCTCCTCTTGTACTGCATGGAATTACTTGCACATTTGAAGGTGGAGACAAGATTGGCATAGTTGGTCGGACAGGAAGTGGCAAGACAACTTTGATTGGTGCTTTGTTTCGTCTTGTTGAACCAGCTGGAGGGAAAATAATCATAGATTCTGTGGACATCACCACAATAGGCTTACATGACTTGCGTTCACGTTTGGGCATTATTCCGCAAGATCCAACACTTTTCCAGGGTACTGTAAGATATAATCTAGACCCTCTTGGACAATTCTCGGATCAACAAATATGGGAGGTAATATGTGTACCCTATAAAGTTATTCACGTGTTTTTAGTTGTATGCAATAATTGGTTCAGCTTACCATGAGAAAAAGGTTGGAATCATGAAAGTTGTCCTCTTTTGTTGACTGTGACGATTTATTCAGTTCTCAGTGATTAAATACCCAAAGGTTTTGAAAGTTTATGTCAGATTTAATCAGTCCTTTTTATGCATATGGAGACCTTCATAGAAATCACTGATGATATTTGCTACTCTATTGCAGGTTCTTGACAAATGTCAACTTATTGAGACTGTCCAAGAGAAGGAACATGGATTGGATTCACTTGGTAGGGGCAGCATTTACCATTCTTTTTGTAGATATCTTTTGTCGTACTAATGTTGTAGCATAATACATGGAGCCACCTTATTCATAGTACTAATTGTGATATTGTCGTATAGTTGTGGAAGATGGGTCGAACTGGAGCATGGGTCAAAGGCAGCTCTTCTGTTTAGGACGTGCACTTTTGAGACGGTGTCGCATCTTAGTTCTTGATGAGGCGACAGCCTCTATAGACAATGCAACTGATGCTATACTTCAGAAAACAATCAGAACAGAATTCAAAGATTGCACTGTCATTACTGTTGCGCACCGTATTCCAACAGTTATGGACTGCACTATGGTCCTTGCAATGAGCGATGGTACGCTTTTCTTATCGCTTACTTATTAGAAATGTATTTATCCTCTTACAATCATTGTCTAATGGATCGGCACTGCTTATTCTGGGATATATGCATAATACTTGAAACTATATGTACTGTAGTATGATGAGCGAATAATTCTGGAGAAAATCCAAGATATACTTGGATTTTCTCATAATTCTGCTTCCCTCCTTTACTACTGATGTGATGCCTTTAATATTTATTTGAATTTTTCTAACAATGTATCCCTACTAACTTTCTGTACTAATGTTGTACCGTGAACACTAAGCAACAATTAAAACATATAATTACCTGTTTTTCCTTTCAATTGTTCTAGATTCTAAAAAATTGTCTCATGATAGATGTATTTCCATAAATCCATTCTACTAAACTTCATTCACTTCCAGGGAAAGTGGTGGAGTATGACAAGCCTATGAAACTCATGGAAACGGAAGGTTCTCTCTTCCGGGATCTCGTCAAGGAGTACTGGTCATACGCATCGAGTGGAAATATTTAGGTGAAAATATGTAGTCACATGCTGCAGCATCTTACCAGGAGTTAACGTAGGCAGTTAGAAATCTGTATCCATACTAGGAGGAATTCGTCTATTTGAGGCCTGAAGAGAAGACAGTGCCTCAGCCAGGTGTTGTCGGAAAATGCACTTCGTCATCTAGTTGTTACCTGAAATTTTGAGCAATATGTGGTGCAACTTCTGCCCATGGGTGTTCTGCAAATGCTTAACAGAGTAAATCGATAAACATTTCTTTGCTGAATTAATCAGATGTACGAAAGGTTAAATGAGATGCTCATCAAGTCTGTAAGGGTGTGTTCGTTAGGTATTGGAAGCTAATCTTTCGTGCACGTAAAACGGAGCGACTCGAGTTGGGAAAAGAGGGGAAAAAACACAACCTAAATCATGTTAGTACAATCAGTACTGTGCAACTGGAGATTTCGTAGACTGCTTAGGAAAAAAATTCAATATATGCGATCTTTTTTTTTCTTTTTGCATACCCACCTAACTGAATGTGATATGTTTTTCCACAGGCAGTAAGTAAATTAGGCTGTGTATACATTATTCTGTAATAAGCTCTCCTAAGCCCCCCTCTTGTTCAATTTTATGAATTTACAGTACAGTATCAGTCTATATGATTTGGGTATTTTATTTCTACCTCCAAATAATTTTATATGAAAAATAATGCAGGAACGGAATCACTAGAAAATCACACAAAATTCTTTCGATGAAAGTGATGATGAGAAAACATGGTAGCCCAGGAGTTCTGTTTATCTCTAGTACAGGTTCAAATCTTACTTTCGGGTTCAGGGCGTGTCAGTTGGTTTGATCCTGCAACTAACAAGACATACAAGAAAACAATGTTAGTAAACGATAGTTGATCGGCTAGTGGGCTGATGACGTATCGTAGAAACCTAACCGTTACACAAGTTGAATCGGTTGTAAAGTGAAAGATGCTATTCATAAATCAGGTTTAGGCTAGATATAATCATAAATAATTTTTCTTTAACAGAATCAATTTCATAAGTCGAACCCAATTAATACAGCATAATATTGATATCTTTTAACGCCAATTGTCATACGATTATATAACCTAAATAACTAGCCGATGGGTAAATGTTGAAGATTAGACCCAAAACAATCATGATCGGCTATAGAAAGAAATAACAGGTAATTACTCATTTAATCTTTCTCTTAGATGTAAGCAATTACGATAGATCGGACCCAACCGAGACAGTATTAATTGCTTATAACCAAGATCAGATAAATCAATAATTACATAAACTTATTTCATAACCGATGAGATGTTTAGAGCATTTTAGATAACGTATCGGCTAGAACTCCGATATAGCCTTATAAAAGAATATCAGTCTTGATCAAATATACTAAACAAGTTTCAATCTCGACGGATCATACCTAACCGATGACAGCGTGAGGTTTGAAACAAGTTTAATATATTTAAAGGATTGATACACTTGTATAAAATGATAGATATAACACATCAAGCAAATTAAAGCATGTAAACTTAAATGCAAAACAGTTATACCAGGTAAGATCGGCTGAAACCTTGATTCTACCCTTATTGGCAATCAATAGGCAGGTTAACTTTTATGATTCTGAATACGACTTAGTAGGTCAAACCTAATTGATGCAGCACTAAGTATGAAAAGAAACATAAAGTCTAAAACAATCAAGCTCTTGATTGATTTTCAGAGTTGTGGATACCTTAACCAATCTAAGCCGATGAATTGATTTAGCTGTACCAGTAAAACCTTAGAAAAGGCTTGGCCGATACAAGTAAATCGACCCATCGAGTTAGATTAACCAAGATATATGATAGCCAACAGTTGTATAAGATAGATTAGAACATCTAAAACGATGTGCTAATCCGCTGATACAAACTGCTATGACAAGCCATACCTCTTATTGGAGATCGAAGCCGATGCAACCCAACTCGAAACAAGAACTCGTCGAAAAGTAAAAGTAAAAGGGTGGCGATGCGTCGAGAGAGTGTATTGAACTGTTGTTATTTCTTACAGGATCCTAGGCATATATTTATATCTGAACATACAAATCTTTTTCATATCAGACACGACTCAAACTTGTCTAATTACAAAATAAACAAACAAGTTTCTAGGCAAACTCTTACTACGAATTTCTTAAAGGAAACATCTAGTTCTTACTTCTAATTAATACATACAACTGTCTTTTCTGGACTCAATCTTTATCTGGCAATATCTTCAGGTCTTCTCCCGAGTTCGATATGAACTCACATTAACTGTATCGGCTAACTGAGTCCGATTCTGTATCGGTCGATACGGCTTTCAGCCGATGCACAGCTATGTTTTTGGAAACAATCCTATCTCTTCGAATCCGCTTCGAACCCATCTTTATTCTTACGTATCTTTACCAAATTTTGCTGTTAACAGAAAAGGGCTGTAATTCTGAGTTCAAATGCATTTTCATGCGAAAATTTCAGAGGAAAGTAACCCACATGTTCTGTTCAACTTTAGTGCGGTATATATCGGTCGCATCAGTATATGTATGCCAGTAATATATCCAGAGAGTACTTCAGAATGATAGAATGCAGCAACACATGCATAAATTGATAATCGTTTCCACTTTTCACTCCGTTTCTAAATATTACCATTTCTAAATTACTTAGCAAATATTAAATTTATTAGGAGGGAAATATTTCTTTTTAGTCACCTCATCGATAAAATTTTGAATTTTGAATTGCTTGATTCTCCTCCTAATCAACTGATTGGCTGAAAATACTTAGATTCATGTACATTGGAATCAGTGTCCCTTAAATGTTTATATTGCGTATAAAATTTTGAATCCTAGAAATATTTATATTTTAAAACGGAGGGAATCTCGAAACTCATGGCTCGAATCAGCTCGAACTCAGAGTCTTAATGAGTCAAGCCGAGCTCGTCTTTTAACTCATAAGCTTAACAAGCTAGCTCGCAAGCTGCTCGTTTAGCTCATTAGTACCAGATATTAATGCTTCTTAACTAGTGCTTAGTTTTTTAATTACATGAAAACTATTCGTGAAGTTTTTTATTAGTTACTGATTATCATATATGATCAAATAAAAGAATTAAAATTATTGTTATGATTTAAATGAGATAGAGCTCGTTAACAAGCCTAACGAACTCAATGAGCCAGCTCGTTGACGTTAGCTAGCCAAGCCGAGCTGACACGTTGAGAAAACGAGCTCAAACAAACCAAGCTGGCTGGTGATCCACCCTTAGTGGTAGCTCTAGTCCTAGGTCGTGTGTCATCCGCAATCCTACCCACTCGAGGTTAACCAAGAACCTCTCCTGCTTTCGGTGCTCGATCACCCTCATTTTCATTTCACCTTCCTTTTCTTGCCATTTCGTTCATGCCCATCTGGACTTCGTGAAGACGATCTCTCATTATTCTTTCCTCATGTTTTTACCTTTATCTTTCTTCTTCCACGCATCACTTTTCAGACGCAGACAGCCATCTCGCACGCCATTCAGAAGTTCAGAGTGCTCACCAAAGTCTCTGAAACTTCGTACGCTCTCACACGCGTAAATCGCTCGGTTGTCATTCATGCGACGACGCTGATGTAATGTAAACACCTGATAGGCGACATGGTTAGGTTATTGTTTGAGCTCTGAAAGTGAAGTCCACTACACTGCATGCCCCCAAAATCTTATCTTCAGTGCAAGTCAAATGATGCGAAAGGTTGGAAGAATGAGATCTGAATTTCTGCCTACAGAGGAATGTTTAACAGTTAGTGAGCAGTAGTCACTTGGACTTTTTCACAGAAGAAAAGGAGAGATCAGATGTTGTCAACTGACATGAACCGGTAAAGGTTATTAGCACAAAGTATTACAGTAACATGACAGCATATTGATCAAGTTAAAAGGTGTTCAGGATGTAGCAAAAAAAGTAGTATTTTAGTTTCAGCAGTTAGCTAGTACCATTCTTGTAAACCTTTGAATTGCTCTGTAAACTTAGCTAGTGCCCTTCTTCATGTAAAATTAGCTAGCACAAACTAATTACAAAGTAATTTTTGCAGGAACTGAACTAATTCCTGCCAAAATCCTATAAAATTCCCGTGTTCCAAAGGAGTCATAAAAACTGCATTTTGATCAGGAGTTTTCCCATTCCAACACCTGCCACCTGAGAGGCTAAAGAGCAGCTATGCTTTTTTTCAAGGTGTAAAGCATTCTAGCACACTGAAACCAGATACGCACTCACAAAAAGAAATGCAGAAAATAAAAAAAGGTGATTATCATGAGGTCGCTTGCTAGAAATGTAACCTTCACTCACCAATCACCACTTTTCCAAAGCCTAGACAGTAGATTCACCTCGAAACGGAGTGTCGGCAAATGGAATAAAACGAGCCAAAAAATTTCAGCAGAATGGAGCAGAGCTTTGTGCGCTGTAGTTGTCACGCTGCACTTTCAGAGATTTAATTAGGTGAAGGGAGGATTGATTAATGCGATTGGAATTTGGTTGAAAGAAAAAGATTTCTTCAGCCGCCGCGGCCGCCTTCTCCTCCTCAGTGGACGCTGGATTTGATTCTCATCATTTCTCAGGCACAGGATCGAACGCCACGACAGGATCTAGCAACTGTTGGTGCACATTGAACACAGTGTCAATCATATCACTGAATAATTGTCATTACTTTGCAACATTCTGAAAGAGTCTGAAGAAATACAATTTCGATTTTGTCTGAATCCATCACTGTTCTCTTTTTCAGGAGAAAGGATGATGATCATTCGCTTCTCTTGGCTTCCTGGCCACTCAACATTTCATGCCGTCGTTGCACATTTCTGCACGCGCAATGTGCGCCATTTTCAGACAGAGACGCGAGCGAGCATGCGTGAGCGATTGCATGCTCGTTGCAATCCACTCAGTTTTTCCACGAGCATATATCGCAGCGGTGTTCATCCAATTTACAGATCAAAAAGCTAGTGCATCCATGCATGCATCAGAAGCATTCAGATCACCAGTTCACCACATCTCCTACAGTTGTTCTACTAATCGTGCGATCTTTGCAAGATAAGCATAACGAGAAAAAAACCATGATTCAGATACGATTCATCCAATTTTTGCAACTTTTCGATACAAATTAGCAGCAGAAAAAATGTCACACGGCAACAACCATTTCAGAAGTAAGAAGAGAGAGACATTGCATTGCCAAAAGGTCCCTGAAAATGGAGGTCTCTGTCGTCGTCTGCTCTGCATAAGCTTTGGATTAGGTATTGGGTTTGTTTGAAGGGAATCTGGACATTGACATTGTTCAGTGAAATTCCAGGTCAAGATTCTCCCTGCACCGGCCGTGAAAATTTCTCTTATGTTCTACAGTTTTCTCGACTAGAGATTATTCGATCTAGCTTTATAAAAGAAAGCCCAAGACCATTATCTAAAAAGAAAAGAAAGCCCAAGAGACATGACAGAAATGGAAATATCTAGGATCGGAAGATAGCGATGCGGCGTGCTCTAGTAATTAATGAACTTAAGCACACATTTACTGATTCATACATCCACCACGACTCCACCACCACACCATAATGCTAATGCTTTCTGAGTAAATAATAAATTTAACAAGAATACAAGAGCAGAAGATTAAATTTTGTACCTATAATCAGATCATATGTAAAAAAAAGAAAGAAAAACAACATCCAGCAATTAATTATGGCAGAGAAAAAAATGACAAAATGCATGTACATTTCATCTTGCACTTACAAGTAAAGTTTTCCATTTTTTTCTCCTGTTTTTCTCTCGTGTTTTTCTTCCCCATGTAACCATGTTAGATTCTTGTCTACTAATTAACGTGATAGTCATCATACCCCTAATGTCCTAATGATTTAGGGCAACACAAAAAAAAATACAAAAAAGAAAAAGAAAAAGGTAGTAGGTCGAGATTGAGCTGTGCATATGTCAACGGTCAACCACACCCTGCTACACCTTTAATTCTGCAGCTTCGTCCTGCACCTTGGCGCCGTCGAGCGCGGCGGCGCCGGCGCCGCCGCCGTACTCCTCGGCGTCGTAGCTGGCGTGCACGCTGTAGAGCACGTAGACGAGCACGGCGGCGGCGGTGAAGAAGCCGAAGCGGACGTAGGACGGGCGGTCGAGCGAGCCGAGGAGGAAGACGTTGAGGAACACCGACGCCGCGGGCACCCACGGCATGGCCGGGACGCCCCACAGCTCCGGCCGCCGCGCCTCCGGCACCAGCGCCTGGAACGCGCCGACGGTCGCCACGGCGCCGGCGCCGCACGCGGCGAGGAGGCCCGTCTTGGCGCGCCCCGCCGGCGCGAACTGCCACAGCAGCGTGAAGCAGAGCGCGACGAGGGAGAAGGCGACGAGGAACACGAGCGTGGGCCACGCCGCCGCCGCGCCAGCACGGTGGTCGTCTGCGGCGGCGACGTAGCGGCGGTAGACGACGGCGTTGGCGACCATGTAGAAGACGAAGAGCGTGCCGATGGAGACGAGGTTGAGCAGCACGTCGAGCTCCGTGAACAGCGCCAGCGCCGCCGTGAACACCCCTGAACACACCAAACTGTCAATTACAAGAACACCCCAAAAAGCGCGGGAACCACTGTTTGTTTTTTTAAAAGAAAAGAAATGATTCAACTATTTTGGATCATTTTGGCGTTGAATCCAAGTAGACATGCATCCACGAGCAGAGGTAGGCTAGCTAGGCGTTCTCATCGTCGGTTTCGAGCGCACCAAGTACAAATTAACCAGTTTCTGTGGTGTTCGTTTCTCCTGTTGATATTTTGGAGCCCCAAAAACCCCGTGTCCATGTCTGCTGCTTTATCATGCAAGCCTTCCATGAGTAAAAACAGTTGCAAGGCAACAAAAAAAAGTCCACAAAAAGCAACCACTATGTAGTAGGAGCAGCATCATATAGTTGCGGCTCGTGGCTCTCGCTCACGTAAAACGAATAGTTTAGAGCCTGTTTGGCAGGGTTCCTGATTTTGATTCCCGTTTTTACTTTTTCTTTTCCTCTTTTTTTTAGTTGACTAGTGCTATGAGATTATTACGGTGAAATGTATGTCGTGGTGGTAGAGCGATAGAGACGGTTAGATGGGCTCACCGAGGAAAGCGGAGGCGTTGACGGGAGTGGCGGTGAAGGGATGCACCTTGGCGAGCCACGCCGGCATGACGCCGGAGCGGCCGATGACGCAGAGGTACCTGGCCTGACCCAGCATCGCCACCATCAGCGACGTCAGGATGCCGAGGCTGGCACCGGCGCCGATCACGTTCGATACCCACCCCCATCCGGAGCTCCCTTTGAACGCCCCCGAGAAGGGCGCCTCCTTGTCAATCTGCACCACCAAAACAAACATTCTCAATTCGAAAAATATCACCCACTATTACCTGGTGAAAAATTTTACTGTAAAATTATTAGTTATTACCACCATAATTAGTGTCAACTGTTTTCATGCTCCATAGAGAGAGAGAGAGAGAAGGAAGCATAGAAAAGGTGAATTTTGAGATGCTTCAGTGATCGGTCATCTACTAGCTGAGAAAGTACAGTGGTCTCAGTGTGTGGGCGTCCTACGATGGGGACAGCAGATTCACCACGAATGAAGTCGCAGGCAGGCAGGACAAACATCCCAAAAAGGCAGTGAGAAAAAAGAAAAAAAAACACACACACAAGCTGAGCTGCATGGTCTCTACTGCGCCACTTCACCAGAGCTCCCCAACATATTCCCAGAATTATCCCAAGTAAAAGTTGAGACAACACCACGAGCTAGCTACATGCCTATCCAGGAATCCCGACTTTGCCGTAGACGGAATCCTGGAACATTGTCAGGATTTGGTTTCTCTGAAAAGCTCTTGCATAGATCGATGTACACACGGATTTGCCGTTGGTCTTACTACGCGTAATCAGAAAAACAAGACATACAAAACAATTGTATTGCATAATGACCTGGCTTTGGTTTGAAAGCCAAGTGAAAAATTAAAGAAATTTCTTACTGCGTCGTAGGGGAGGAGCATGGACATGGAGGCGGCCATGAGGCAGTAGAGGAGTGTGACGAGCACGACGGAGCCGGAGACGCCGACGGGGATGTCACGGGATGGCCGCTCCACCTCCTCGGCCATGGTGGAGACGGCGTCGTACCCGATGTAGCTCAGGTACACCATGGCGGCGCCGTTGAACACGCCGGCGGCGCCGTGCGGGAAGAACCCACCGGGGTTGTGCGCCGGGTCGGCGGGCCGCGTCAGGTTTCGGGTGTCGCCGCGCCAGAACCCCATCACTATGATGAACAGGATGAATGCCACGTGTACCGCTGTTAGCACCATGTTCACCACCGAGCTCTCCTTGGTGCTGAAAACAGTACAGATTATTTTTTTTCAAAAAATAGAATCCAATTTACTCATGAACAAACACTGTCAAAACACTTGAAGAATTTATGAACGGGCAAATCCTACATTTCTTCGAAACAAAACGTGGTAGCGTTTTTACAGTCCTCTATATGGAACCGTGGTAGGTACTGGGATGTACTAAATTTGACATTTTCTAAATGTGTTACACGGCTGCTTTTAAAAATTATTATTTTCACAATTTTATCATTCATGTTCACTTGGGAAATGGATTGTTTGTTGTAACTGATAAGCAACACCTAGAATAACAACTTTTGAGATTCCTTTTCTGGAGAAAGGATTGCTCATGTTGCCCACACAAGTCAGAGAGAAGAGAAAAGAAGGCATGGTGGTTGTAGACTTGCACACATTGCACACACTAAATTAGAATAGTGATGGGCATGCACAGCAAGATTCTTTCCTCTGCCCATAACAAATATCTCAAAAATTTTCAAGAACGGATAGAACTTGAGGAATTTTAATTAGCCCCCACTTGCTCTGAACCTTTTGGAATGTAGCCATTTCAAAGAAAACTAGGTTCCAAGAGCAGTTGGTTGCAGAGAAAGGAAAAACAAGCAGCAACCACCAGAACCAACCTACACCAGTAACCAAGAAAAAAAACCCAAAGGTTGATCATTGATTGATGAATACAGCACACTTGCAAGAACAAAGTCCAAAGAAAGGAGAAAAAAAATATAACATGGGAACCATAGATATTGATACTCCTACACATAGATAAAATAGGAAGCCTACTAGCTTCGTAATTCGTACTTTGGAGTCTTGTGTCAAGAGGAACACCATGGTCAAAAGAAGTATCGTGACAACAAGCAGAGAAGACAACACAAGCAAAAAAAATAACTTTAATATATAGCTGATAAAAACCAAAATAATAATTCATGAAAACAATTTTAATATCAATTTATTAAAAGCCAATGCTGAAAAAATAAACTACGATTAGATGAGAAAAATACCAATTCAACTCTAAAATTAGAATTAAGTAGTAAAATTTAAATTTTAAGACTGATAAGCTGAAGGACAAATGATAAAGCTAAACTACAAGGTAGACGCACATTTGAAAAAAAAAAGGAGAGAGATAAACTTGTGTAACCTGTAGCAGATGCAGACGGAGATGAGGAGGATGACGCCGACGGCGACGAGGTCAACCTCGTTGAAGCCCTTTGGGAGACCCGGCACGGCGATCCGCCACTTGCTCGGCGCGTCGACGCCCACCGCCGTGCCGAGGTACGCCGTGAAGCTCCTCGCCACGGCGGCGTTGGAGAAGACGTACTCCATGATCAGGTTCGCACCCGTCAAGAACGCCGCCAACTCCCCTGAATTATTCACCAACAAATTAAAAACCAAGTTGAGATTCTTGAGCAAAACATCGCGAATTAAAGAACTCGATCAAACCCATTCAAACAATGCCAAATGCTACATATGTGCAATTTACTTATGTATATACAGCAAACAAAGTAAAAAAAAATGGTGTTGCATGCAAATTTCAGAGGAAAGGCAGGATCTTTATCTTGGTGTTGCATAGTGGATTGTGAAAATGAGTGGGGTCTTGTGTGCATTTGGACGAAAAGAGCAAGGCCTTTGGGAGATGCAAGAAAGGGACTTCCAACATTATTTGGATATGGATGGATGTCCGTGTGTATGTGTGTGCGTGTGCATTAAAATTAGTTGAAAGTCACACTCAAACTTTTTTCGAGAGATAGAGAGAGCAATAATACTTCTTTTTTTCTTCTGTTGTTCTCCATGCTAGTAGAATCTTATACTGTTTTAATCCAGCATCAGTTGACAAATCAGTGTCGACCAGCAAAGCTTGGGGAAATAAGGATATTGTAAATCTTTTTAATTACAAGGGAGTTTTTGTACTGTTGAATTTTTGCTTCACTCCTAACGATGTCTTTCTCACGATTTGGACACAATTTTTTTTACAGTTGGAAATGAGGGTTTTTTTTGGGAGGGGGGGGGGGGNGGGTAAAATAATGATAAAGGCAAAGTCTTTACCATGGCAGCAAAAAAGAGTGAAAGCTTTTGACGAACACAAAGAAAACCAGTAAGCAGACAAGGAAAAACAGATATTCTCTTCGAAGAAAAAAGGGGAAACAAATCCAACCTTAAAAGTAAATGAAGAACCAAAGTGTCCAACATGGTACTTTTTTTAAACTCAAAATTAATTAAAAACAAGCAAACAACAACTGCTAGATCACAAAAATGTACCAATCAATGACAACACAAGTACTCCAAATTTTTATCATAAATATACTCCAAATGACTCGTGAGATACGAAAGGACAACACAGAAGTAGCAGGCTCAGAAGCGTCATGTTCATGAGACGACATCGCACTTGCACATGAAAATGCACAAAAAAAAAGTATGCTTCTTGTGAGGCTTTGATCAACTGGACAAGAGGAAGAAATGGGAAAAAAAGAGAGAGATATATATATATATATAACCATCAAATATTTGAGAAAAAGATAAATTTCGGCATGTTATTTCACAATGCCATGAAAATAATCGGACGAACGGATTGAAAACCAGCAGAATCAGTAACAAACTAAATTCGATACCAAAAGATAAACGATTAGGAAAAAAATGATTTTGGCATTGTTTGTTTTGAGTATATATGCATGGCAAGAGATAGGATCCGTTAAAATTGGCGTCAATGGCAACGCTATCTGTAACTAACGGCCATGGCTGGCAAGGATGTGCGGGGGCAGCTCACCGAAGGTGACGCGGAGGTAGCTGAAGGCGCCGCCGGCGACGGGCATGTCGACGGCGAACTCGGTGTAGCAGAAGGCGGAGAGGAGCGCGCATAGGCCGGCAATGGCGTACGACACCACGACGCCGGGGCCCGCGTAGAGCCGCGTGGCGCGCCCCGTGGTGACGAACACCCCGGCGCCCACCATGCCGCCGAGCCCGAGCCCGACGAGGTCGTGCCACCGCAGCTTCCGCGCCATGCGCGCGCCGGAACGCGCGCGCACCCGGCTCATTTCCTCGCCGGGCGACGTCGCGGCGCACGCGCGCCGCGCCAGCCGCCGCGGCGTCTGCGCCAGCGCGCGGCCGTAGGCGCGCAGGCTCGAGAACGAGCCGGCGACGGCGCCGGCGTTCGAGTCCATCATCTGCACCACCAGCGCGCCCTTGTCCATGATGGCCGGCGCGTTCCAAGAATCCGGCGAGCTCCTAGACACCGTGATTCTTGATGGTTTTCGAGATCGTTGGGGTGCGCGCCGCGCCGGTGCGTCGGGCGTGGCGTACGTTTGAAGGCGGCGAGGAAGGAGGAGAGACTCGAGGGGGTATATAAAGAGGCGGATGTGGCGGGGACTTGGGTGGTAACTTCTCACTTCTCATGGTGATAGTGACGGCAAACGGCTGCACGAAAAATGTTTACATGGAGCAAACAAGTTTAGCTATTTAGATTGATCAATAATTTCGCCTATAGTCAGGTTGATTACTATTACTTCATGTTTTATATGAAATTGTTTTTTTCTTTTCCTCAAGATTTATTTGTAAAAAAAATCAAGGTTTTAGTGAGACGATAAAAAAAAACCAGAAGTCGTGGCTTAGCTAACATCCTGCTCTATCCGTTCTAAATATTTAAATACATAGCTAAAATTGTTATATTTTGAAATGAAAATAGCAGCTTATTTTAGCTTTGCTACTATGAATTTTGTAGTGATTTTTTTTATCTAAATCCACTTAGTTTCAACACTAATAGAAATATTTTTATGAGTATAAATAGGGACAAAAGTCGCAATTAAAATAGTTAGGATAGAGTTATCGTTAATAAGAACTACTTTTGTTCGTAACGCTGTTGGTCTTTTCTTGTCTCAACTCAGAAAACTATAAATGTATAAGAAACTAAAAACACAAAAGGAGGTATGAGGGTACCATGTAGGGCTTTTTTTAAAAACACGAAAAATCTACAGTAGAATTTTAAGAATTAGTATGATTTTGTTAAAAAAAATCTAAATATCCTTCTTTCCAAATGAGGCCTTACGCTCTATTTAGGAGAGCTCTAACTGGACGAATTTTCAGAATTGGCTATCCCTGGTACAAAAAGTATTGTGAGGGACCAAGGTCAAGACAATCTGCACATCATCAAACTCGGCAAGAATTTACTTTGGAACAAGATTCTGTACGTTTAATATTGTACTGATAGTGTTAATTGTCACATTATACTGTTTAGTGTTTAATTAAAAGAATATTGTGTCTAAATTGAACCTAACTGACTACAGCGATGGTAGCTGTATCATACTGCTATATGTATATATAGCACCACTAAAAAGAACCGTACATATATATATATATATATATATAGAGAGAGAGAGAGAGAAGCGTTTCGAGGATTTGAGCTAACGTGGAGCCAGGGTTGCCCTTACCGTTTTGCGCCCGGTTACCGCCCGCGGTTACCGCGCAAAATCGTGACAAATTCGAAAATCAAAAATTTGAATTCAAAACCGCGGTATCGGCCGCGGTTACCGCGCGGTATGGCGCAGTAACCGCGCGGTATGGCGCGGTTACCGCGTAATGTTTGATCCAAGGAAGAACGAAATGAAAAATAAAATTAAAAAAATCAGAGAAATGCTTAAAAATGTATAGAATTTGTGGATAATAAGTAAAATATATAGGTTACTTATGTGTATACTATAAAAAATTTTGGCATGATTTTTTTCTATATTACGGACATAAAATCAATTGAACAATACTTGTGGGTATAAAAAATTTTTTGGCATGATCTTTTCTATATTACGGACTTGAAATCAATTGAACAATTCATAAGATAATAAGATAATATGTCGACAACAACAATCAATAATCTTAAGATATCGCACAAGGTGTCCACATGTCCACAATATAACATCCACAATATGATAGTTCACATAGCAACATATCAACATAGAGCAAGCAACTTTTGTTTTCAATGAAAGAAAATAGAAGGACATACCAGCATAGAGCAAGCTATAAGTTCCACTGATTATATGCCATGTTATACTCCTCTGTGGACATGAGCATCAAGCCATGCGAGTGTAGCAACCCTGCCTTGTATTCCTCCCAACTTTGACCTGTCCATGATGATGTTGTTTGCCACTGAGCATACAATTGAGCGTACCACTGGGGCTCTTGCCACTCGTACACCCAAGTAGGAGGGGGATAATCAGAAGCTTGAGGACGATTGTACGCATACGTTGGATAGCCACTTTCAATACTAGAGGCACTAAATGAGCTGTAGCTATCCTGTGGTATGTCAAGATGCTGTCGTTGTTGGTGCTCACTCGGTGAAACCGTAGTTCGTTGAGAGCTTGGAGCACCGTGATCACGGTCCTGAGTCGCGTGAGTGAAGTCGGCCTCACCTGCAAATGAAATTGTAGGAAGAAAATTAATCAATAGTGAAATGCATGGTAAAGGTCTAAATGGTAATTGAAGCACATCTCACCTGTGAATTGAATAGGGCTGTGGTGACTTCCAGAAGGCACTTCAGTGGTGCGTTGCCCTCCTTGACCACCGTTGTCTCTGTCATCTGAATCAGTTCCTGAGCTACTATCATTCGACTCTTGGTAGTCTGGGCTTCCTTCGGTCTCTTCATCGCTATCAACATTGTACGACTGTGGACCTTTGCCCTTAGCTCTTTTGGATGTAGGTGCTTTTGGTGGCTGCCGAGTCTTCCTTTTTCCAATATGAGTGTCACCTACATTCGCATTAGCCCACTCTGCAATAGAAGAAGCTCCCGTGGTTCTGCGCAGGTCAGTCAAGTCCACTAGGTTGGCTACAAGTGAACTAGGCAGGGGGGCGTCACTCTCAGTTGAGTCTTCATCTAGTTCTGGGTTAGCATTGGACCGAGCATTATCCATCCATTCTTTAACATGATTGTTAGTTTCATAGAATGATAGGTCCGCTAGTCTTTGAAGGGGATCATCATCCTCCTTCCTTACTTGGGCATTTGCGAGCTGAATGCGCAGGCGAAGGTTGTAGTTGACATAAACTAGTTTGCTCAGCTTCTTGTGGGTAAGTTTATTACGGACCTTTGTGTGTACGAATGCGAATGTGCTCCAGTTCCGTTCACATCCACTTGAAGAGCAACATTGACCAACCATACGCAGCGCAAGCCTCTTCAAATTCGGCGTGTTTGAGGCAAACATAGACCACCATTGTGTTGCACATGCCAATTTCCATGTCAATTTACAACACTGAATACGTGTAAAGCAGCAGGACATATGACATGTGCAAATGATTACAAACATACCAGGGGAAGTTTTTCCATCGGTGGCCATCTTTCTTGCAAGGGCCCTCCCAAATTCACCAGTCTTACGGCGATACATCTCAACCTCCAGCAAAGCGGCGGCGGCCGTATCGATGTCCGTCATCCACTCAAAGGCCTGACGGAGGTCTTGGAAGACGGAGGCACTTGGAGAGTATTGGTAGTGAGTCATAGGGTTCAATGCCGCACCTGCAAATCATGAAACAAAATCGATGAGAGTCGTACAATACCAATTTTCTCATCATGTAATGTCGGCTACTTACTGGCATTGATTAGAGTTCCATTGCAGAGGTCGTGCATCCTTCTGTTAACAATTGCCATGTATGCTTCGAATTTATCCCTTTGGTTGACAAAAAGACTGTTGTACTCCATTCTCAACAATTGATATCTTAGAAGAACCTCACTCAAATTGGGGTTCTTGTCCTCGTCAGCAAACCGAAGGAAGGAGTACATCGGCTGAACTGAATTGACTACTGACTGCAAGTTCTCCCACCAAGACATGCTAGATAGGCATGCGTGTGCATACCTGCCCTCAGTTGTGCCACTGAATTTGCTTTGCATGAACCCAGAGGAAGCCATCCACTGCATGAACTGATCTCGCCTCCTGAGGAAGCTGTCAAGAAACATGTAGTTTGTGCCGAACCTTGTAGCATTCCACTTAACCAGTTCACCACCTATAGCAACCACCATCATGGCATGCAACTTAGAATGGTTGTATAGCCATCTGCAAATTTTTCTTGCACTCTCAATCACCATTTCATGGTCCGGCATTTTTCCAACCTCCTTAAGCATCAAGTTAATTGTGTGCGCCACACAAGGTTGCCACACAATTGTTGGATACTCTTGCCGCAGCAGTCTGCAAGCCTTCTTGTAGTTAGACCCATTGTCAGTGATAATCTGAACGACATGTTGGGGGCCTACTTCGCGTACCACCTTTCTTATCTCCTGCATTGGACAATCATAAAAATTAAACAAGACCTCAAACACTACACTTAATGTTATCAAATGAGGCTAAAGTGTTGAAGGAACGTCGTCACCTTTAGTACGAAGTTAGCATCTTGGCTTTGGCCCGTGGCATCAACAGAGTTGTGGAAAAACAAGATTCCATTGCAATATATCAAAAAGTTGATAACCGCCATACCCGTCGGTCCTGTCCAAGAATCACACATTAAAGTAACCCCGTACTCATTCCAATCACGTTTGAACCTATCGAATTGCTTCTTGACGTCCTTCTCTGTAGCGTCAAGATACTTCCCATCAATGTCCTTACCACTTGGAGAAGGTATGTTTTCACCTACAATGTACAAATGCCAAATAATTAGTGTGCGAACTGTTAGAACAATGTAAATCCATATGAAATGCATACGTACCCCACTTCTGTGTTTCTCGAACAGCGCTGACAAAGTATGGATTATCAGCATTTCTTGCAGGAATGCCGGAGGTGTAGAAGAACCTTGCCCATGACTCACCAATGGCCTCCCTAGCTTGCCTCCCTTTCTTTGTGAAGAATCCTGTATCGATGTGTGTCTGCACAGGAGACTTGGCAGATGCTAGGTTGTAATCTCTCACAGAAGGTGACTCCCTGTGAGATGTAGCCCTACGCAACAAACTGGCAATTGGGTTGCTTCTTCCTTTCCGTGCCTCGGGCTCAGCGGATCCACTGCCACCGCCATGCTCATATGTGCCACCTCGTTGCTCCACACCCCTCCTAAATCTCGCCTCTTCCCGTGAGGCTTGCATGGCTGCTTCCATTTGTTCCTCCTCGTCGGCATCACCTGTTAGGTCATAATAGTTGACCCCAGCCGCTTCAACCCTTCTTGCCCTCTCACTGTGACGAGTATCACCTGCATCTTTTATCCTGTCCAACTCGCGCCTGAAGAATTCGCGGACATCTGGAGGAACTGAATTGCAATACGTAACCCTCTTTCCTTTTCCAGCCAAATGAATTTTAAGCCGAGTTGCTCCACCCCCGGCCTTTCTCTGATGACAATACTTGCAACGCCATCCAGGTGCTATGCTCTCCCCGTGCTCCCACACCGGGTCCCTACTATCTGCCATATCCACCCTGTATGTAACATACGTGAAAGGTATAGTATTAGAAATGAAATCACCAACGCTACATTTTTAATTCACTAATGACATACTGCTGATGCAAAAAAACACACACTGGCCTGGGAGATCTGCTTAGCTCCAGTGCAGGTCCAAATCTTGGTGAGATGTAGGCGTGCCAGTCAGTTTGATCCTGCAACTAACAAGATACACAAACGACAGATCAAAGAACCGATCGGCCAACATAGCCGATGTAGTAATTCCAGCCGATCCTGATAACAGCCGATAGCGATAGGGTTTTGAGCTATCGGCTATGTGTTCAATGTAGATTCTGACACTTGACAAAGAGACAATCGGCTGATGATAATATGCATTTGATCGGCAATGATTCGATAAAGTGAAACGAAAGTTAGATGTACTCGATCGGCTGTAGATATCAATGATACATAATCTAAATCTCAAAATATATTTAAACCAAGTGATTGGGATAGATCGGACAGGGCGCCGAGACAGTATAAATCACTTATGTCTAAAAACACCTCAAGAGAGAGATTATATATATTCATAGCATAGCCGATGAAGTGAATCTAACATAGATCCAATGCCATAAAATCCACAAGATTAGATTAAATAGTGAAACCTTTGTTGTCATCGGATAAATTCAACTTATATGCAATTCTTATAAGCCGATGCAACGTCCAGATAACTCATCGGCTGAAACCCCGATGAAACCCTTAACGGCAATCAAAAGGCAGGCTAGAGATTCATGGTTCTAAGCACGACTTAGTAGGTCAAACTCAACTGATGCAGCACTAAGTATGTAAAGAAACACGGTATCTAGATGATCAAGCCCTTGACTGATTTTCAGGGTGGTAGATGCCTAAGCTAATCTAATCTAGCAAGACGATTTAGTCGATACCAGCAGAAACCCTAAAACGAGAAGCAGCCGATAAAACTAAATCGAGATGCTAATACTAGATTAACAGAAGACATATGATAAATAGCCAGGCAAATATATCATCCAAACCAGAGCAATCCAAGAGGTCGAATGTACTAATGCAGCCTTGAACGACGCCGACGTAGATGATACAATTGCCTGAACCGACGGAACATTGGACTTACCCCTTCGCCGGAGATCGACAGCCGATGCAGCCCCGCGTCAGGTGCCAAATTCCACCGGTTGATAAATAAACCGTAACAGAGTAAAAGGTGGCAATGCGCCGAATTGTATTGATCGAGAGTTGATCCTTTACAATAACCTCGGGTGTACATATTTATACCCATGGGGAGATACTAGTCCTTGTAAGACAAGAAAGAAACTTTCCTAAAGATAAAAGAAAAACATAAAGTCCTTAAGGAACACTAAACACACTTTCCTAAAGATAAAAGGAAACTAACAAATATCCTAATTAATAGATACAATTGCCTCCTTTGGACTCAATCCGCACGCGGCAACCATCATGAAGCACACCAACCGAACCCGACAATGATCCTGCCATCTCCTCATCGGAATCGGCTACATCGGCTATCCTTGTCCGATTCTGTTTCAGCCGATGCATACCGTAGCCGATTTGGCTTGCAGCCGATTCATACTCCGTTTTCTGTAATCGCTTATCTCCTCCAATCGGCTTCGGCTTTAACTCTGAATCCAATGCATGATTTACCAAATTTCGTCGTTAACACATACGCATAAAAATTCTACTTACACATAGTGACATAGTACTAATAGACGCTTCGAATCTAGCTAAAGAATTTTTTTGAAATCAAATTTACAAAGTGCATCTATATTTGTGGTTTACAATTACAAAATTACAAACCACAGTTTTCGCATCCATATTACAAAGTACATCTATATTACAAACATCTATATTACAAAATTACAAAGTGCATCTATATTACAAAGCATCTATATTACAAAGTGCATCTATATTACAAAATAACGAAGTGCATCTATATTACAAAATTACAAAATTACAAAATAACAAAACCGCGTTATACCGGCGAGTTGTGCGCGGTAACCACGGTTTTATCGCGGTTACCGCACGATATTGCGCGGTTACCGCACGCTATTGCTACCAGACATTGTCCACAAATGCGACGGCAACCGTGAAAATACTCGCGATAACAGACGCAAATCGCGCGGTTATCGCGAGAAACCGCGCGGTACGAGAAGACTTACCGTGCGCTAGCTGGCGTGGCCGATTACCGTTGTTTACCGCGCGGTTACCGCGGCTTACCGCGCGGTTTCCCTTCTCGCCGGCGCGGTGGCGATGGATCTAGGCGCGGAGTGGCCGCGTCGGGCGTCGCCGAGGGTGAGGACGGAGTGGGAGAGAGAGAACAGAGCGAGGGGGTGACGGTAGAGATGGGGAGGAGATATTTTTTCCTCCCCGGGCCTCTATGGGCCTGATGCACAGTTCTACACAGTAACGGGCCGGCCCATTTTCTTTTTATTTTTTCAATTTCCAAATATATTTTCCGTTTTGCTCTCAAATTTAAATAAATTTTACTCTTTTTTGAGAAATTTCTTCACCATAAAACACTACAAATCAAGCTCTACTGTCACAATTTTTTTCGATTTTTTTCTTTTTTTTAAAATTTTTGAATTCGGCCGAAATTCGTTAAACCGTACCACGCGGTACGGGTAACCGTACACCCGCGGTACGGGCGGTAACCGCGGTAACCGTGCGGTTACCGGTAGTTTTTCCTACCCTGCGTGGAGCTCTAGAAACAGTGACGTTGCAGGATTGGTTTTTGAATCTTCCACTGATATTATCCTTTGAGACACGTTGCGAATCTTATTTCTTCTTTGAGCGATAAGTTAGTTATGAGTATACCTTGTACTACTTGTCTATTGTCCATGTGTATGTCGTACATACGAGAAACAATGCTATTAAAGTTAGGGTTAATTGGATCCATGCCATTGCAACTTTAGTTATTTGGAAATCTGCCATTACAATTCATGAAACCGGCTAGGTGCCATCGGAATTTCTCGAAATTGGAACCGTGCCATTATGTACGTCTGAATCGCCGTCCGTGCCGTTTTTCTTCTCACGTATTTTCGTATGGACGCTTGTGCCCCTGGCGGAGACGACACAAGGCATCCCGGACACGGTCCGGCTCAACCATCTCCGTTCCCCATTCCCCATTCCCCATCCTCTGCAAAAACCCTAGCTCGTCGACGAGGAAATCGACGGCGATCGGTACCGCGCCGCCGCCGACGGCTGGGGCTAGGGATACGGCGGCAGCGAACTGAAGATCCCAAGCTCCCCTACGACATCATCGTGCGCCGTGAACTTGCCGATGGAGGGGATGGATCTGGGAGGCTCGATTCCGGCTATTTCATCAATACCGTGAGTACCTCACCTCGAACTCTAATATGCTCCTTAGATAGCTGAAGTAGAAGGGCATTTGGTATATTTCATCCAATTTGCATGTAAATTTTCAGTTGATGTTCCCTCATTTCTTGGTAGGCATTGGTATTCAGTAGAGGTTAGGGTTGGCGGTTATGTCACGATAGATGCCGATGGTAGGAAATCTTACACGAAAGGAGCTACTCGGCATTGGGTTGTGGATTCGGATAGCTTTTCCATGGAATTTCTGATGAATAGTTTAAGTGTTGAGTTCACGTGGGGAACTAATCAATCTCCTTCGATCTGGTTTTTTGACAAGACGATTGGTGAGGATGTTAGACTTGTGGACGACAGTTAGCTACCTGACCTATTCGAAATGTACAAAACGGAGAGCCAATTCCATCTTATTATTGCAGTGCTTGACAATAAGAAATTTGGTACATTTGATGCTTTCTCCACCTCTGTTGTCAACAAAGAAGTAGAACCCATTTGGGTTGTGCCTCCTGACAACTTTGCTCCCATCAATGGTTCTGAACAGGCCGCTCCCAATGTTGGAGGTGTTGAAAAGCCTGCAATAGAGAAAGCACCTGTTAGAGAACCAGACATATTTGACAATGAGGAAGAATATGTGGGTGTCGATGATGAGCATTTGTATGTTTGCTCATCAAGTGAAAATCCTCCACAGCCTGCTCAACCTGATGGAAACACTGGCACTGGTCAGTCTTCTCAGCCGCCTGTTGCAGGGGTGAGAGCTCCTGAGGAACAGGTTACTGATGAAGATCCACAGGTCTTTAATGTCATACATGATCCTGAGAATCCCAAAATAGAGAAAGATGCATTATTTTCAGATATAGTTGCTTTCAGAAAAGCAATAAGGCACTATGCAGTTAAAAAAGGTTTTGTGTTTGCTGGTTTGAAGACAGATCCAACACGTTTTCTAGCTCACTGTGCTGCTGAAGGGTGCCCTTGGCGTATTCATGCTTCCAGGCTACCTGGGACCAAAGTCATACAGGTGATATGTTTCTAGCCCCTATGGTTTGCTTCATCAATGTATTTTGACCCTTTTGAGTAACCCTGTTGATTATGTTTGTGTCATGCAATTTTAACTACACATGTTTCCTGCAGATCAAAAAACTTCCCTTTGAGCACACATGTGCATCTACCAAATTGCATGAAAGCAAGATGGCAACTCAGGGTTGGATTGCAGACAGGATTGGCGACTGGGTCAAGAAAAATCCACAAAAGGGGGCTGCTGATGCAAGGCAGAAGCTTGAAGAAGATTTTCAGATCAAGTTGAAGTATTCCAAGGCATGGTCTGGGTTGAAGTGTGCATTACAGCAGATACATGGTAAATATGAAGAGAGCTTCCAACTTCTTTTTAATTGGAAAGCTGAGATAGAGATGAAGTCAGTAGGGTCTATTGTAGAGATTGATGTACAAAAGATAGGGAAGAAAATGTGCTTCAAGAGGATGTTTATTGCTCTGAAGCCTTGCATAGATGGCTTCCTCAATGGCTGCAGACCTTATCTTGGTGTTGATTCAACAAGATTGACAGGTAAATATACTGGTCAACTAGCTGCAGCCACTGGTGTAGATGGACATAATTGGCTGTTTTATGTAGCCTATGCAATTTTTGACTCTGAAACTGATGACAATTGGTTATGGTTCATGAGACACCTCAATAAGGCCATAGGTAATCCAGAGGGCCTAGTTATATCAACAGATGCATGCAAGGGTTTGGAGAAAGCTGTTGATGCTGCATTTGACAAAGTTGAGCACAGAGAATGCATGAGACATCTATATGCTAACTTCATGAAGAAGTTTCAAGGTCCTGCCTTTACTGATCATCTGTATCCAGCTGCAAGAAGTTACACTGAAGATGGTTTTAGGTGGCACATGCAGCAAATACATGAAGTGAGGTCTGATGCAATAGAGTATCTTGAGAAACATCACTCAAGGATTTGGTACAGATGTGGCTTTTCTGAGTATAGCAAGTGTGACTACCTCACAAACAATGTTTCTGAAAGTTTCAATAACCAGATCAAGAGGCTTAAATGTCTATTGTTGCATGAACTTGTGGATGGGATAAGGGAGATGATCATGGAGAAGATGGCCCTGAGGAGAGATGTTGGTAGAAAGCTTGTGGATGGCATCCTGCCAAATGTAATGAAAGAATTGAATGATGCAACTGCTAGTCTCAGGGTGGTGAAGGTTGTTAGAAGTGATGATGGTTTTGCAGAGGTAACACTTGTTGAGTCTGACAACAACACTAAAAGGCACATAGTTGATTTACAGAACCAGAACTGCTCATGTAGGGTATGGCAAGTTACAGGAAAGCCATGCAAACATGCATTGGCCTGGATTTGCACTAGTAGAGGACGAATCCAAGATTTTGTCAGTCCCTACTATAGTGTTGAGACCTTCAGGGCAGCTTATGCAGGCAGAGTGGCACCAATGACCGATAAGTCACAGTGGCCACATGTAGATCTTGGTTTCAAGGTATACCCACCTAGGCAGAAGAGAGGTGCTGGAAGACCTAGAGTGCAAAGAATAAGAGGTTGTCTAGAACCTGGTAGGAAGATAGTAACATGCAAGAGATGTAAGAGTTTTGGTCACTTTGAGAAGACATGCAAACTTGCTGAGCCAGTTGATCAAGATGAGCAAAATAGCCAGCCAACAACCAAAAAAAGGTAATTTGGACTTCTTTCTGTTTACTCCATAAATTGACTTACACAACTGCCCTAATGTTACTATCTGTATGCAGGAAGAGACAAGTGCCTGGTGCTGCAGCTGAAGCTGAAGCAAGCTCATCTGCACCAGTCAACAAGAGAAATCCCAAGAAGAAGAAAACTCCCCAGAAGAGGAAGAATCTTGTTGCCTCTAGTGCTCCACCTGCTAGAGTAGTTAGAAAGTTATCAGATTGGGTTGGTCTGTGATGTCAAAACTGATGACAATTTGTATAACCCTTGTATTATTTTGCTACTTGTAGATGGCCATTTGGACTTGTTAGATGTTGGCCATGGAAATGGGCTCCAGACCTGTATATTTTGCTACTTGTATATGGCCATTTGGAGTTTATGTCAGTTATGTCAACAAGCTCATGTCAGTTATGTGACCTACATGCTAACATGCTAACATTGCAAATCATATTATTGCCAGTTATGTGAACAAGCTCATGTTAGTTACTTTATCAGCATTCATGTTGCCCTATTGTTTGCACACACAGATTTGCAGAGATTGCACAACATATTATTTGGATCCAATTAACCCTTGCATGCTATTTGCATACACCAAGTGATTGCACAATATAGCCCTTGCATTCACACATCATTTGACATATTTCACACATCAGATTTCACACACCTAAGCACATAACAACACTTACATCTTACAGAACATCGTTCATACCAGCCTTAACATTACAGCAACAAACAACACACAAAACAAGATCATCATGTACAAATTTGTGCGAGTTCTAGCCTTCTCAGACTCCAATTTAATCTTTAAGTCTGCACACTCTGTCTTCGACTGATTCAACGATTCGGAATTGGCTTGCAACTGCAACTCTTTTGCATCATTGAGGGCTGACAACTGAGATATATGATGCCTTTGATCTACTACAAGCTGACGCAAACTGTCACATGTCTCTCTAAGATAGTCGTATTCACCGGCGTGACAGTAGGCAACCATCTCCTCAACATATTCGTTTAGGAGATCTTCCCATATCCACAACGAACATCTACAACCCTACAAGAAGGAACCAGATTGGATTCCCAAAGAAAATCATACACACATATGCAGTACAAATGGATTCTCACCTGCCCACGACACTGCAGCCACCGCCGCCCTGGATTCCTTGGTGTGTTGGATGTATGCATCGCAGCGGCATGCCCACAAGCACATTTTAGCTCTGGGATTGAAGGAGCCTCCGACTCGACGCTGCACCTGCTCGAAATTGCAGAGCGACCATCACCACCGCTAAAGCTCACCTCCATTGCCTCCACCACGTCCAGCCTCGTCGCCGCCTTGAGCCATCTGCCGCGTCGGGAGAAGTTATTCATCGTCGCTGCCGCCGTATCCCTAGCCCCAGCCGTCGGCGGCGGCGCGGTACCGATCGCCGTCGATTTCCTCGTCGACGAGCTAGGGTTTTTGCAGAGGATGGGGAATGGGGAATGGGGAACGGAGATGGTTGAGCCGGACCGTGTCCGGGATGCCTTGTGTCGTCTCCGCCAGGGGCACAAGCGTCCATACGAAAATACGTGAGAAGAAAAACGGCACGGACGGCGATTCAGACGTACATAATGGCACGGTTCCAATTTCGAGAAATTCCGATGGCACCTAGCCGGTTTCATGAATTGTAATGGCAGATTTCCAAATAACTAAAGTTGCAATGGCATGGATCCAATTAACCCTTAAAGGTTATGGGCACATAACTTTATTCACAAGAATTTAAATTTTGACGTCACAAATATTATTACACACATGTAAATAGGCCTCAATAAAAATTTAGTGAGATCAAAAATGTATCACTAGTTTTCGTCTCTTTGAATGTGTGTTAGAGAGTGTATTCGTGAGTATGTGAGTGTGGTGTTGTGTGTATTCGTGATGTGTGCATGTCTACGTGCAATTGAAAAAAGAATGCTATGCAACAATGAACTTTTGGGTCTTCCGTTTTTCTTTAGGATCAACCATTACTTGATTTAAAATCAGGTATCTTTGCTCTTTCGTGAGCCGTCAGATCTAATGGAAACTCATCATCTCTCTTTTAAGACGCTCTCTTGAGCAATGAGGGGCGCTCTCTCTCTCTTCAAATTTCATTTTCAATCTCTCCGTCACTCCGCCACCATAATTTCTAGCGGCTTACGCTGTAGGTTGCAGTCTTCTTTTGCCGCTTCCAAACCACTCTATTCTTATGGCCCTATCGATGATCCATCTATCATTGGTGTACCTCATGTGTTGTCAACACATAGTAACACTATATCTTCCTTTTGCAACATTATATGTTGTTACAGTGACACTACATTTTCTTTTCTTTTGTAGTGCCGCTCTACATCCTACTACTAGTATCATTTTTTGTTTCCTATGTTCTCTCTGTGCATATGAACTCTACCTCTTATTGCTCCGAAAACCTCTGTCATTGGTCACCCTCAACCATCTCCCTAAAACATAATCTTCCACCATCATCGTGGCCTTTCTAATCTGTCATTAGAGAAGATGTCATTGCTAGGATCATGGCCGTTGTGACCATCCTACTATATTTTGTGTAAGAGAGAAGCAAAGTTGTAAAGAGAAATAAGACCACCAATAAATATCGACCGATATATAATCGATAAAATACCAGTTAACTGATGGTGTATGGCTAACTTTTAGATCCGCGCGTCATCCAATTGTCAGTGGTGGAGCAAGCAACACGGTTGAATTCAGGTGATGCAGACTATTTCTCTACTAATTGACAGTAGTCAGTAGAGATGCCAGCGGCGGAGCAACACGGGAGCTGGCTCTGCCATTGCCAATTGTAACAGTGATATCCTGGCGTATCAATTTCTCGCGTTTAGGCTCTTGCAGGGCCATGGCCAACGTCGACGTCCCCGGCGGCCGGCGTGGTGGCGAGATGTACATGTTGTGTCACGTCGGCGTCGATAGATCGAATTGAAGCTAACGATCCCATGCTGCCGTGCTGCTGATCCGTCTCGAGCGGTGTGCCGCGGCCACCAAATTGCATTGACCCACACCCACACAGCCTTTCGTTCTGCTCTTGCAACCTGATCTGACACGATGCATAGAGTACCCGCTACAGTAGGATCTCACGCTTCTCGAGGCCAGTCAGGCAAGGCTGGCTGCTGCATCTGTCTCGCGTCCTGCCCTTCCATTTCATATGCACGCACTCACCGTTACACTCCACTGTTGTTGACTGCTGCCATATGCTTCTTTCGTCTCATAATATAAAAAATTTTAGATCTATATGATATATTTTAGTGTTACAAATTTGGACAGATTATTTGTCTTCAAATTTATAGGCCTACAATGTATCACATCTATCCATAATTTATATTTTGAGACGAAGGAAGTACTCAGCGCTACTCCTACTCTCCCTCTTTAAAAATTCTGTATTAAGATTAAAAAAATAGTTAAATTAGTTATAGAGATAAGAAAGTACTCCCTACTTTATTTTATTCTATATTGATCATCGTACAACTAAAAATCAAAAATTCCAAATTGATCGTCGTATAACCATGGCTTTTTCATATGGCGTGCAATATTACTGTATCTATACATGCAAATTAAGTCATCATGTTTAGATTCGTAGTTCTATGATGTGTCTCATTCTTTTAAAATTCTTTATATTTTGGGACAGAGGGAGTACATTCAGGGATAGTTAAAAAGGCTTGTTTCTTAGGCATGCGGAGAGATAAAGTTTGTATTCTTTATTTTTTTCATCACATACTCACATTAAATATATGATAGTTAAGTCTTGCTTGATATTGGTGAAAATTTATATATGACGATCTATATGGAATGGAGGGAGTTAGTACTAGAGAAATTAAAATGAACGATGATTATGATCGATTGAAAGGAAAAAGTAGTGGTGAAAAAATTGTTATATTTTAAAATAAATTTTGAATACTATAAATTAAATTGAAAGGAGTACTACCATTCTAGTCACAATTGTATTTTGTTTTTGGCAGGGGAGTTTTTCTTCTTTTTTTTTTTTGACTATGCGGCCCATATGATCGATTTATGAGGGCAGCTGTCAACGTGTGTGTTCCAGGAATGGAACCACCATCCACGGTCGGACGCACGTACGCTCCATCACGTTGCTAGCTAAGTAGCCGCTGGATTTTGCTGTGAAAACAGCTTGTGCTAATAGTAGATAATAACCACAAAGATCAGCTTTTAAGTTGTCTGGGCTCCACGATGCCCCTAACGCGATTATATATCTGTGTCTCTGCTACTAACACTTTTAAAGACATGTTTGTTAGCTAGGGTTTCAGCTCTCAGATTTTTATCTAAGTAAAACTAAAGCTAAACCAAACAATAATAAATCCCCAGTGTTTATATAAAAATGAAGTGGGTGATCTACTTCACAAAATATCTCATAAGGGTAGAGCTAGCTTTTCTTAACTCCACAACTCTAGCTCCGTATCAGATTTGGAGCATGTTTAAGGGAAATTCTAACGGCTGCAGTTTTTTTAAATAAAAAGCTTCTCCAAATAATTCAACTTTAAGTCCAAATTCTGGGAAGATGTAGTTGTAAAATCGAAAAAATAAACTAAAAGACAAAAGATAGAAAACTCAACTTTTCTATATTCTCAAAAACTGTCTACCAATCAGCTGCTTCTCAGAACCTTAAACTCAGCGACAACCTCCAGAGCTTCACCAAACATGTCCTTAGTATTACATCTTATACTAGCTAAGTTAGTAAAATCATGATTCTAAATCGAAATTAGAAGTTATAAGTAGGATGGTAATAATAAAATTGTATATATAAACACTACTACAGGAAATTCCTTTGGTGTCGGTTAGGAACCAGTCATAGGTGTCAGATTTTTCAACCAGCACCTAGTAGACGGCACTGATGACTTCGATCATCGGTGCTGGTTGTAGAACCGGCACCTATAATAATATAAGTGTCGGTTTAAGCCAAAAACTGGCATGTAACGCCCGTTTTGTCGCGGCGTTAGCGGGAAAACTAATCTGCTAAAAACCCTAATTACGAAAGTTTGCTCTTCGGTTGAGTCTTGTTGTGTGCCAAGGTCTCGTGTCTCCCCTCTCAGTTCAATCCCGGAGAAAACCGCGAAATCGGATTTCGATTCCGAACCCTAAATCCCTCCAAAACCCCAATTCCCAGAAAGTCTGGTTTACCTCCCTTTGACCCGAGCCGTTTTTCCCCTTCGGCCCTCTGTTTCCCCCCTCTTTCCCCTCGGGCCGCCGCTGGCCCAGCCCCTTCGGCCTATTTCTCCTCCCGCAGCCGCTGTCCCGGCCCGGTCCGCACCGGCCCGCACCCCTCCCCGGTCACGTGCGCCGCACGTGCCAAGGAGAGGCGCGTCCCCTTCCTCCCAGCCACGCCGCTCTTTCTCTCCTTCTCTCTCTTTTTTTCCCTCTCCGCGCCGACGCCGATCCAAAATTTCACCGATGGCTCGCCGTTCCCGCGGGCGCACCGTGGCATGGCCGACCGGCAAGGACGGTGCCGTCACCCAGCTCTGCCGCGGCGACCGCCATGTTCTCACATGCCGCCAAACCAAGCCCACCGCCTTTGGCCGACAACGCCATCGTCACCCATGGCCCCCTGCCGCTTGCGGCCAAATCTTGGACGTCGAGTCGCGCGACCGTGCCAGCTCGCCCCGCTCCAAACCGACCTAAACTCCCACCCCTCCCCTATAAAATTTCATCCTCGGGAGCCTCCTTCTCTCCTCCTGCTTCGTGCTCAAGAAGGCGAAGCTCCGCCGCCTTTTTCCCCCGCGGTCGGCCGCCTGCCGCCGCGCGGTCTCTTCGGTGCCGCGTCGTCTGGGCACTGTGCCGCCCCCACCGTCGCGACAGCCGCCCCGACTCCGCCTAGTACCGTCTCCATCTCCTTTCCCTTGGCCGACGTCAAGGACGGCTTTCCCCTCTCGTCGGTGAGCTCCTCGCCTCCCCCCCCTCGTTCTTCATCTTATCGTGTGCGTGCTGCGTCCGCTGCCGCCGGCCATCCTCCCGTCATGCCCCCTTTTTCCCCTCGCCCTCGCCCTCTCGGAGAGCCGCCATGGCCGCCGCCAATCTTTTCCGCCGCCACCGCGCGCGGGCGTGCGCCGCCGTCGTGCTCCCTCTCCCCTCCTTCTCCCGCTCTATGCCGTTGTCGTCATCCTCCCCGTGACCCCAACATCCTCCCGGAGCACCGTCGTGGCTGCCATCTCCGCCTTTCCTTGCTCCCTCGTCGTGCCGCCCCTTTCACCGCCGCTGCACAGGGTTGCGCTTCGCCACCAGCCGCTGTCGTACATCCTCTCTCCAATCCGAGCCACGGAATCGACTCCCCTCCTCTTCCTCTAACCGCCGACGCCCGCCGTCCCCTCCGGCTCGCCGTCGTTCGCTGGAACGCTCCGCGCGCCGCCGCCGTTCTATCTCCGTCCGGCCTCCTCTCACCCATCTAGCTGACATGGCGGTCCACGTGGACTTGACCGAGTCAAGTCGACGCCCCATCAGCCGCCTTCCCTCTCGTCGCTCGTGGGCTCGGCCCTTCTTTCAACCTCGGCCCACCGGCCTCCCTCCCCGATCGGCCTCGGGCCGTTGGCCTTTGGACCTCCTCGGCCCCGTTGACCAGACCAGGCCGCGCCACCAGGTCGCGCGCCGCTTGGACCAGGCCGTGTCACTCGGCTTGGGCCGCACCCTTGAGCGCCGGCCCGCTCGCGCCATCGGCCGATTAGGCCCATCGGCCATTCCCCCCCGCGTGCCGATCAGCCTAGGGCCAATCCCTTCGGGCCGTCGGCCCAATTAATTCGGCCGCGCCCATTCAAATCCTTTGGGTTGCCCTTAGCCGCCCAAAATGAAGTCTAATTTCAGTCCCTCCTTCTTTTCTTTTTCCAAGGAATTAATAATTCCTTTTCTTTAATCCAGAAAATCCTTTAATCTTCGGAAATTCATATCTTTTCAACCGTTCATCCGATTAACTCCGTTCCACTCCCAAAATTCCTCAAAAATCGAGATCTATCCAATGGCACGCTTAGTGGTCTTTAATAGGGCTTCTTTTTATCGCTTTGTTGAGTCGTCTCGTTTCGCGTGTAGTCTCGGAGCCCGAAGACCCGCAGTGCGCGGATTTCGAGGAAGAAGCTCAAGATCTCGAGCAAGGCAAGTCACCTTTGATCAATTGAACCCATAATTTAAATTAAGTACTTTGATTCCGCAAACTATGCATGACTTAGGTTACACTTGGCACTCGGCCTCGGTTTGCAATACAACCGGCAGGCCCTACCCATTTGCTGCATCCACCTTCCTTGATATTTGAATACCCTAATACCCTTGTCACCCCTCAGGTGATGCCTCGGTATCCGTACCTCGTGTACGAATATCGGGACTCCCCTCAAACTTTAAAATTGATCACCTGGGTAAAACTGAAGTTTACAAAATGCTTGGAAAACCCGACACTTGGGTCGGTGTCTTGAAAACTAAAGTGAGTTTCTAAAACTCGCGGTACGGGAGACGTACTGGAGGTACGGTCTATCCGTTCTCGCTCTAAGGACCGATTCCTTGGGAATTACATCCAAGCATATGTCAAGTACGACCACATGGGTGATATGGGACGCCCCTGGCTGAGTAACTAGCTAGGCCAGGGAAATCTTGATGCCAAGGGACAAGTGGATTCGCCGGGGTGGTGTCGGGGAGGACCCCTGGGCTTCCTGGCACAGTATGGTCTGGGACCTAACCTGGTGTTGGTCCGTGGGACCCCTCCCGTTGGCATAAGATGACCCTGAGTCGGCTTTCGAAATGCCTTGTCGTGAAAGCCTCAAGGTCGCCAGACGTGACCGAGGGTCGCGGGCTGGGTGATTCGGGGTTAGTAATGTCGTGTGGGTAAAGTGTACCCCCTCTGCAGAGGTTAACAACTGTTCGAACAGCCGTGCCCACGGTCATGGGCGGATGTGAGGTGATTCCTTAGCGTAGTTTTATTGAACACCTTGTGAACTGCTGTTGGTGTGAGGTTTTCCGTTCTGTGCTTGGTTTAAGGCTGTTGAAGTAGCCGGAGTCGGTGACGATTGGCAGGGAGCCTCTCGTACCGATGTGTTGACTTGTGGCTGTTGAAGCAGCCGGAGTCGGTGACGATTGGCAAGGAGCCTCTCGTACCGATGTGTTGACTTGTGGCTGTTGAAGCAGCCGGAGTCGGTGACGATTGGCAGGGAGCCTCTCGTACCGGCGTGTGTGAGTTGTGGCTGTTGGTGCAGCCGGGTCGGTGAATGATTGGCAGGGAGCCTCTCGTGCCGACAGGAATCAATCGAAACACTTTCACTGCTCCGGCCGGATGAGACGCACTTTCTCGTCCGTGCCGTCGAGAAGCACTCATTTAGTTGTTTCTGAAAGTCTTAAACTAAAATCAATTGTGAAAAATAACTGGCTTTCCCTTGAAGCTTGCATTAAACACTTAATTCCCCTGACTTGCTGAGTACTCCTGTACTCACCCTTGCTCTATACAATTAAACCCCCCCCAGTTCTCGAAGATGAAGAGGTGGACCCTGCTGATGAAGAGTTCTTCCAAGAGCAAGCAGACTTCGAGCAGTAGTAGGGTTTCAGCCTTCCCCAAGGCTTTGCTTGTGGCTTAGGGCTAGTCTCCGCTTTCCGCTTCCGCCTTTTTGTAATGCTGTTGTGAACTCGGGTTCTGTCCGCAGTTCCAACCTTGGTTGTAATCCTACTCTTAATAAAGAGACCGCTGTGGTTGTGATATTCAGTCTTCCTGTTGTACCAGCGCTATTTCCTGGGACTGGTACAGGCATACAGGTCAATCTGGACCGCCCTATCCTGGCCTCCGCCCGGGGCCAGTTTGGGGCGTGACATGGCACATATAGGGATGAACGAGGCAAAAAAAAAGGCCCAGCTGGAATCAAGCCGAGTCGAGCAAGCACCGTAGAGCGGATTCACATCACTAAATCTATCAAAAGTTCACTAAATCACAATCACTAAGAGAAAGATTCACCATCCAAACATATTCAGGAAAAAAAATCAACCAAAAAAATCGCTAAATCACACTCACAATCACTAAAAAATCACAGTCCCCGAGCTCGGACCGGGAAGGATGGGCGCGGGCGACGATGACAAAGACACGACGGGGATGATGCAGCCATCGGCGACGAGGACAGCGAGGATGAGGGCGGACAGCTTGGGAAGCCCGCCGCCTCCCCTCCCGCCAGATCTAGTGGAGGGGAGGGTGCTGCCGTCGTCGAGTTCGGGTGGGGAGCCCGCCGCCTCCTCTTCCGCCAGATCTGGCAGAGGAGAGGGCGCCGCCGTCGCTCCCCTCCCACGTAGCCGCTGTCGTGTAGCCATCGTCGTTGTGCCGTCGCACCACCATCACCGTCACCTGGATCCCCCGCCCGGGAGAGAGAGGAGGCGTTACGGAGGCAGGTGGGGGGAGACGGCGGGTGGGACGGCGGTGTGGAGGAGGAGGGAGGAGGAAGGAGAAGGAGGGGGCGGTTGTGACTTGTGAGGCTGAGGCGTCGATGTGGAGTAGATAAGGTTGACGAGTAGATTGTCGGTTTGGTCGGCTCCGGTTCTTTTAATAGGTGTCAGTTTTTTAAAAAACCAACACCTTTATATAAAGGTAGGTGTCGGTTCTTAAAAACTATGACCTACAATATATTATAGGTGTTGGTTTTTCTGAAAAAACTGACATTAATACTATAGGTGTCAGTTTTTATTTAGAACTAACACCTATCTCTTTACAAAGGTATCGGTTTTTGTTGCTGGTGCCTTCGTGAGTGCACGTGTGGACAGAAAAAGCACTATAGGTGTCGGTTTTAGCTATTCCGACACCTATAATGTTGACTTTTTTGTGCCTTTCTGTAGTAGTCAAAATACATAAAATCGTACGTTCTACATAAAAATCATGAAACCATATGTTCTATTTATATAGAATCATAGAGTTAGACATCTTAATTAGAATTATAAAGTTGTAAAATCGTATGACAGAATCGAGATTTTACAACCTTACTGTTAGTACTTTCGGAAGATGAAATACGATTAACTTATCAACTCTAAGAGATGGTCGTATGGAGGACATATATATGTACCGATCACCATCTCTTTCGCTGCATGCATTCTTGCTACTACTATCTTGTTAGCTACCTAGTAGTATACTTTCTATGTTGTAAAAGAAGTTCAATTCTAGCTGGATATGTATGTGTTCAGATTCATAAATAGAATTAAATTTATTTTAGAATGAAGAATGTAATAGTGTAAGGTGTGTCAAACGTACGTATTCAGATTCATCATTTGATTATGTTTTTTTGAAACGAAGAGTGTAGTCGTGGAAGGTATACCAAACCTCGCCTTACTTTACCTCATTATCTGTCCACTAGCTAGTAATAGCTATACCACTATGAACAAAACTCCAAAGATGATGGGCTTCTTAATTTGATTCCTCACAAAAAAAAAGTAATGAAGATTTGGCACGGGTCTTGAGATCATGTGTTAATTAGTATACTACCTCAATCCTAAGAGCAAATTTAATAATATAGTTAATTGTTAGCTCCAAAAATTAAAACATCATCTATAATCAACATATTAGTCCACTCATACAATAGTTAGCTTGTAGATATATACATCATTAATATCTAATCTGTTCATCTCTCTCATATAGGTTATTGGAGTTCGTGCTACAGCTGGCTACATATTTGTAGCTCGTTTTTTTTTCTTCTTCACATAAGTACAAATATGACGTGACAACTTGTACAGTCCGTTAACATTGTTTTATTGTACTCGCTCTAAGATATGTAGACAAAATCATTAATATGAGACGGAGATAGTATCTCTAATCTACTCTCTTGGTTTTTTTAAAAAAATTATAAGTGAATCTAAACAAGTATTAGGCTGTGTTCGGGAGTAGGGGTTGGAAACCCCTCCTCTCCAACACGCAAAACGATATATGCATTAACGCATGATTAATTAAGTTTTAGATAAAAAAATTTTTGAAAAATGAATTAATATGATTTTTTAAAGCAACTTTCATGTAAATTTCTTTTGCAAAAAAACAAACCGTTTAATAATTTGAAAAGTGCGTGCGTGAAAAACGAGATATATGAGTTAGAAAAGTGAACAAGAGAACTCAAATCTTATTGAGATTAATTTAGCTCTAGAAATTGGTTTTTCCCTGAAACAGAGCAATAGCAGGCTTGAAAATCTGAATGTTTGTACAATCACCGATAATAATGTGAGCCAAGAGTACGACGGCAACAGTAGCTGAGATCTCGTTCGTGTGCAGTCTGCTCCAGTACTGCCCAGCACTGTTTAGACAGTTGATTCAACAACACTGTTTTGACCTAGTACTGTTCTGATCAGATGACTCGCGATGCGTGACTGGTACTCCCAAGTACTGTACTCCCTCCGTACACTACTACTGTGTAAGTGACAGTAGTAAAAAGGAAAACATACAACTCAGATGATGTTTGTTGTACCAGTACTTTTTTCATATTTAACAGAAATAAAAAAGTTGACTGGTTTCTTTTTACAACTGAAATGATGTTTGCTGTACTTTTGTATGTTTGAGAGAAAAGAAAAAAAGAAGACCGAGAAAATATGTAAAAATAAGGTGAGTCATTAGCGTATGATTAATTAATTATTAATTATTTTAAATTTGAAAAATAGATTAATATGACTTTTTAAAACAACTTTCTTATATATTTTTTTTACAAAAAGTATATCATTTAGCAGTTCGAGAAACGTACGTGCGGAGAATGAGGGATCCTTTATACTTGTGGATAATGAAGAGAGAATCTATTCTATCTCACTGAGTTTATCTTAATTCAACGATTTGTCACTCACATTGTCTCTTTCTACGATATACCGACGATTTTATCAATTGTTCTATAATATGTAATTGGGCTGGACCTCTTCCTAAAAAATACCCAAAATACCTTAGAGATATACAAGGTTAACAATTAATTTATCTCATTAAAAGTTTGAAAAAAATATGAAAATTTTTATGTGACCTTACACAAACACGTAAGTTTGTACATAAGTTTCAAGTTATTTTTTGGTACTTTTGTTTTTAGAAAAAAAAATATTTTTGTGTGGTACATCAGAGATAAATAGCTTACACAAAAAATAATAAAGCAAATCTTATGTAGCATATGAAAGATAATTTACATTAAAAACAACAACACAGAAAAGTATTTTATATAGCATATAACAAATAAGCTATATTTTAAAAAACTAGAAATGCAAAAAAATTGAAACTTATATTTTATATTGGGTAAGGAGGCCAAATAAAAAAAATTATATTTTTTAAACTTCTAATGAGATAAATCAATTATTAACCTTGTATATCCATAAGGGTATTTTAGGTATTTTTGAAAAAAAGCCCAACTCAATAGTGTATTGTAAAACAATTGATAAAGTCGTCTATATATTATAGAAAGAGATAATATCAATGACAAATTACTGAACTAGAACAAACTCAGTAATATAGAATAGATTCTCTCATAAATAAAAGAGTAAGGGCCCATTTGAAATTAAGGATTACCATATAAATTTTGGAGAATTAAATTTTCTAAGGAATTTTTCTATGGAACCCTTGATTCGTAGGAAAAGATAGGATTTTTTCATAGGATTGCATTTCTATGATTCATTTTCATAGGAAAATAAGCAAGAGGTGCAACCTCTTGAAAACTTTTCTTTGCTTTGTTAGTCTCCTATGGAGTTATCAAAGGGCTACTCTTCATCTTTCTTGCCTTTTTCATTTTTTTAGGATTAGCAAAACATACAACTTCAATTTTCTACGTTTTTTCTATTCTTATGTTTTTTTCATCCTGTGTTATAAATGGCCCTAAAAATCTCTTACTACCTTCGCTAAATATAACTTTATCTTGGACTTTCCTACTCGAGTTCATGAGTCAAAGGTATTTCACCCATACCATTACAAAACCAAAGGACTACAATACCATTAAATTTTTTCAACTCTAAGACAATTGTCTCCTACTCTTTCAAACTCCAATGCACTTGTCTCCCGCTACCTCCGTCCCATCCCACGATAAGTTAATCTAGTACGGGATGTGACGTATCGTAATAGTAGAATATGGATAAGTGTTTGTCTAGATTCATAGTACTACGATATGTCACATCTTTACTGAATTAACTTAATCTAGGATAGACCTTTTCAAACTCCAATGCATTTCTATCCTACTTTCTCAAACCCCAATGCAATGATTTCTCTAAAGTTGAAGTTTTTGTGAGACAAATGAATTGGGAAAAGATAAACTAATTTTAGAATGGAAGGAGTATATTTGTGGAGGTGGGGAGTAGTACTCTCTCTGTTCTACTCCCTCCTTAAATTCATTTCTAGTGTCTACTCCATTTGTCCCAAGACAAGCCAATTACTCGCATCCCAAGAGAGTTTTAGTAATGAGAAAGAAAGACTAAAGTGCCCTTCACTAATGGTAGATAATGGTATTAAAGGGTTCAAACTCCTTGATTTATGAACAAATGTTAGTTTAGAAGATATGAAATGATTTATTTTAGAACAAAGTTTACTTCAATATTCATGTACTCTCAGTTCTCAAATCAAGGAGTTTTACTCCTTGAATATCCCTTACCTACCTACATACAATTACTACCTTCTTATTAATAAAGGGTATTTTGATCTTTTTTCCACTATGCTAATTTGGGACACAGATAGTACTGTAGTGATATATTAAAATTTTTTGGGTTTATATTAAGTCAAATTTTTTTAAATTTGATCAAGTTTATAAAAAATTTAGCAACATATACAAAATCAAATCGGTCCCATCAAATCCAACATTTTCATATTTTATTAATGAAAAATGTTGCTATATTTATTTTTTATAAACTCAATTAAATTTTAAAAAATATATTTAGAATAAACTCAAAACGTCTTGTAAAATATAGAATGGATGGAGTAGTACTGCAGTACTCCTACTTCAGTGTTTAATGAAAGTCAGTATACCTACCGCAAAGAATCTGTGTAGGACAGGAGTAAAATATGGTGCTACATATGAATTGTTTGACCTACTATGTAGCTATTTAATTTGTTGCATCCACATGTCTAATTAAGACGGTCCTGTTGATGCCTGTACTACAGTACCTGACATCATAGGAAAGCGTATCATGCATCTTAATATGGCCCTGTTTAGTTACAAACTTCAAACTTTAAACTTCAAAATCCATCACATCGAATGTTTGGACACATGTATGAAGTATTAAATGTGGACGAAAAAAAAACTAATTACACAGTTTGCGTGTAAATTGCGAGACGAATCTTTTGAGCCTAATTGCACCATGATTTGACAATGTGGTGCTACAGTAAACATTTGCTAATGACGGATTAATTAGGCTCAAAAGATTCGTCTCGCAGTTTACAGGCGGACTGTAATTTGTTTTGTTATTAGACTATATTTAATACTTCAAATGTGTGTCCGTATATCTGATATGACCTGATGTGACGTTTTTTTTCAAAATTTTTTTGAATCTAAACACGGGCTATATCTTCACCCTCTATATAGTTTAGAGCCAAATATTTGGTTTTCAGCCATATTTTACCATCATGAGACGATTAAATATTATTATACTTATCTAAGTTGAGACAATTAAAATTTTGATCATATCTTACCAAATCTAAAAAAATCTTGTCATATTTTTTTAAGCTAATAATGTGTGAGACTTAGTTTATTGAAAGAGAATCTTATCACCTATAATTATAGCTACAACCAAATAGTTATCAATAAGATCAAATTTAGCTAACTTTATATAGGGTAAACTATGAAAAAAGGGTGATCGACAACTAAACACGAAGAAGAAATAGTGAGGCATTTCGAGGTGTCAATTTTTATCAAAATCTAATGTTACAAATTTGGTACCTTGTAATACATGATATATTGAGCAGTACTAAATTATCTCAAAAGCTATAATAGTTAGCTAATCACAGACCATACATATACGTTCCTGTAATCACAGATAGCCAATCAACATACATACATAGTGAGAAGTTGTACCACGATAAAGGTGAGGCCATCAATGCAATCAAACACGATTTACATTTATTATCTTTCTAGCTATATATAGTGCTATATCCTAACTAAACAAATACAAGCATAAAAGATTATTTTGTTTATTAAAGAAAAAAAAGCTACAGAATGGGGTCCCGTTCCTATATATGCACTTCTAGTCACGCGCCGCTTCCTCTCGCACCACACGCTCATGCAGACATTTATTAATTAGTATATCATACCGTTCCAATAGAATACCATATAATAAAAGCCCCTTTAAAAATTTATTAGTGATTAAAGTTAAAACAATAAAAAAAAATTAATAGTGCCAAGCAAATGCAAATGATATGACCGCATGAGTATTTTTTTCTTTATTTCATAAAAAATGAAACGTATTCACACCATCATATACGTGCACATTCACTAAAGTCCTTGCCTCCCTTGATGTACACTACTCAACGAAACGAGACCAAAACCTAAAACACGATAGGCGTAGACCAAAATCAAGCACACACTTGATGGACGGAGGCTAGCTAAATCCTAACACGCTTTATAGACTGAGGACAAAATTAAAATAGCTTTGTGAACTTCATGAGAAAGCGCCCTTAGCTATGTTGGAGCACTCTCATATGTGCTTAATACAAACGGTCACGCTAATTAGCGCGCAGCGTGCTATAATATGAATATGAACTTTAAGTTTTCTTTTTCAAAAGTGTAAATATATAATTATAGAATATAAATATGATATCATGAGATGTCATATTTTTAGGGTAAAATTTAGTATTTTCGATACTATGAGATATCAAATTTACATTAAAAATTTTGACACCTTTAGATATCTCTTAAAGATTGCAAAATTTCTCATATGAAATATATTGCTGATGCTATGTTAGCTATGTTGAGTTATTTATCTAGAGAACGTATCCTATACACACAGGTCTTCTCGTATACATACCGTGTACATCAACTAACAAATTTTACTAAAAATTCTAGAAAAATTTGTACATATATTTTTAGTAGTATTATATCTATATGTAAAGTCTCATCTTCAAATTTATTATATTTAGGGAGAAAAAAATTAAAATTCTAACAAATTTATACTCTTAAAATTATCATAATTTTTATCTTTTTATTATGGCTAAAATATAATGAATTTGAGATTAAAAATTTACACATAGGTGTAATACTATTAGAAATACATGTAAAAAAAATTTTAGAATTTTTGATAAAATTTGTTATTTGGTGTGCATGGTATATACTAAAAAAAATTATGTGCACATAATATGTTGCATGTATATGATTAAACTTTAGGGGTGTGGATGCCATGCCTCTTATTTTGCGCTTAATATGCATGCATGCATCGATCTCTGTATGCTGGAATTTCTTCTTGTTGCGGTACTTTAATTATTGCATGATCTCTGTAGTAGTTGTTTAATCTAACTGCAAAGCCTAAAAAAATGATGCTAGTTGTTCGCATCGGATGATATCTTCAAAAGCTCCCAAGCATGTACAATTTCAACAGTACTACTATATGATATCTACAGTACTACTATCAGAGACCTACGTGTTGGAACCCTAGCTAATAATTAAGACACAGTTCTTAATTATATTTTTTTCTGCAACACTAATCATCGATGAACCTTGACTATCATAGACACACAAAGAAAGACGTCTGTCTGCAGAACCGTCTCTAAAATAGCACGAGCACAAAACACTCTTTCCAAAGTGAAAACGGCATACACGAGCACACAGCTTTGCTGCTCAGTATAACAAATTAATTACATATTACTACTGGCGAAGTTGTGACGTATATATAGTATATACACAAATTAAAGGCCTCTTTTAGAAGCTGACGATATGATCACTTCGAATAGATGATCAATGACAAAGATTGGCTCAATAATATGCATGCATGCATGCCATTATCCTTTTTTGATTCTCCAAACGTGTGATTTGCATTGATCCCACCACTATGTAGGTATAGAGTTAATATAGTACCTACGTACTCATATGAGCTTGCAGCATGGGGAAAGCTTAGCTTCTATCAATTGGAGGCATATATAATGTTCACAAGGACATTGGTATATATTCGTCGTTGCTACACTTCACATATATATATACATACACACACGCGCATGAACATATATTCTTCAACATGCATGCATGCTACTACCTGTTTGAATAATTTGCAGCATAGTAGTGTTCGATTTAGTTATACCAACATTAATTAATTAGTACGAATTAAAGTCATTTCACAACAAAACTTTGATGCTGATCATGCATCTACCTACCTAGCAAAAAGCATTGGCTAGCAGCTGGGAACCTCAGAAAGCTACAGTAGCTTCTTAGCTTGAGGTATCCTGCAGCTATGCATGCCAACAGTAGAGATCATCTTTAATTTGCTTTGAGGCATCTTCGTCGTCTTAACCTGAAAGAAACTGAAGGCCGGAGATGAGCAGATCATGCAGCAGCAGGCACCAACTTTGTTAATCGTTGCTATCTGCTAATACTACTGCTACTACCACCAATCGGTACTAGTGCTAGCTGCCTCTTCCCAAATGATTATGCCCCTAAAAAGCTGGCTCGAATTGAGTCGATCAATCAGTACCAATCTGGAACAACAAAATCTTACTCGAGTCCTTTTGCATGCCTCTCATCTGATCCGTAGATATAGGCTTCATGCACATGCATATGCAGACATGCAGTCAACATTAATATTGCGCTGGACTCAACTCAAAGCTAGCTCCAATTAAAGGGATATAGTTCATTAATAACATCATTATGTCCAAGCTAGCTCCAGCAGCTTTATTTTCAGTCTAATCCACATACCATCACTTTCAGTTTCAGAACGATCGAAACACAACTTAATTGAATTCAGATTAAATTTCAGAGAACGTGCACTACTCTCCTGGCGATTGGTGACAGGACAACTTCGATAATGATGTTCGCACTGGATGCTAATTACTAGCTTCGTTTTTCAATATATAGCGTCGTTGATATTGTATATTATGTTTATCATCTGTCTTATTTAAAAAATTTAGGTAAATATTTTTTATTATGACTTAATTTATCACTAAAAAACTTTAAGCAATACTTATATTTTTTAAATTTGTATAAAATTTTAAATAAAACGAATGATTAAAAGTTATAAAAAATCGACGATATTATATATTAAAAAAAAGGAAGAAAATGTTACGGACCCAAGATATAGACTACACGAGCAAAACTGACGATCACTCGTACGTTCTAGCTATCCATTGGCACGAAAGCTAGAAACAGTGGACGGATCAGCACAGAATAATATCATATCGCTGGCTGATCGATTTGGTTAACTGAAGTGACGACCATATATATACAAGTATATATAAAAGACAGGGTGTTGTCAAGTCGTTACTCTCATCGCCTGTAGCTAGCTACAGTTGCCATGGCAACATGCATATCTCGATAATGGACGCCAGAGAGAAGGAAAGGCTAGCTAATAAACTAGCAGCTCTGAGCTGCAAATTAAGCCTAGCTACAAAGGGAGAAGTGACGGCTGATGTACAGCATGAAAGTAACTGAAATACAAGGCGAGCTAAAGAGGAGGCCCAAAAGAGTTAGGATTCTGTAGAGGCACATGTTCAGCTAGCTAGCAGCTGATGCTGATTCATATTCATCCATGATACAGGGTGGTTCAGTATTGGTGCATGGGAGTCAGGGTGTGTGCAGCTTGTGGTAGCTTAATTAGCTATAGATGATTCATAGGCTTGGCCAGTGGCGGAGCAGAGGCACCATCCAGCCCAGATGACTAATAGCATTATCCGGTGATCAAAATTTTTTATAGATGTCAACTGATAGTAATAGAGACGGCAGCAGTGTAGCTTGCATGACTGCCCGATCTGTTCGGGAGCTGACTCCATCACTGGGCCTAGTGAAAAAAAATGATCCATAGTAATATAAGAAGAAATTGAGTCTGATCGATAGTGTTGGCTGCAGCAGCTCAGCTACAACCAGTCAGCCAGTTTGTTGGCTGCCACAGCCAGCACACACGATCAAGGCCATTGCATGCAGCTCCTTTCCGCTACACCTAAAAATTGATTTAATGTATATTTTCTTGCTCAATACGTACCTTACCTTTTTTTTATTTTTAGTTGTGCTTGTTAGTGTAGTGGTAAAGGTGTGTCGTTTCAACCTTGTGTCCCGTGCTGAACTACTCGCATATTCACACTCTCTTCTAAAAATTATTCGACACAAAGTTTTCCTTGGTTATTTAGAATTTTTTTTAATAGTACTGCTTTTTCCCATATCCTGTAATAACCAGTTTCAAATATTAAAAAATACCATAAAAAAATCTATAGTACGTGTCTCATGATAACTTATGAAGAATTGTAAAAGAATTAAGTGTCACTACTACAGAAACGGTCTTTCTGGACAAGGCCCCCAATAATTTTCAGGCGGGCCGTAAGTGACCGCGCCTGGAAAAACCGGTCCCAAGGGGGCCGGTTGTTGGCCTGCACGGGATAATGCGTTATCCCGTGCGGTCGGCTTAAGCGACCGCACGGGATATTATCGCGTGCGGTCCACCTAACGGACCGCACGGGATAACGCATTATCCCGTGCGGGCCGCTTAATCAGACCGCACGGGATAGGTCCACCTAACGGACCGCACGGGATAACGCATTATCCCGTGCGGACCGCACGCGATGATGCACCATAAAGCAGCTTCCAGCCTCGACAGTCCCACTTTGAACCTGGTGTTTCTCTCTCCAAAAAAAGGCAATTATAGGGGAGAAGGTTTTCAACTTGAATTTTCCAATTGGAATCAATACAAAAGGTACCATGCTTGTACTTTTCTTCCAGTTGCTTCCATTTTTAAAAATTTTTATTGGTTTAATGTGAAGATATTTGAAGTTTTTTTAACTCGGTTTCTCTCTCCAAAAATAGACATTTTCTTTTGGTGGGAGGTTTTAGAGTTGAAATCTTCGATTGAAATCAATATAAAAGGTAATGTGCTTGATTGTCTCCTTCATTTGCTTCTGTTTTTGTAAAATTTCATTGGTTGAATGCGAAGATATGTAAAGTTGTGTGAATTGTTATTTTGTGCTATGTTTGTAATTTGTAGGTCAAATATTTTGTTTTTTTGATTGTACCAATTTTTGGTAACTAATATTGTCTCAGTATTATTATTTGCTGTGAATGAGGTTTTAGTACAAAAGTAGGATTTAAGTTTAATTGTTTATTTAGAAAACACCGGTAATATAATATTAATTAATGATGTGATTTTTTTAGATGGATCGGACATGGATGTATGAGACACGTAGAACTCATCCGGTGTTCATAAGAGAAGCATCAACATTTATTGATAAGGCTAAGGCACATGCTTTGAGGGAGAATAGGAAGGATATTTTTTGTCCTTGCGTGGATTGTAAGAATCAGAAGATGTGAAAAGATCCGAATGTAATTCTGGGACACATAATTCAGCGTGGATTTGTGAAGAAATACACTTTGGACTTATCACGGGGAAGTCGCCCCTCCTGTAGAGATTCCTGATATTTGGTTCGATCAGGCAGAGGATTTTATAATTGAGGACATGTCCCGTCAAATGACTGGTGATTTTGGCGGCTCTGGTTTTGACGCCGCAGAGGTTGATATTGAACTTGATCTTGAGGATATGTTGCGGCACGCTGAACCAGAGGTCATAACAGGGAAAGCAAGAGATTTAAACAATTGGGAGGCGTTGCAGAAATCAGCGAAAGATCTTTTGTACGATCAATCAAAGGGATGTGACATGGAGTATACAGTGTTGCGGTCGGTGCTAGAACTTCTTAGATTGAAGGCCAGGCACGGATGGTCTGATACTAGTTTCAACGACTTGATGGGTCTCCTGAGAGTTATGCTTCCTAAGCCTAACTTGTTGCCAGCTAACACCTACGAAGCCAAGAAATTGATATGTCCATTATCACTTGGTGTGGAAAAGATCCATGCATGTATTAATCACTGTGTACTTTATCGCAATGAATACGCTGACCTGGACAAGTGTCCAACTTGTGGGGCGAGTAGGTACTGGCACATATAGGGATGAACGAGGCAAAAAAAAAGGCCCAGCTGGAATCAAGCCGAGTCGAGCAAGCACCGTAGAGCGGATTCACATCACTAAATCTATCAAAAGTTCACTAAATCACAATCACTAAGAGAAAGATTCACCATCCAAACATATTCAGGAAAAAAAATCAACCAAAAAAATCGCTAAATCACACTCACAATCACTAAAAAATCACAGTCCCCGGAGCTCGGACCGGGAAGGATGGGCGCGGGCGACGATGACAAAGACACGACGGGGATGATGCAGCCATCGGCGACGAGGACAGCGAGGATGAGGGCGGACAGCTTGGGAAGCCCGCCGCCTCCCCTCCCGCCAGATCTAGTGGAGGGAGGGTGCTGCCGTCGTCGAGTTCGGGTGGGGAGCCCGCCGCCTCCTCTTCCGCCAGATCTGGCAGAGGAGAGGGCGCCGCCGTCGCTCCCCTCCCACGTAGCCGCTGTCGTGTAGCCATCGTCGTTGTGCCGTCGCACCACCATCACCGTCACCTGGATCCCCCGCCCGGGAGAGAGAGGAGGCCGTTACGGAGGCAGGTGGGGGGAGACGGCGGGTGGGACGGCGGTGTGGAGGAGGAGGGAGGAGGAAGGAGAAGGAGGGGGCGGTTGTGACTTGTGAGGCTGAGGCGTCGATGTGGAGTAGATAAGGTTGACGAGTAGATTGTCGGTTTGGTCGGCTCCGGTTCTTTTAATAGGTGTCAGTTTTTTAAAAAACCAACACCTTTATATAAAGGTAGGTGTCGGTTCTTAAAAACTATGACCTACAATATATTATAGGTGTTGGTTTTTTCTGAAAAAACTGACATTAATACTATAGGTGTCAGTTTTTATTTAGAACTAACACCTATCTCTTTACAAAAGGTATCGGTTTTTGTTGGCTGGTGCCTTCGTGAGTGCACGTGTGGACAGAAAAAGCACTATAGGTGTCGGTTTTAGCTATTCCGACACCTATAATGTTGACTTTTTTGTGCCTTTCTGTAGTAGTCAAAATACATAAAATCGTACGTTCTACATAAAAATCATGAAACCATATGTTCTATTTATATAGAATCATAGAGTTAGACATCTTAATTAGAATTATAAAGTTGTAAAATCGTATGACAGAATCGAGATTTTACAACCTTACTGTTAGTACTTTCGGAAGATGAAATACGATTAACTTATCAACTCTAAGAGATGGTCGTATGGAGGACATATATATGTACCGATCACCATCTCTTTCGCTGCATGCATTCTTGCTACTACTATCTTGTTAGCTACCTAGTAGTATACTTTCTATGTTGCTAAAAAGAAGTTCAATTCTAGCTGGATATGTATGTGTTCAGATTCATAAATAGAATTTAAATTTATTTTAGAATGAAGAATGTAATAGTGTAAGGTGTGTCAAACGTACGTATTCAGATTCATCATTTGATTATGTTTTTTTGAAACCGAAGAGTGTAGTCGTGGAAGGTATACCAAACCTCGCCTTACCTTTACCTCATTATCTGTCCACTAGCTAGTAATAGCTATACCACTATGAACAAAACTCCAAAGATGATGGGCTTCTTAATTTGATTCCTCACAAAAAAAAAGTAATGAAGATTTGGCACGGGTCTTGAGATCATGTGTTAATTAGTATACTACCTCAATCCTAAGAGCAAATTTAATAATATAGTTAATTGTTAGCTCCAAAAATTAAAACATCATCTATAATCAAACATATTAGTCCACTCATACAATAGTTAGCTTGTAGATATATACATCATTAATATCTAATCTGTTCATCTCTCTCATATAGGTTATTGGAGTTCGTGCTACAGCTGGCTTACATATTTGTAGCTCGTTTTTTTTTTCTTCTTCACATAAGTACAAATATGACGTGACAACTTGTACAGTCCGTTAACATTGTTTTATTGTACTCGCTCTAAGATATGTAGACAAAATCATTAATATGAGACGGAGATAGTATCTCTTAATCTACTCTCTTGGTTTTTTTAAAAAAATTATAAGTGAATCTAAACAAGTATTAGGCTGTGTTCGGGAGTAGGGGTGGAAACCCCTCCTCTCCAACACGCAAAACGATATATGCATTAACGCATGATTAATTAAGTTTTAGATAAAAAAATTTTTGAAAAATGAATTAATATGATTTTTTAAAGCAACTTTCATGTAAATTTCTTTTGCAAAAAAAAAAACCGTTTAATAATTTGAAAAGTGCGTGCGCTGAAAAACGAGATATATGAGTTAGAAAAAGTGAACAAGAGAACTCAAATCTTATTGAGATTAATTTAGCTCTAGAAATTGGTTTTTCCCTGAAACAGAGGCAATAGCAGGCTTGAAAATCTGAATGTTTGTACAATCACCGATAATAATGTGAGCCAAGAGTACGACGGCAACAGTAGCTGAGATCTCGTTCGTGTGCAGTCTGCTCCAGTACTGCCCAGCCACTGTTTAGACAGTTGAATTCAACAACACTGTTTTGACCTAGTACTGTTTCTGATCAGATGACTCGCGATGCGTGACTGGTACTCCCAAGTACTGTACTCCCTCCGTACACTACTACTGTGTAAGTGACAGTAGTAAAAAGGAAAACATACAACTCAGATGATGTTTGTTGTACCAGTACTTTTTTCATATTTAACAGAAATAAAAAAGTTGACTGGTTTTTTTTACAACTGAAATGATGTTTGCTGTACTTTTGTATGTTTGAGAGAAAAGAAAAAAAGAAGACCGAGAAAATATGTAAAAATAAGGTGAGTCATTAGCGTATGATTAATTAATTATTAATTATTTTAAATTTGAAAAATAGATTAATATGACTTTTTAAAACAACTTTCTTATATATTTTTTTTACAAAAAGTATATCATTTAGCAGTTCGAGAAACGTACGTGGCGGAGAATGAGGGATCCTTTATACTTGTGGATAATGAAGAGAGAATCTATTCTATCTCACTGAGTTTATCTTAATTCAACGATTTGTCACTCACATTGTCTCTTTCTACGATATACCGACGATTTTATCAATTGTTCTATAATATGTAATTGGGCTGGACCTCTTCCTAAAAAATACCCAAAAATACCTTAGAGATATACAAGGTTAACAATTAATTTATCTCATTAAAAGTTTGAAAAAAATATGAAAATTTTTATGTGACCTTACACAAACACGTAAGTTTGTAACATAAGTTTTCAAGTTATTTTTTTGGTACTTTTGTTTTTAGAAAAAAAAATATTTTTGTGTGGTACATCAGAGATAAATAGCTTACACAAAAAATAATAAAGCAAATCTTATGTAGCATATGAAAGATAATTTACATTAAAAACAACAACACAGAAAAGTATTTTATATAGCATATAACAAATAAGCTATATTTTAAAAAACTAGAAATGCAAAAAAATTGAAACTTATATTTTATATTGGGTAAGGAGGCCAAATAAAAAAAATTATATTTTTTAAACTTCTAATGAGATAAATCAATTATTAACCTTGTATATCCATAAGGGTATTTTAGGTATTTTTGAAAAAAAGCCCAACTCAATAGTGTATTGTAAAACAATTGATAAAGTCGTCTATATATTATAGAAAGAGATAATATCAATGACAAATTACTGAACTAGAACAAACTCAGTAATATAGAATAGATTCTCTCATAAATAAAAGAGTAAGGGCCCATTTGAAATTAAGGATTACCATATAAATTTTGGAGAATTAAATTTTCTAAAGGAATTTTTCTATGGAACCCTTGATTCGTAGGAAAAGATAGGATTTTTTCATAGGATTGCATTTCTATGATTCATTTTCATAGGAAAATAAGCAAGAGGTGCAACCTCTTGAAAACTTTTCTTTGCTTTGTTAGTCTCCTATGGAGTTATCAAAGGGCTACTCTTCATCTTTCTTGCCTTTTTCATTTTTTTAGGATTAGCAAAACATACAACTTCAATTTTCTACGTTTTTTCTATTCTTATGTTTTTTTCATCCTGTGTTATAAATGGCCCTAAAAATCTCTTACTACCTTCGCTAAATATAACTTTATCTTGGACTTTCCTACTCGAGTTCATGAGTCAAAGGTATTTCACCCATACCATTACAAAACCAAAGGACTACAATACCATTAAATTTTTTCAACTCTAAGACAATTGTCTCCTACTCTTTCAAACTCCAATGCACTTGTCTCCCGCTACCTCCGTCCCATCCCACGATAAGTTAATCTAGTACGGGATGTGACGTATCGTAATAGTAGAATATGGATAAGTGTTTGTCTAGATTCATAGTACTACGATATGTCACATCTTTACTGAATTAACTTAATCTAGGATAGACCTTTTCAAACTCCAATGCATTTCTATCCTACTTTCTCAAACCCCAATGCAATGATTTCTCTAAAGTTGAAGTTTTTGTGAGACAAATGAATTGGGAAAAGATAAACTAATTTTAGAATGGAAGGAGTATATTTGTGGAGGTGGGGAGTAGTACTCTCTCTGTTCTACTCCCTCCTTAAATTCATTTCTAGTGTCTACTCCATTTGTCCCAAGACAAGCCAATTACTCGCATCCCAAGAGAGTTTTAGTAATGAGAAAGAAAGACTAAAGTGCCCTTCACTAATGGTAGATAATGGTATTAAAGGGTTCAAACTCCTTGATTTATGAACAAATGTTAGTTTAGAAGATATGAAATGATTTATTTTAGAACAAAGTTTACTTCAATATTCATGTACTCTCAGTTCTCAAATCAAGGAGTTTTACTCCTTGAATATCCCTTACCTACCTACATACAATTACTAACTTCTTATTAATAAAGGGTATTTTGATCTTTTTTCCACTATGCTAATTTGGGACACAGATAGTACTGTAGTGATATATTAAAATTTTTTGGGTTTATATTAAGTCAAATTTTTTTAAATTTGATCAAGTTTATAAAAAATTTAGCAACATATACAAAATCAAATCGGTCCCATCAAATCCAACATTTTCATATTTTATTAATGAAAAATGTTGCTATATTTATTTTTTATAAACTCAATTAAATTTTAAAAAATATATTTAGAATAAACTCAAAACGTCTTGTAAAATATAGAATGGATGGAGTAGTACTGCAGTACTCCTACTTCAGTGTTTAATGAAAGTCAGTATACCTACCGCAAAGAATCTGTGTAGGACAGGAGTAAAATATGGTGCTACATATGAATTGTTTGACCTACTATGTAGCTATTTAATTTGTTGCATCCACATGTCTAATTAAGACGGTCCTGTTGATGCCTGTACTACAGTACCTGACATCATAGGAAAGCGTATCATGCATCTTAATATGGCCCTGTTTAGTTACAAACTTCAAACTTTAAACTTCAAAATCCATCACATCGAATGTTTGGACACATGTATGAAGTATTAAATGTGGACGAAAAAAAAACTAATTACACAGTTTGCGTGTAAATTGCGAGACGAATCTTTTGAGCCTAATTGCACCATGATTTGACAATGTGGTGCTACAGTAAACATTTGCTAATGACGGATTAATTAGGCTCAAAAGATTCGTCTCGCAGTTTACAGGCGGACTGTAATTTGTTTTGTTATTAGACTATATTTAATACTTCAAATGTGTGTCCGTATATCTGATATGACCTGATGTGACGTTTTTTTTCAAAATTTTTTTGAATCTAAACACGGGCTATATCTTCACCCTCTATATAGTTTAGAGCCAAATATTTGGTTTTCAGCCATATTTTACCATCATGAGACGATTAAATATTATTATACTTATCTAAGTTGAGACAATTAAAATTTTGATCATATCTTACCAAATCTAAAAAAATCTTGTCATATTTTTTTTAAGCTAATAATGTGTGAGACTTAGTTTATTGAAAGAGAATCTTATCACCTATAATTATAGCTACAACCAAATAGTTATCAATAAGATCAAATTTAGCTAACTTTATATAGGGTAAACTATGAAAAAAGGGTGATCGACAACTAAACACGAAGAAGAAATAGTGAGGCATTTCGAGGTGTCAATTTTTATCAAAATCTAATGTTACAAATTTGGTACCTTGTAATACATGATATATTGAGCAGTACTAAATTATCTCAAAAGCTATAATAGTTAGCTAATCACAGACCATACATATACGTTCCTGTAATCACAGATAGCCAATCAACATACATACATAGTGAGAAGTTGTACCACGATAAAGGTGAGGCCATCAATGCAATCAAACACGATTTACATTTATTATCTTTCTAGCTATATATAGTGCTATATCCTAACTAAACAAATACAAGCATAAAAGATTATTTTGTTTATTAAAGAAAAAAAAGCTACAGAATGGGGTCCCGTTCCTATATATGCACTTCTAGTCACGCGCCGCTTCCTCTCGCACCACACGCTCATGCAGACATTTATTAATTAGTATATCATACCGTTCCAATAGAATACCATATAATAAAAGCCCCTTTAAAAATTTATTAGTGATTAAAGTTAAAACAATAAAAAAAAATTAATAGTGCCAAGCAAATGCAAATGATATGACCGCATGAGTATTTTTTTCTTTATTTCATAAAAAATGAAACGTATTCACACCATCATATACGTGCACATTCACTAAAGTCCTTGCCTCCCTTGATGTACACTACTCAACGAAACGAGACCAAAACCTAAAACACGATAGGCGTAGACCAAAATCAAGCACACACTTGATGGACGGAGGCTAGCTAAATCCTAACACGCTTTATAGACTGAGGACAAAATTAAAATAGCTTTGTGAACTTCATGAGAAAGCGCCCTTAGCTATGTTGGAGCACTCTCATATGTGCTTAATACAAACGGTCACGCTAATTAGCGCGCAGCGTGCTATAATATGAATATGAACTTTAAGTTTTCTTTTTCAAAAGTGTAAATATATAATTATAGAATATAAATATGATATCATGAGATGTCATATTTTTAGGGTAAAATTTAGTATTTTCGATACTATGAGATATCAAATTTACATTAAAAATTTTGACACCTTTAGATATCTCTTAAAGATTGCAAAATTTCTCATATGAAATATATTGCTGATGCTATGTTAGCTATGTTGAGTTATTTATCTAGAGAACGTATCCTATACACACAGGTCTTCTCGTATACATACCGTGTACATCAACTAACAAATTTTACTAAAAATTCTAGAAAAATTTGTACATATATTTTTAGTAGTATTATATCTATATGTAAAGTCTCATCTTCAAATTTATTATATTTAGGGAGAAAAAAATTAAAATTCTAACAAATTTATACTCTTAAAATTATCATAATTTTTATCTTTTTATTATGGCTAAAATATAATGAATTTGAGATTAAAAATTTACACATAGGTGTAATACTATTAGAAATACATGTAAAAAAAATTTTAGAATTTTTGATAAAATTTGTTATTTGGTGTGCATGGTATATACTAAAAAAAATTATGTGCACATAATATGTTGCATGTATATGATTAAACTTTAGGGGTGTGGATGCCATGCCTCTTATTTTGCGCTTAATATGCATGCATGCATCGATCTCTGTATGCTGGAATTTCTTCTTGTTGCGGTACTTTAATTATTGCATGATCTCTGTAGTAGTTGTTTAATCTAACTGCAAAGCCTAAAAAAATGATGCTAGTTGTTCGCATCGGATGATATCTTCAAAAGCTCCCAAGCATGTACAATTTCAACAGTACTACTATATGATATCTACAGTACTACTATCAGAGACCTACGTGTTGGAACCCTAGCTAATAATTAAGACACAGTTCTTAATTATATTTTTTTCTGCAACACTAATCATCGATGAACCTTGACTATCATAGACACACAAAGAAAGACGTCTGTCTGCAGAACCGTCTCTAAAATAGCACGAGCACAAAACACTCTTTCCAAAGTGAAAACGGCATACACGAGCACACAGCTTTGCTGCTCAGTATAACAAATTAATTACATATTACTACTGGCGAAGTTGTGACGTATATATAGTATATACACAAATTAAAGGCCTCTTTTAGAAGCTGACGATATGATCACTTCGAATAGATGATCAATGACAAAGATTGGCTCAATAATATGCATGCATGCATGCCATTATCCTTTTTTGATTCTCCAAACGTGTGATTTGCATTGATCCCACCACTATGTAGGTATAGAGTTAATATAGTACCTACGTACTCATATGAGCTTGCAGCATGGGGAAAGCTTAGCTTCTATCAATTGGAGGCATATATAATGTTCACAAGGACATTGGTATATATTCGTCGTTGCTACACTTCACATATATATATACATACACACACGCGCATGAACATATATTCTTCAACATGCATGCATGCTACTACCTGTTTGAATAATTTGCAGCATAGTAGTGTTCGATTTAGTTATACCAACATTAATTAATTAGTACGAATTAAAGTCATTTCACAACAAAACTTTGATGCTGATCATGCATCTACCTACCTAGCAAAAAGCATTGGCTAGCAGCTGGGAACCTCAGAAAGCTACAGTAGCTTCTTAGCTTGAGGTATCCTGCAGCTATGCATGCCAACAGTAGAGATCATCTTTAATTTGCTTTGAGGCATCTTCGTCGTCTTAACCTGAAAGAAACTGAAGGCCGGAGATGAGCAGATCATGCAGCAGCAGGCACCAACTTTGTTAATCGTTGCTATCTGCTAATACTACTGCTACTACCACCAATCGGTACTAGTGCTAGCTGCCTCTTCCCAAATGATTATGCCCCTAAAAAGCTGGCTCGAATTGAGTCGATCAATCAGTACCAATCTGGAACAACAAAATCTTACTCGAGTCCTTTTGCATGCCTCTCATCTGATCCGTAGATATAGGCTTCATGCACATGCATATGCAGACATGCAGTCAACATTAATATTGCGCTGGACTCAACTCAAAGCTAGCTCCAATTAAAGGGATATAGTTCATTAATAACATCATTATGTCCAAGCTAGCTCCAGCAGCTTTATTTTCAGTCTAATCCACATACCATCACTTTCAGTTTCAGAACGATCGAAACACAACTTAATTGAATTCAGATTAAATTTCAGAGAACGTGCACTACTCTCCTGGCGATTGGTGACAGGACAACTTCGATAATGATGTTCGCACTGGATGCTAATTACTAGCTTCGTTTTTCAATATATAGCGTCGTTGATATTGTATATTATGTTTATCATCTGTCTTATTTAAAAAATTTAGGTAAATATTTTTTATTATGACTTAATTTATCACTAAAAAACTTTAAGCAATACTTATATTTTTTAAATTTGTATAAAATTTTAAATAAAACGAATGATTAAAAGTTATAAAAAATCGACGATATTATATATTAAAAAAAAGGAAGAAAATGTTACGGACCCCAAGATATAGACTACACGAGCAAAACTGACGATCACTCGTACGTTCTAGCTATCCATTGGCACGAAAGCTAGAAACAGTGGACGGATCAGCACAGAATAATATCATATCGCTGGCTGATCGATTTGGTTAACTGAAGTGACGACCATATATATACAAGTATATATAAAAGACAGGGTGTTGTCAAGTCGTTACTCTCATCGCCTGTAGCTAGCTACAGTTGCCATGGCAACATGCATATCTCGATAATGGACGCCAGAGAGAAGGAAAGGCTAGCTAATAAACTAGCAGCTCTGAGCTGCAAATTAAGCCTAGCTACAAAGGGAGAAGTGACGGCTGATGTATGTGATATTCAGTCTTCCTGTTGTACCAGCGCTATTTCCTGGGACTGGTACAGGCATACAGGTCAATCTGGACCGCCCTACCCTGGTCTCCGCCCGGGGCCAGTTTGGGGCGTGACAATATGTCCGTAGTCGTGCTCATCCGGAGGGCTCGATGATAGAGGGTTACACAACTGAGGAGGCTATCGAGTGCTGTGTAGATTATGTGAGAGATGTCAGCCCCATTGGGATACCGATGCCTCGACATGATGGAAGGTTATCTGGGAAGGGTACTGTGGGAAAAAAATGCTTCTACGACAACGATTACAAAGCGGTATCAGATGCACACAGCAGTGTTCTTCAACAACTCTTCATCGTTGCGCGCTACATTGAGCAACACACTTCCGAGATCAGAGCATGCAATCCTGGGCGATTCGACGATTGGGTTTCGAAAGAACAGAAGCGCACTTTTTCCCAGTGGCTGAAGGATCAAAAGCTACCGTGTGGAGAATCAATCGAGGAGAAAACGATAGAAAGACTTGCAGCTGGCCCAACAAGCCTTATGACCTCATGACAAGGGTATGACATCGGCAGATATTCTTTTTACACAAACAGCAAAGATAGGAAAAGCTCAGCGCAGAACAGTGGGGTTCGTGTCGAAGCGTTGGACGCAACAGGGCAGAACAAGTCTTACTACGGGATCATACAAGAAATATGGGAACTTGACTACGGTTTAAACATTCAGATCCCTGTTCTCAGATGCCAATGGGTGAAAGACAGCATGGTAGATAAATTTGGATTTACGTGTGCTGAACGGAGTAAAATTGGACATAAGGATGATCCATGGGTCCTTGCCGAGCGTGTTGCACAGGTTTTTTATGTGAAGGATCCGTCCGATGAAAAGATGGACATTATTGTATCGGGCAACCAACACATCATTGGTATTGACAACATTCAAGACGCACGCGATTATAATCAATACAACGCCATTGAGTTATTCACAGATCTTCCTACGCGGATGAAACGCATTGAGAGTGTCCTCAACGAATCAAAGTTTGCATCCGTGCGAAAGGATGTTAATCCAAAAATTGTGAAATGGTAGTTTGTTTTTTGTGTATAATATGTTTTTGCGAGCGAATGTATACATATCAAACTTATGGTGTTACCAGTGAATGTGTGGTTTTATATCGAAGTTATGGTATTTGTGTGGATGATTAATATGTTAATCAATTAATATGTGAGCAATTGATATATTAATATGTGATGAATTTACATTGATTGCATTTTTTACATTGATAAATTATGTGCATTGATATTTGTTAGTTTTATAGTTTTACATGGAATAATTAATAAATGGAATAATTAATATTTTATGTGCATTCATATTTTTTTTATAGTTTTAATATAAGGGCGGCGATTATCCCGTGCGGGCGGCTTAACAGACCGCACGGAAATATAGTCTTTCCGTGCGGGCGGATTTCATGGCCCGCACGGAAAGAATATATTTCCGTGCGGGCTCTTAAGCCACCCGCACGCAATGATCTCCGCCTATATAAGGTACGCGCGGGTGCCGAAAATTTCTAAGTCCAGGCGAAACCCTACACCAGTGCCGCCAGGCTGCCAAAATCTCGCGCCGCCCGCCGCCCGCCGACCGCTTGCCGACGCCGCCGGCCTTACCGACGCCTCCTCCCACCGCCCCACGCGCCGCCCTCGACCCGACGCCTCCTCTCACCGCCCCGCGCGCCGCCCTCATCGACCGAGCCCGACGCCGAGCGCCGAGCGCCGCCGCTCCCCTGACGCCGCCGGCCTCACCGACGCCTCCTCCGACCGCCCCGCGCGCCGCCCTCGACCCGGACGCCGCCTCCCACCGCCCCGCGCCGACCGCCGACCGCCGACCCCGACGCCTCCTTCGCCGCCGCCTCCACCGAGACCGCCGCCGCTCCACGCCGCCTCTCCACCGCCGCCATCCCTCCTCACCACTAAAGGTGAGAAATATGGATGGATGTGTTGTTGAATGGATGTTGCTGTGAATGGATGGATGTGTTGAATGCCGTGAATGAATCGATGGATGCGTTGAATGCCATGAATCGATGTTAGGTTGATGACAAAATTTTTTTAAGTTGACGGATGTCCTGCTCCTTGTACTACTACTACTGCTGTTGTTGTACCCTACTTCCGACTTGATAGTTTAGTGCCATTTTGGTAGATTGTCTTATGTATGGGTGTGTTTACTGCCTGTACATAAAAGTGTGGGATATCTTGATGCTAGCTGCTGCTTGTTGGATATGGTTCATCCGTTGATTTTTTTTTACCTGATCTTCTTAACTAATTGATATATACATATTCATTTTTTGAAAAATTGTTATGGATCAGCTTCTGAAAAATTGCAAGTTGAAGTTGTACTTGCAGGGTTTAGGGTCTTATTGATTTATATATATATGTGCATAGTCTATGTCTTACATTTTCCGTATCAAAAAGGATAATTGCATACTACAACTTCTTTTATAACGCTCAAGCATTGATTCATGTATAACTTTTTTTGAAACCGAGATTCATGTATAGCTTGCTGGTTGTATTCTTTTGTGGCAGCATGGCACATAAAGGATAGACATGGGATACGCATGTTTGGTTTTTGTCGTTGCCTGCAGAAAATTGAAGCTTATATAGCATGGCACAATGCATAAAAACGAGAGTTAGGAAATTCAAAACTATATATTACTATTTATTTTCATGGTAGACTAATTATTCGAGATTACATATATACGGAAAAGAATCAACTTGACAAGAAATTAATAAAGTGAAACACATTTCCAAATGTACTAGCTAAATGCTCGTGGCTTTGCATATTCTCCTGAATAATTTCTAAATGTACTGAATCAAGTTGAAATGCATTTGTCGAATTCTCACGTTTTGTCAAAGTAAACGGAACTTCCCTGCAGGAGAGGAAAAAAAAGTAGACCCACTAAGTACATGCAATGGTATTTTTCCATATTTTCTAAATTAGCAATGTTCCTGTATGGCTATATATATAACCTTTAAAGGCAGAAAATAAGTTACCGTAGTCAACATAAGCAATGTTCCTGTATGGCTATATATATAAGGAAATTTTACTATCTTTTAAAAAAAATATTGAGGCTATGTCGTGAATTGATTTAGGTCTTATTGTATATATACATATACATATATATATATATATATATATATATATATATGTATATATACACACATATATATATACATACATATATATATATATATATGTATATATATATATACACACTGTTGATAGGAAGACTACCACTGTTCATGTATTACTGTTGATGAAAATTTTGGAATTTTTGGTTTCATATAAATGGTTCCCTGCCAATTTTGCCTTTTTAGGTACCTAATTGTTACGACCAACCGTAGATCAAATGTCGAACGAGAAAGCTCCCTCCGATGCACCCAACATCCAACCAACGCAAGAGGTTTCGAGCGAAGGCACATGGCAAACACCAAGCGATCCGATGTGCCATATCGAAGTTACGCCAGCACCACCGGTTGAAGAAGACCCCGACTACATCCCTATGGAGCAAGCAGTAAGTCGAGCCGTAGTGTTATAAACTAATCCGTCTCCCTCTCGGTCGCGTTTAACTTTTTCTGATGTACGAACAGATGAAAACAAGACGCCAGTCAAAAAGAAAGGCTGCCAAGTCTGCCGTCATAGCCGAAGCCGAGACGGACACGGCAACGTCCGGTCTGGTAGAAACCGACACCGGAGAAACGCCCGGTCAAAAGAGAAAACGTGCTAAGAGAAGTAAGACCCAAACCCCCAAGGAGACATACTATATCACCTCTCTGAACCAGGATGGGAAGCCAGTAGAGCCCAAGGTAGCAATGACAAAATTCAGCACCACCTGCGGTGTAGTGGCCAGAACCCACGGCCCTTTAAATGTAGATTCCTGGGAGCAGGTGGATGACAACATGAAGAACTTCATGTGGAACGAGTTGCAAAAGTGGCTTGTATATTCGCTAGGTTCAGAGGCTCTGGGAAAAGAGTTTGCCCTAAAAACGATGGCGCATCGGTGGAGGCAGTGGAAATCGGACATGAACACTCACTACGTGCAAAAGAACAAGACTCCATTCGCCGACTACGGTGGTATTACGCCCGCCGAATGGGACACCTTCGTGGCAAAGATGACAAGCCCGGAAGCCTTAGCACGGAGGAAAAAGATGTCCGATCTAGCTAAAAGGAACAAATACCCGCACCGGTTGGGCTCGAGCGGCTACGATGGCCACGTAGAGAAGTGGCGAGCAACTGAAGAAAAGTTTGCCGCCCAAGGCAAGCCCCTGCTTGTAGATGCATTGAAGGAAAGAAGCAAAAACTGGGTTTGGGCACGGAGCACGGGCCAAGTCACCGATGAGGGAGAGATCCGTTTCGAGGATTCGGATATCGAGCGTGTGACCAGTAGTTTGAAGGAGATTGCGGAAAAAGAGAAAACGGGGGAATTCATTGCCAAGAGGGAAAATGATCAACTAACAGCTGCATTAGGCAACCCTGAACATTCCGGACGAGTAAGGGGTCTATCGTCAAGGACGAGCTGGAAGGAAGGGTTTCCAGAGGAAGCTACGGGTTATAAGAAACGGGACAGGTACAAACAGAAATTGGAAGAGAAGATAGCAAAACAAGTTGAACAACATTTCTACTCTCTTGTTGCTCAAAATCGTCAAGCCTTCCCAAACTTGTTCCAGCAATCCGAAGAACCCACAATACAGGCGCCAAGCAGTGTCGGGTCAGTAGACACCGCACCTTATCCAGTAGATAACATAACTGCCCCGACGCCGTGCAGCCTGCTCGTGCCGATAGGAAGGGCCGGGAAGAGAAAGGAGGTGGGTACAGGACTTGCGATACCAGGGCGTCAAATCACTGAAGAATATGCAAGGGTGCAAGTGGCCAAGGTGCATGCAGAGCATACTAGTTTAGAGATAGATATTCCAACACCGGAAGGGATACAATTGCTTGGGGATGCGTTGAATCAGTTTATACTATGGCATCGACAAGATATCCTGCTGGTCGGTCCATCGCCGTCAACCCCACGCCCGCCGGCTCCAAAGATTGCTGCTGCGCCTGCACCGCCTTCTCCACCAGGGTAAGATTCGCCACCTAATCGGCCTGCTTCCCCACCTCCTCCACCTAATCGGCCTGCTTCCCCACCTCCCTCCTCCCCTATACCAGAAGGTCCTGATTCGCCACATCTGTCGACCCCTGAAGTCCACGCAGAACAACCTCCTCCGACACCACAGTCAGCATTGGCGCTACCTGAAAGGCCTCTCCTGAGAAGCACAAGTCTTCCAAGTCCGACCAAGCTTGAACCTCGTCAGCTTATCTGTTGACGCCAAATCCGTACCGCCGATGAGGATCCGGCGTGCGGACACACGAAGGCCTGGGAGATCTGCTTAGCTCCAGTGCAGGTCCTAAAATTGATGAAGCGCGGGCGTGCCAGTCAGTTTGATCCTGCCACTGACAAGATATGCAAAATAGCAGAACAGAAGGTCTAGGCCGATAGGGCAAAAACGTATCGGCCGATAGGCCGATAGCCAAAACAATCGATCAGCCGATGGGCCGATGACACAATTCCAGCCAATGTACTAAACAAACATCTATATAGAAACGATCGGCTGACGATGACATGATGATGTAGCAATGTGATATAGCATAATCCAAATATAAAATAAACATTGATCTGAAGATTAAAGTACACATCGACCGGAGGTCCGATGGCATAAACTCTCAATAAGCAGATAAACAATAAATACTCTGTTGTCATCGGCCTGATCCAATCTATATGTAGAACTCTTGGGCCGATGTAACGTCCAGATAACTCACCGGCTGAAACCCCGATGAAACCCTTATTGGCAGCCAACAAGCAGGCTAGAGATTACGGTTCTAATCACGACTTAGTAGGTCAAACCGAACTGATGCAGCACTAAGTATGAAAAGAAACGCAAGATCTAGACAATCAAGCCCTTGACTGATTTTCAGGGTGGTCGATACCTTAGCCAATCTAATCTAGTAAGGCGATTTAATTGATACCGGCATAAACCCTAAAGCGAATCTCGGCCGATAAGACTAAATCAAGAAGCCAAACCAGATTGACTAAGATATATGATGATAGGTGCTTACGTTGTTGAGATCAGAACATCGAAGCCCTAGCCCCGACAACGCAGGCAGCCATAACGAGACTTACCCCTCGCGAGAAGGGCATGAACTCGCCGAAGAAGACGAAAAGTAAAGGTTGGCGATGCGCCGAAGTTGTATTGATCGTGTGATGATTTTACATGAACCTTGGACTTACATATTTATACCCATAGACTAACAAAGATCCTAACAGATTACGACTCAAACTTTCCTAAAGATAAGAAGGAAACTAACAAACTTATCCTAATTAACAGATACAAGCCGCATCCTCCTCAAACTCGGTCTTCTCTGGATAAGATCTTCCCGAATCTAACAAGAATCCGACTGCTTTTGGTGGTTGGTTTGAGATAACCCCCATCGACCGATGTAGAACTTCTAGGCCGATACTAGCTTTGAGCCGATATAAATCCTGGGCCGATGAGGACTTCGGGGCTTACCAAATTCTGGTGTTAACATTATCCCAACAATGATTAGGTCAACTTATGATAAGAAAAAAATGGCCGTGTACGAGGAAAGGTTAGTGTTTCAGGCTTTCAGAGGGGGAGCGCCGACTGACAAGAAGCAGGATGATACTCCCCAGTTGTCGGATTCCCAAAAATCGGTGAAAAATCGAATGGAGGACCTGCAAAACTGGACTTCGAACGAAGTGCCAACAAGGTACGCGTACGGGAAGCCGTTCCTGCCGCCGCACGTCATGGAAGGCCTGCCTTGAAAAATGAGGCTGATGCATGACTGGTATTTGAAGGCGACTAAAAAGGGCCTGCAAATGATTACTGTGAAGGTCCCGGATAACGCTTTCATCAGTGGACCAAATGGGATGCTGGTAATCGATTTCAACGACCTTCACGCATTATTCAAGCTGGACAAATTGGATATAAATCTCATTGCTGCGTTTTGCCTGTAAGTCAAGAGTATTTAATGTCATAAATGAATTCATTTGCTAACTAACTTCTGATAAATTACCCGCTGCATTACGTAGGATGCAATTCCACGACGCCGAAAAGGCCAACCATCCAGTTGGATACATCAACCCAACAAGGGTTTGCTGGACGGAACACACGATGAATATTCGTGCAGATTCCGCTGAGCTCAAAGGTAAAACGACGTCCGAGAAAAAAGAGGTCGTCGAAAAAATGCACAAGAAAAAGATGGTCAGCATAGCACTGTACTTGGGCAAAGCGATGGTCGCGCATAAAGACAAAACTGTCCTCTTGGTCCTTTATGCGCTGCGGTACATAATATTCTTCCGTACTACTGATATTTTAGTACGATGTCACCTACGATTAACATATCTTCTTTGCAGCGATCACTACATACTTTTTCTGGTATATCCGCGGGACCACTTGACCATAGTGCTGGATCTGGCACACTATGGCGAGGAAACATTTAAAGAGTTTCTCATTATATTAAATTTGTAAGTCTTGTTATGCACCATGTACTAAATATTGGCTGTTCTACTCTCGAAGACACAAAATTGACTCAAACAATTATTTTGTCTTTATAGAGCACACAGATATTACGTAGACCACGGTGGACCAATCAATAATCCAGAAAAGAAGAAGCTTCTCGTGAAGACAAGATGGCCGGTAATTACATGTCTGTTATAATGAAATTTTCTATATATGCTTGTTTCACTCAAAATATTGATGTATACAATTTTATTCAACATAGTGTTTTAAGCAACTACCAGGGACTAGTTTATGCGGATACTACGTATGCGAGATGCTTAGAATAAACGGGAGATACACTACAAAGTTTGAAGAAGTAAGTCTAGAGAAAATATCTTTTTACACATTATAAGATCTTGTATAATTTTCCTAACTACAACAGTGTGTATTCCTTCTTAAACAGATCCCATTCGTTCCGGTTGTAGCGAACCGGTTCGACGATCGAACCATACGAAACTTGTGTGCAGATATTTGCCGCTTCATCCGCCGCGATGTCTGCAACCATTTGGGCGATTTCTACGATCCGGAGAGCCAGCTTGCGACGGGGGATGCCTTCAAACGACTTAGAGAGTGGGGAAAAGAACATATGTATACTAGCTAGTACATATTTTAAGTATATATTTTATGTGGCTTTTTGAACATTTTGTAAATTGCGAGACGCGATGATATGTATATATGTGAGGCGTACAATTTAATATCTTAATTCCATAAAAAATAATTAATTACGTTTAATTCTTAATACGTGCGATGTGTATATATACTATTACTGAGAAAGAGAGAGAGGGAGAGAGGGAGGGAGAGGAGGAGATAAGCCAATATATGAAAAAAAATAATATATGCAAAAAAAATAAATGCTGCTGTCATCTTCCCGTGCGGTCCACTTAATTATCCGCACGGGAAGATCGATTATCCCGTGCGGCCGGATTAAGTGACCCGCATGGGAAGATCAATTATCCCGTGCGGGTCGCTTAAGCCGACCGCACGGGATAATCGATCTTCCTGTGCGGTTGGGCCGCCCGCACGCAAAAATGGTCTTTTCTCATACCTTCTCGCGCGTGCGGGCAGGCCTTCCGCACGGGAAGATGCCTTCGGCCTGCACGGAAAGACCGTCTGTGTAGTAGTGTGTCAGACACATATAACCGACTGAATCAAGACATGTATAGGATATAATAGCCTTGGACATACAAATACATATACACATACATATATATATACATAGATATCTATGTATGTATGTATGTATGTATGTATGTATGTATGTGTGTATGTGTGTACACATCTCTTATCTAACCAAAAGGGTTAATAGAAATGTGATATATAGGCCGGCCGGCAAGGATGGGCCGGCCGCCGTGACTTGCGCGCCGATGTCCGGAACTTACCGGTCGCCGGCCTGTACTCTTAACAGCAAAAGCCCCTAGCTAGCCAGCTACTACCACTGTAGTTGTAGTGCAACGAAGGAAGCAATCAATCGTACTCGTACGTACGTCGTTGAGATGCACAACGACAATATCGATGATCGATCGGTTGTTGGAACAAAGAGTAGTACAAAATCCTCCATCAAAAGGACGACGGCAACTACATGTACTACACATTACAATCCATGCTGAATCGATGCATGATGTCGGCAGGCTAGCTTGGTCGTTTCAGCAATTTGTTGGCCCTGAAAGGAAGCTTGTCCCAGGCTCCATGGACACTGCAACAGACAGCAGGAATTAGCTAAAGCTAGTACCAAGAGATTCCATTGGCCACCATTACCATCCAACGAGCAAGGAAGGACATGTACACGGCTAGCCATGCACCCATATCTCTCATCCAGCTGCCTGAACTTGACACAAACAGCACAAAGTGAGCTAGCTACCTATAGTTCTTAGTCATGTTAAAACTGTTAATTAGCTATGGTTATATGTGCATAGTACTACTTGTCATGTTAAAACTGTTAGATAAGGCGCCAGCTCGATCTCTGCTTTTGCTTGCGACAGTGGCAAGATTAATTAACATGTACTTCTAGGTAATAGGCAATTTGGCACAGTCTCGATCCATGTGTAAGTATCAAACAGCAAACCTTTTTTCATTCTTGTGTAATGATACCTGCATGATTAATTCAGTGGCTGGGACAGTCAGCCGACAAACTATGATCAGAGTCACTGAGGCTACCTACTGTAGCTACTGCATCCATGCGATATGATCAAGGCAGGCAGGTCCAATCAGGAATCATATTGGTGAGCAGATCGATCAACACTATGACCTCTCTTCGTCTCGTAACAAATTTATTTTTAGCTCTTTTTATTTATGTCAAAATAAATTTTAATTTATTTTTAAAGTAATTATTACATCGAAGTTTATAAAAATAAAAAATAATTATATTAAATAAAATGGGAAGTAGTTGTATTGTGATTTGGTAAAGTAGGAACATTTTAGTCTTTTTTATTTTTTATTGGTATATGAGTTGGGTGAAGCATGAATTTATTTTGGGACTGAGGAGCTACTCCTTCTTTTGTTTCACAAATATAATAGATTTTGGAATTTTTTATTATTTGTTAATAAATATAAAAACCTTTGGGTACTACTTTTTCAATACTTTTAACCAATATATTTGTCGCTTACTGATAATTGTACCATTAGACGTGATCTTTTTCAGTTAAGCAAAATTTAGGAGTTGCCAAAGTACTTTCGACTTAACCTTAAACTCTTCTAAACATCATAGTATATTTGTAGACGAAAGAAGTATTTTCTTCATCCTAAAAAAATAACGTAATATCGGATGGAACGTATCCAGCTACTATAAATCTAAACTAGGATAATGTCAGTGTTATCAATAAAACATATCTTGTTTATATAGGTCCGTGGTATATAGAAATAACATATACCTAATAGTATATGAGAAGACATCCTTTGATTAAGAAAATACAACGGATAAAGAGAAAAATTATCTTCCCATAATACAAGGTGTTCCGGATAAAGAAAAGCGAAGTCCTACTCAGACAATACAAGGACTATTCGAATTGTATCCATACTTATCTCCCTAGTTCTACTTGGTCAATGGAACATCTAAGGATATAAATACAAGACCCCCGAGGAGGAGAGGCGGAACAGACGCCAACAAGGGCCAATAAATGCCAAGTCAGAATGCAAACCAATACGATCTAGACAAACTCAATTTAGAGTCACAAAGACTGACAAGAGGGATCTAGAGTTACCTTCAATCTCACCGAGCTCATATTCGAGAAAGAAGACTATAATAGCCGTCGACTACGTGTTCGAGCTCCATGCCGCCAAGCCGACGTTGATTAGATTAGATCATCTCAAATACTGTACCCGTGTGATACTAATATATAAAGGCAACACCGGCTTCGGCAAACAGGAGTAGGGCTATTATCTGTCGGTCAAGGGACCCGAACCTGTATAAAAATCTCTGTCTCCCGTCTCTTTTACCTCAATCTAGCGTATACCCTGATTCCAACGATCCTTATACTCTACAAATACTATGGTCGACGTATAGTCCGTCGACAGATAGTGACCCGCACAGATTACGTGGCTATTATCATTATATTTTTCTCATATAATAGTATATCATTTACTTTTAATTTTTTTATTTTTTTAATTATAACTTTCTGTTAGTTCTAAATTTTTATATGGACTCTAGACTATTTTGCTAATATTCCTTAATTTTTAATTTACAATTTTTGGTTTTTCTAGTTGTATTTCTATATGCACTCTAAACTCATATTTCAATATTCCTTATTTTTTTAATTTAGAATTTTAGTTATTTTTAAATTGTATTCATATATGGACTCTAGACTAATATTTCTTATTTCTTTAATTCGAATTTTAGTTAGTTCTAAGTTGTATTCCTATTTAGACTCTAACCTTTACTTTTAATTTTTTTATTTTTTAAATTACGAATTTCAATTAGCTCTAAATTGTATACATGTATGGACTCTAGTTTCCTCTTCTAATATTTCTTATTTTTTATTCCAAAATTTTAAATTGTATTTTTATATGGACTCTATTTTTATTTTCTTCAATTAATATCAGAATTTTTAGGCCATGAGAGCGAACGTGAAGGTTTCTTTTTTATTACTTTAATAAGTTAACAGATGTTTAGATTCATGGTATGAGTATATGTGTCTAATCCCATATAAAATTGTTATATTTTGTGACATACTAGTCTATTCCAAGAAAAAACCAATCCTAACGTGTTCAATTTTTTTTTAAGAAATACAGTACAAACGTAGGCGCTCACAACACGTGTACACTCACCCCTATAAACGCACACACGCACATTCTATCTCTATAAGCATCTCCAAAGACTGGATCAGCATATCTTGAGATTGACGAAGTCACTACAGATGTCTCGTTGTCGACGGATATGTCGTCTACCACTGAAAAATAATTAGTCGTAAAATAGATTTTTATGGAATGGAGGGGTACTCCGTAGAGAGTAGTAGCTTACACCTGTAGGTAGGCCGACCGTGCACGCGCGCCCATTGGAGCATGCAGTGGGCTACTCTAGCTAAGCTACGATAGGAGCTCTTTCAGAATGGTATCTGGTCCACTGGGCCGGCCAGAGTCTCAGCCAATGGATCACTTGCTATAATAGCTGTAGTCGTAAGCTTTGCTTGATGCTGGAGTGATCGATGAGTGATTGGACAGTAGCCACTTGCTACGACATCAATCAATCGATCTATGTGTCGACGAGCTAGCTAGCGGCACGGCAGAGAGAATAATATTTGCATGGCCAAAGTGATTAACCGATCGTTTCGAAATGAAAACAACAAGAAAAAGAAAAAGAAAAGACTGATTATGATTAGGCCGAGTGGCACGTATGATGTAATGTAGGGCGTGGACACCGTTTATCATAAACCAATGCGTCTATTAACGAATTATCGAATTTGTTTTTTTTTCTATTTTAGAAGCGTGAGAAGATATAGAACATCCGTGTATTTCTTTTTCCCTCAACATCATTTTAAAAGTAGACACTTAACACAAAAAATATATGGTAGAACTCTCTTTTTATTAGATTTGATAGTTATCAAGTACAAACGATCATGAATGTCTCACCCGTCCTGTATATTCAGAGATCTTAACAGAAGATGAATATTATTTTTTACTTTTATTCGGATTGGCTCCCAATAACCTATCTTCACAACACCGCTAATGCAGTAATTACTCGATGATCATTAGCTATGTGGTTTAGATGGCCCAAGATGCGACTGATCCCAACACTTGTGGGCCGCAGTGCACCGTCCTTCCCGTCCCGGCCCAACAAAAGAGGGCCTCAAGAATGCCATGATCCATTCCAGGCCCAACATTTACGGGCCACAAGTTCTTCGCTATCTATTCGGTCCACATTTATTTATGGGCCTCACGTTCGGTGCAATATCGGCCCGGACCAAGTAGCATGGGCCGCACGCTAGTCTCAAGTTGGGCCGGTCCAGCCCAACTGAAAAGAGCCAGGCCACCGCACGTTACGGACCGCATGCTCGTCGTAATATCCTTCCGGCCCACGTCTATTCATGGGCCGCTCGCGCTCTACATGACCGTTCCGGTCCAACAGATATGGGCCGCACGTTAGATTAGACCGCCGTGACGGCCCACACGCTCGTCACAAACAAAAACACGAAAGATATTTAACTTTTTGTCGCTTTTACATACATGTGTTGTTTAATAATTTCACTAAATCTGTATGTCATAGAGACATGAAAACTCACATGTAATAAACTATGAGTGATAAATTGTTAAACTTTATATCTTATTAAAAATAATAAACAGTCAAATGTCCTAAAACACGAGCGGCGGTGGAGACGGCAGCCGGCGGACCGCGCTTGTCCGGCGGCCGCCGCCGCCGGCCTGCTAGCATTGACTGCACCCAGCATTCAGTGGCCATACCTGCCATTACCAACGCCGACGAGCAAGCAGATTGACCTGACTTGTCAACCTCCTTTACCATTTTCATAATCAATCATGCATGCATACAAGATGATTGATTATTCATCACTGCAAATGCGATGATCTGTCTGCCTGGATCCTAAACAATTGGTACGTACCTAGTTCGAGGTATCCGTCCATGGTATCCAACAGGTTATGCATTGATGGCTTCTGGTTGTTAAATTCTCACTGCAAATGTCCAGTGTCACCTACTCCACTTGCGATTTAGATACTAATCATGCATCTATGGCAATACATAGCGAGAGAACGTTTGTCGCCCAAGAGCCTTTGGCGGGTTGGGTATTGTTGCCCTGAGAACGGCAGGTTTTACTTTTTGTCTTCGCTGGTTTTGGTTTTCGTGCTCTGGTCATCCTTATTGGGTTGATCTCAATGGCTCCCATTGAGCGAAACATCTCCGACATGTTCACGACGTCTATTTTCGTTGTGTCAGGTGATGGCACGTTGACTCTTTTTTTGTATGGATCTGTGGATTGAGGGTCGCTTGGTGCATGGCCTCTTTAGCGTCAGACCTTCTTCTTATCGTGCCCCTGCGGCTCCAGGCTTCTCGCACGATCGCTTCTGCACTCGCTGAGAGCTCCTAGGTAAGGCACATCCATGGCGCTCTCACGGTTCCTGTCCTCTCCCAATTCCTGGTGACCTGGGATGTGGTGCTTCACATCCAGCTCTCTCCGGGCATGGAGGTTCGTCTTGTCTGGCGTTGGACAAGCGAACAGCGTTACTCGGCTCGCTCGGCCTATCAGGTTTTCTTCCTCGGGTAGCAATCCTTTACTTGCGTTGATCTGCTTTGGCGGGCTAAAGGCCCTACTAAATGCAAGCTTTTTCTCTGGCTTGCATTTCAGCAGCATTACTGGACTGTCGATCTCCTGCAGAAGCATGGGGTTGACAACCACTCGGCATGTCCACTCTGCGGCCAGGAGCTCGAAACGGTGAATCACATCCTCCTCGACTGTGTGTTTGCTCGTCAGGTCTGGCATCGGGTTCTATCTCTGCCTAGGTGGTCGGACCTCACTCTGGCCTGCGGCTCCTCTCTTCAAGACTGGTGGCCGACTTCTAGGGTATATCTGTCGGAGCATCTGCACAAATGGTTCGATTCCTTAGTCCTTCTCATCTTCTAGCAGCTGTGGAAGGAGCTAAACTCCAGGATTTTCGACTGCTCCCTTTCGTTGGTTTCGGTGGTTCTGGGCTTCATTCTGCAGGAAGGCTTTCTGTGGTCGACGGCTGGTGTTGCCTTCTTTGGAGACCTGTTAGGAGTGTAGTGGGACTCCGTCTTTATTTTCTCTCTCATAGGAGTTTTTTTTTCTAGTTTTAAGCTCAGTTTTTTTTTCCTTTCAGTCTGTTTCCTGTCCCTCGACAGTAGCCCTCTGGCTTGTTGCAGTATGTATATGAACTCTCCCTCTTAGTATATTGATGTGTAATCATTTTGCGCGTTCAAAAAAAAAGGCATTGGACGTTGTGAGATTGGTTGAATGGATGGTTTTGTTTTTCAACTTTCTGGATTGCTGGTTGTTCATTGACCATAACCTGACAACTCAGATGAGATGATAGATTGCATATGGCATGAAATCCAACAGCTAGCTAAGCAGGCGAGCAGGTCATAGTTTCACTTCCTTAATTTTCATGTGTTTGTTTATCTCTGTTGATTACTTGTGCGAGCTTGCTACTGAACTGATACATCTTGTGATTTGTTGAAAAAAAATAATCAGTGTTTAACTAGTACTACTGTCGAGTAGTACTACTGCATATCACCTCTGCAAAAACAACAACTATATAATTAAATTTGTCTAGCACTGGTTGTTACAAGTCAAAGAGTTGTCAAGTCGAAACGAATCATGCCACTTTTCAATTGAATATGGATGCCATCATGCATAAGAGAAACTGCTACCTGAACAACCAACCACTTCGTAGAATAATATTGCTGTTAGTTACAAAGGGTACTGAGAAGCTGAGTCATTTGAAAGCAGTGGAATCCCTTTGTTAATGACAGTATGATACTTAAGTCACTCTGCTAGCTTCTCTGAATTGAAGCCAAAACAACTCCGACATAGGCTCATAGTCACAGTGAAAAAGGTTGTGACATGGAGAAGGATATGGCAGCTACTAACAAATACTAGTGTACATGTGGCCACAGCCACTTTTGGGCTACGGTTAAAATTTAAATTTTTATTAGAACTTAATTTTAGACTTGATTTAAGGTTTTTTTTCATTGCGGACGATTTTGACATAGGCTTTCAAATTGTTAATAACACAGGTATATTTTTTCCTATAAATTATTTTACGAGCTTCATTCAATTTTTTTCGTGATTTATCAGTCGTAGCTCAAACCATCGCAGTATCAGAAATAAAAAACAACAACAACTCTGTCCTTAGCTTATAGTCACAGTGAAAAGGTTGTGTGACATGGAGAAGGATATGGCAACTACTACTGAGAAATTCTGAAGCTCATAGTCACTTCAGAATTAAGTGTAGTAACATGTGGCACTATTGGATTAATTTGAGATCTGACCAAGTGACCACACTTAATTCTGAAGCTAATCATGCTTTTCAGATGGTTCGCATGCAAAGAGTTGAGTGGAAATAAAGAAAAATGTATAGCGACATACAGTGATACAGGTCTCTACCATCTTAATTAAACCTCGAAAAAAAAGGACCATCAAGATTAGCAGAGCCACACAAAAAGCACATACGAAAACGAAATTAACCAACCAATTGGCTTAATTGCTCTTGCGCTGCGTGTACATGCATTGCACCACATCCCAGAAAGTTGGAGGGAGTACTGTATTAACAACAGGGTTTATAAAACCGACGCGAAAACCAGATTTCCTGCGCCAGCTCGAGAACACAAACCGCTAAATTTTCTCGTCAAATTCAGAAAATAAATTTTAAAACTCAATTGTAAATACTGACAATTTTTGGCCGAATTTTGTCGTGAGGCCACGGTTTTTGCAAAAATTGAGAAAACTATTAACCCCGGTTTTTGGCTCGGGAACGGATTGGTGAACCCTGATTAGCAATTGGTCTGAATTCTGAAACATGCATGCATGAATGCTCACTGAATAGTAAAATCTGAATGCAAAAGGTTTCCTGGAGATGGATAGATGAGCGAGAGAAAGAGGAAGAGATCAGAGAGTGACTCGCCAACGTCCTTAGTACAAGTAGACGTCCGAGTAGGAGGAGCAAATCATCTTCTATCGTGTGGAACTAGAATTCAGAATTCCTTTTTGGAGGTAGGTTAATGGCACGATCGTGTGGTTCGACGTCGTCATGAATCTGAAGAGCGATTGCATGTGCAGACAAGGAAAAAAAAGGGTTTGTGTTTTTTTATGCAGAAAAAGAGAGGAATTGCGACGGCTTAACCTACAAGTTGGTGCCAATGGGTTCAGGGTTGGGTTGACTTGACTGTTTCTCACACCCGTGCAAGAGCTGTTGAATTTTGGACGAGAGTTGCAGATCAAATTTGACCTTGTAGAAAACGAAGAAAAGATGATGCTAGTACTGCACGTACCGTGTGTACTTTTAGCCTATTGCAGTGGGATGAGCGTTGATTCTTCATAAGATTTTAATTTGGCCGTGATGCGTGAATCGAATTGTGAGGTTTGTATGATTTCCAAGCTAGAAATGAACCATGCAGGCAACCGTATCGTTACAGTGTCTTGCTCAATTTTACAAAAAGAAAACTGCAGCTATGTCTTACTCAATTTTGCAAGGAGAAAACTGCAGCTTGTACCTTAACTCAATTTTGCGACACGAGAACTGCAGCTAGTAATTAGAGTGGTAAATTTGACTGTGATGTCGCTTAATCACAGCGATAATCCGTCAAACGTCATGTATTAATGACTGGAAAGGAGTGTACCAGAAGCTATATGCAATCTGAAACTGAAAGAGGTAGCAGTAGCACTAGTTAATTAGACGACTAATCTGCAGCAAAACAGATGTTCTACTAGAGGAACGGATCAGATGATGATATATACATTCGGTACATGCATGCATTCACTCCTTTTTCCGATGCATGCTCTTCTTTCTTACTTTGAAACTTAAACACATGTTCTTAATTAGTAGCAGAGATTATCAGCTACTAACACTGTGCAATTTTACTTTGAGATTTGAGATGACATCGAGATTTAACATTACAACTCCATATATTGATACGAGCCCAAAAAATGTCAAAACCGAACAGGAGTCCGAATTCAGATGCAGGCAACCATTCAGCCGTGTGACTGTTGCTGTTCTGGTGATCGGCATGTTTAACAACATCCAAAATCCGTTGGTTTTGAGAGCCAATTATTAATAACCGACATCCGATGCCATCAAACGCACTGTAGAAAACGCGATTAGGACGCTCTCCTCCTGTGATTTTGTTACTATCCGTGCCATTAATACGGTCTCAACCAAAGCCAAGAGATGGCAACCTCCGTTCCTGTGTATAACAAGCCGCCATCTCTATAGTATTCAAACCTTTTTGTTTCTTTCCCTTCTAGAAGATTTCTAAAAAAAACATTCTTTCATACTTACTCACTAGAATATCGTCGCGAACTATTTACTCCATGACTAAAAAATACGATTTCTCAAAAAAAATTTTCCTACTACATTACATAGACAACTTTATTCTAAGCTATTTGTTAGGTAGTTTTGATATTGGCTCGGTTCATATTATAAGTCATTTCAGATTTATCCTATATCAAAAATTAAAGTTTTTTGAATTTGATCAAAGTTATAAAAGAATAGAGCCGCATTTCTAACCAAAAATAGATACCCTACAAAATAAATGGTGAAACTAAACTGATTTTGTAGATGGTATGTTTTTTAAAAAACTTAATTAAATTTTAAAAGTTTGATTTAAGACACTTATCATATGGAACGAAGACAGTATATAATGTTTGATTTATCGTTGTAATAAGTAGATAGTTCATGACAATAATCTATCTATCTATTATGTACCAAAAATCTATTAAATTTCCTACAAACGTTCCTAAACGGTCACATGACATTTCTATAAACGCTCATATGTCGTCACGTGGCGCTCTAATAAATCCTAAAAATTCTAAAAAAATAAAACATCTAACCGTCGATTTTTATTTAATCTGATGGACCCATTATTTTTAACATGAGACCTATCTTTAAAAAATTAACAATTATATTTATCTTTCAAAAAGGCCCACATCGGTTCCGTGCAGGAGTACGTACGTATCCCACAAACAAACCACCCCAAGAAAAAAATACATACGTACTTCATTTTCCTTTTTTATTTAGATTAGATAAAAACCAAACTATCAATTCAATCTCATATTAACTATACTTTAAGTTGCAAAAATATATGTTAGTTCAAGCTGTATTCTGACTAGACGTATCTCATCGATACATCCATAAAAAATATAAATAAATAAATAAACATAGATTATATTATTATATATCACTTAAGAACAGTAGTTAAATTAGACTTGAATCTTTGAAAATAAAACAACTCCAATTATGAGTAGTATTCTTAAAATTTACTCACTCCCTACGTAAAAAATACTGATATATCAAAATGACATTACTAAATTTATCATGAATATGCGAAGTGACCGTAGCTCAACTGGTTAGGTTCCATGTGGTGGAACCAGCCCACCCAGATTCAAATCCTAGATTTGATACGGGTGTTTGTATTTACAGTTAATTATTCTTTCACTGATAGGCGATGTTTGCGTTTGTAATGTGTTTCTCAAAAAAAATTTATCATGAATAATTTTCATGTATTATAAACTTTAAAAATTTATTTATTTGATTTTTAAAAATCTCTTGTATGGAAAGTATTTGTAAAACACACACCGTTTAATATTTCAAAAAACATGCTCACCAAAAATAAAGGAGTAGCCAATCGGATAAGCACTTTAAAACTTAACCTTAAATTGATTAATTATATACTAAAACACTTAATATGTAGTATATAATATACTTTCTCAATCATCAATAGCCAAATATATCAATCTATGTCCCCACTAGTCCCATGTATATAAATTTTATATACAAACCACTGTCCACCAATCGTCAAGTCATATTGCTTATGATGCATCCATGCATAGTGCACCTAATAATTAGCTGACATTTAATAATTAACTGGCATTCAGTGAATACATGTGTCATCAAGTACCGAAGATAAAGGACAATATTAAGTGGACAATCATCAACAAATGATAGATAAGTAGAGATATCATCAAGTCATAGCAAATATTTGACTACAAGTAGATTGTGATTATGAGTAATAGCGTTCCTACACATCTATAAATACTACTAAGATGTCACGTGATGTTATAATAAATTTAAAAAAATCTAGCAAAAGTTATAAGAAAAAAATATCTAGCCCTTGATTTACGCTTAAATCGGTGGATCCATTATTTTTAACTATTAGATTAGATCCATTCAAGTTATCCACTGTGACTATGAGTAATATCGTTCTTACACTCCTACAAACACTTCTAAAATGTCACGTGACGCTCTAATAAATTAGAAAAAAATCTAAGAAAAATTATAAGAAAAAACAAAACATCTAACCATTGATTTACATTTAAACTGATGAATCCATTATTTTTAACCATTAAATTATATCTATCAAGTAATCACTCGCTTCTAAAAACTGGCTAATCCCTCCTATGTACATAACTACACAAGAGATGTCAAAAAGAAAAAAAAAAGTGTGTGCCTTCTGACCCATTTATACAATTAAAAAAAGGGTTGCACCTCTGTACTTACTCCCTCCCTGTCCGACTCTCCCCTATGTCCCTCTCCTATTTTCTAGCTAACAATCAAATTAAAAATTTTCACCATTAGATTTATCTCCAAGAAAATAAATCTATACGTTCCCCTCATCCACACATATATGATTAAAAAAATATGTGCGCACCTATGTACATACTCCCTTCTCATCCGACTCTCCCTTCTCTCTCCTATTTTTGCTAACATCCAAATATATATAAACAAATAATTAGATAGCTAAATAATCATTAACTCTAAGTGCATATCCAATCAATACGTATGATAGACTACTATTCGCCAAAAGACATACAAACATACCTTCGAAAATATCACATGGAACCACATTATATCCTTTTAATTACATCATTCTCATCTAAATAGTTTTCACAATTACCACAAAATTTTTTGACAATATAGATTATTTCATCATATATTACCCATAACATGCACAGGTGAATCAGATGTATAATTAAAGAAAAAAATCAAAACCCATATTAACTCATATGTTTGTAAAGGATGGTGATAGGCGAGTTCATATATAACCAGAACAAAGTAATTTTTATATGAATACGATATACACTATCATTTTGTATGTCAAAGTCTATAGTCTATTTTACGATATAAATATTTCTTTCTTTTACGATTATAAGATAATCTATTGTTTTTATAATAAATATAATGAGATATGATTTCTTTTAATATTTTTTATAAACAATAAATAAAGGGACAACCTATATATATGCCATCATATTTTTCATGAAAAAATAGTCAACATGTATTTATGTTGTAAGTCACCAAAATTACATATGTAATTTTAATGTATTCACACTGTCAATCTCAAAATTACATATGTAATTACATGAATTTAATTAAAAAAAATAAATCTAGCGCAGCGGTGGTCCTCTAGTTTGATGTTCAGCAGACTGCGAGTTCGATCCATCACTCAATCTAAAAATCACTAGTTTTATGACTGAATTTCTGCCGACAACGATTCCGCACGAAAATTGTCCCAAATGGTATCCTAGCTGTCAGATTTTGACTATCATGATCCACAAAATGTGTCGATAATTTTTTAGCAAACCCGTAAATAAATTGCCTGCACATTCATTTCTAGTTTAATAAATAATCTGATAAAATAATCTGTTTTGAACGGGATGCATAATGCATTTGCCCTGGTCTATCCATATACTATCAGCCGAAGCCAAGGCCCAAGGACACCCCTTTGTTGACACGTCGGTCAAAGCAGCTAGTTAAGCCCAACACGCCATAGCCCACCTGTCAGTGACTTGGAGACGCTATCATCATCTAGTAATTTTCATCTATTTATTTTTGTGCACAACTTTGCTTTTCAGCAACGCAAGCTATAGTTTCAAAAGCGCAATGCATATGCTCCAAGTTGAGCGGCAGCAGGAGGAAGCCTCTCGCTTTCAGACCGTGATCACTTACCATCCTCACAAATGTGTGTGTGTATATATATATAAACCAAACTAAGCTTCAAACCCACACCAAACACACCTCACAAATTTCACCAAGTCGGAGCACACGTCACGGACACGTACACAGAAGGAAAAAAAAAGGGTTGCAGCTTTGGTTGTCATGGCGATGGACGAGCTCCGTGCTCCGGCGTGCGGCGGCTGCGGCGTCGGCGGCGGGACGGTGATCGAGGACCTTCCAACGGACGTCCTCGCGCTCGTGCTCCGGCGGCTTGACGGCGCGTCGCTGGCGGCGGTCGGGTGCGCGTGCTCCAGCTTCCACGAGCTCGCCGTCGACCAGGAGACGTGGCGCGGCCTCTGCCTCGCCCTGTGGCCATCGGTTCGCGACGTGCTCGGCTGCGGCGGCGGCGGCGGCGGAGACGGGTACCGGGCGTTCTTCGCCGACGCGTTCCCGTTCCCGGAGGCGGCGGCGTCGGCGCCAGTGCCGGACTCCCTCCCTTCACGCCTCGTCTCCGCCGTTGACCTGCACCACGGCGGCGTCTGCATCATGTCGCGCGTCGTGGAGACGGACACCTCATCGTCGTGGTTCCTGGGCTCGCCGTTCCGCGTCGACGCGCTCGTCCAGGAGGGCTTCTCGGCGCCGTCGCCGATCACGCCGAGCTCGCTGACGCTGAGTTGGATTCTGATCGACCCCGTGTCCGGCCGCGCCGTGAATGCCTCGAGCCGGCGCCCGGTGGCCGTCGACCGGAAGTGGCTCACCGGGGAGACGGTGACGCGGTTCACCGTGATGCTCGGCGGCGTCGCCCTCGACGCGGCCGTCACCTGCGACGACAGGTACGGGCACGTCCGGGAGGTGAGCCTGTGCATCGAGGACGGCGAGGGCGGCGGCGTGAGCGGCCAGGACGGGCTGGCCGCGGTGACCGCGGCCATGGCGGGGACGCGGCGGGGCAAGGGCGCGGAGGCGGCGGCGAGTCAGCGGTACGAGGAGTTCGTAAAGGGGAAGAGGGCGAGGAAGGAGTGGAAGGCGAGGCGTGAGGGCATCGTCGACCTCTGCTGCTCCGGCGTCGGCGCGGCGGCGTTCGTCGGGTTCCTCGTCATGCTCACGTTACGGTGACCGTGCGGCGGCGTCCGGCGGCGCCCGGCGGGCAGGCATAACGGCATAAGCAGCGTACGTAGCTGGGAACAATTTCGTTGAGAATGGCAAGAAATGTAAATATGATAAACGTGGTAGTAGTGTCGTAGGAACGATGTGTTATCACAAAATTGGTTAAGATTGATAAACAAAATTTTCCTGTGTGATATCAAATTCCTGGAAAGTGAGAATTGAGACATCTGGAATGTTATTTACGTGGGCTCTCTTTGCTCATTTGGCTCTTCCTAGCTCCTACAGTTAATACAGTAATTCTCGCAGAATTCAGCAAATTTCTTTTTTTTCATTACAGAAAGGCATACTCCCACCGTTTTTATTGTCTCGCGCTTCAGATTCAAATATTTCAAACTTTAACTTACTCATGTTTAAAAATCATCCTTGTTGGACATATGAAAACAACTCCTAAGAATGAAATAATGACTGAAATGGGTATTTTGCTGCAAAGCTTTGCTATGTGGTTTGCAACCGTTCATATTGCACCATTGGCAGAAATTAGGTGCGGCTAAATCCCGCTGATCCAAATTCAAAGAGGCGGCATACGCTAATGTGTGCGCGCACAAAAAACATATGATGATCAATAGCAAAGCAAACACCTCTATGAGAACCCCGACACCACGGTGGTAAATTGCTAAGTAAATCACACGAAAAAATATGATATTTTAGCACCCTTACACAAGTCCTGTATTACTTCCGTTTTTTGTTACATAAATATACTATGACATTGACAGTACGTGAAATAAGGAATATGATAAATACTGCCAACCACTGCTATAAGGACTCTACATCACCACGACGAAGACAGCTATACAGAAGTTCAAGCACTAAAGCATACAAAACTCACAAAGAACACAAACACTCTTTGTCGCAGCACAACTCCATACAGCTTAATAATTAGTCTACATATGTGCATTCTGCAACTCCCGATAGACTAAATCGATGAACTGGTCATTCTGTTAGGCATATGGCAATAGTTAGAACTATATATAACGAATAAAGATCATACCTTGTACATCTGTTCAATGTGAACCATACCTGAACGAGTCTCAGGAGGGCTTCCTTAACTTTATCCCGTGAAATAATAGGACCCTCATTGTATGAAGGGGTAAGAGATGGAGGTGGAGTTGGTGGTGGAAAAGGTTGGAGTAGGGGGGTTCCATATGGTGCTCGTTGAGCAGATGCAGAAGTTGGGTGAAGAGGTGGTGCTGTTGGCATCATAGATGAAGCTGGAGGCACCACTGATGTAGAAGAGGATGACAGAGGCGTAAAAAATGCTGGTGTTACAAGATTTGCTGAACGGGCAGTGTGGACATTAGTATCATGGAGGGGCAGTGGCGGAGCTGATGAGCCGACTAAAGGAGGGGGTATTTGATGTGTCGGAGTAGCAGATGGAATGATCAAGGGCACATGGGAAGATGCAACACCCTCAGAGGATGGATGCGCCCTTCCAGCCATTGGTGCATTTGAGACACTGCCAATGCTAGCAGCACTCTGTACATTGTTTAGAAGGACAGTTCATTAGCATTTGGCACTGAAAATTGATTCAGAATCCCAGTAAACAAGTTTAAGAATCTATCTACATCGAATATACTGTTGACGAAACAATGTGAACATGAGGAAAAAATATATTTTTTAGGAAGAAGCAAGAGAAGTTTGAAGAGAACATACACTGAAGTAATTAACCAGGGATTCATCAGGAGCATCAGAAACTACAGTGGTGATCGCTGGCGAAGGTTCAAGGGGACCATCTATGGCAGCAGATGTAGGCACAGCCTCCAATTCCTCGAACTCACTGTGGCCAACTAGACGAACTTAGCTTAAGCAAATCTCTATACATATTTTACTAGTTTCCATTCAGAAGTGCAGAGGAAAAACCTTTTTGTGGAAGGCACTTTTGGTTTTGGAGGCACTTTGGCATATGCGTTCAGTATTCTGCCAAGGAAAGGGAGTGCAACATGACTTGAGAAGTGATGTTCATAAAATTTTCACAAATAATTGAACCAGGACATTCCAACATGTAATAGTGAAAAGAACAAAAGAAGACAGAGAAATACCTGGACCTTCACACAACCAAGATCATATTACAGCAATCTAAGGCACTACATACTAGTGCTTTCAAACACAATTTGTAGGACATGATTTATTGTAAAAAAATTAAATAAGAATATCAATTTATTCTGTAAAATGCAGCGTACTGTTCCTTTCTAGAAACTCAGTCAAACGTTCATAATTCCCTACTACATGAAATTTAAAAGCATGGTGGTCCTACTGTTCGAATAGGTGAGAAGAAATCATCGGACCATTACTTCTGAGTATCAAACGACCATGAGCATGTTCTAGCTTCTATGTGATGGAGGATCTCACTGGTAGACTGCAAGCTGCAGCTTCAAGGGAGATTTTTTTACTTTTTACAGCACATTAGTCTGCGTTTAGTTACTTCATATTGCCAGCCGAAAAGGAGGAAAAAATGGCTATGTCTGAATATCATGCAGTAGTGTCTCCCAAAATGTCAGATCAGAACCCACTATTGCAACTGGCACGGTAATTTATAAATTGGTGAATGTATACAGCAACAGAATGGAACCCAATAGCCTTCACACTTTTGATCGCAGGAAAATTAGTAGATTGCCTTGAAGAGAACATCGAGTGTGCCCATCAGAATTCAGTTAGAAAGTAATAAAAGATATCCATCACATAAGTACTGTTCGTTCTACCAAGTCGACAGTATGTGATCCAGTCTGCTATGACTCTCGTTTGTTGACGTTATCCACTCCTACATGTTTCTAATCTACGCACTAACTACTTAACTAGATTTTTTTTTGCGGGGATAAACACTAAGTAGATTAGTAAAATAATCTCATTAACTTCTACTATGTGATTCCAGTATACATCATAGCCACAACAGAATATGCCTCCAGAATGAAAACATGACCATGGTTAGAGCATTACCTTCCAAAAAGACTTGCAACAGCTTCGCAGTCATGTTGATTGTAGAACCAGATACCATTTACTTCTTGGGCAGCATTTCGGTACAACAAATATGGAGGTTGAAGTTCATATTCAAAATCACTCAATAGATCCTCCACCAGATTATCTGGCAAGTAAAATAAGAAGGTAACATCGATCATTTCAGGAGGAAGCCAGCAAATGAATCGATTAACTTCATACACAGCACTAAATTACAACTTCAGATTCATAAGAGCATTTGTTAATCATGGGATCTAGTAACAAACTTGGGAGTTTCAGCTAGACTGAAAGCACCCGATCAAACCCTACATATCAATCGGTTCAATGCCTAAATCACAGGAGCTAGCATATCCATTCGGTGATGAATTAGTTGAGTTTAGATCACAGATTCACATACCCGTGTTACGCCTGTTCATGACGATGAACTGGAACCTCGGCTGAGTGTTCCTACAACAAGACAAAACCACCACGAACCAATCAGATCCCTAAATCGCAGGCTCCCACGGTATCAAAAACCCAACCAAAACCCTAAACACTCACCTCTTCACAACGAACAGCGACCCCTCCACATCCTTCCGACTCTGAAAAAAAAAACAGCGCATGAGCTCACTGGATCACCAACCAACCAACCAACCAACCGGATCGGATCCACGAGGCGGGGAGGGATCGCTCACCCACTGGTTGAGGTCGATGTTGAAGTCGTAGAGGGTGACGTGGGCGGCTGTGATGAGGATGTCCTCGACGGCGGGGTCGAGGCGCTGCAGCACGGTGAGGTTAAGCAGCCGCGTGCCCTCGGCGTCCATCGTCAGGTTCGGGGTCACCTTCCCCCCGTTCGCCGACGTCGCCGTCGTCGGCTGCGGCTGCGGCTGCGGCGGCATCCCGCGTAGGCTTGGGCGGTGGCTGGCAGGCGCTGGATCTGAGGGAGCGCAGCAATCGATCGAGTTGGGAATGGCGAAGAGGAGAGGAGGATGTTTCTGGAACCATCACAGCACAGGACGGACACTGTACACCTCCAACTAGGAGACCGCTACAGTTATGGGGGCCCATAATAAGCTGGGCCTTCGTGTCCAACGGATGGGCTGATATGCACGGGAGTTTAGGCCCAAAAATCGGGCTGTACTGATGATGGGCTTGGGATAATTTTTCGGGAAGGAGTACGGAGTTTTAATCCCCCGACCCTGCGACTGGATTTTTTTTACAAACATACAAAAGGCACGCACATGCTCATTCTTATAAATACACACATATATCCTATCTCTATGAGCATCTCACATATCTTGAGATTGATGAGATCACCACGGGTGTATCACTGTTGACGGGTATGTCGCCAACTGCTAAAAATATAATTAGTCATAAATACGACTAACGACGTATTTTTGGCTCCTATCTTTTACTTTTTCGTTCGTAGGATCTTACTTCAAAAAATTCATGTTCTTATATATCAAATTTGTAGTTACACCCAGTTACATGGCACTTACACTAAGTAAGTATTATAGTGCATTACTCAATTACATAGCATTTACACTTAGTTACAAATGCACCAAAATTAAATTTTAGAACCCTTTTTTTCCCTAGATTTACAATTTCTACATGCTCATCTCTTTTTTTTATTTCATTTAAAATGGGCTATATGCATTGGTTAAAAATTATATAAAATTCAAAGCTATAAATGATCAATAGGTAGTCTTTTTTTTTCAAACACGGGGCTGAAATATCGTTTTGTTTTTTGTTTCTTTCAAACGATGTCGATCTACGCCACACCGATACGTCAGTCAGGTGCCATTTCGCGTATCGCGGACGTCTCCGATACGTGAAACGGCACCGGTACGGCATGCGGACGTCCTTGCCGTCTGCGCCATTGAGGGTGAACTCGGCGAGCGTGGCGGGCGGGGATGCGCTGGCGCCACGACACTCCACCTGGCCGGAGCCGCAGTCCCCCGTGGCGCAGGAGCTCTTGCCGGAGGCATCGAAGTCGCAGCTGGAGCGCGCCCAGAAGCGTCCTGACCACCTCGATGGCGCGTACAGCGAGCGCGACTCTCCCGGAGACAGCGAGAAGACAGTTGTCTCCAGCAGCGGCGTGCCGAAGCCCGACAACACCCCCGGCCACACCGTGTCCGTGCACCGGTTGATGAAGGTGAAGGTGATTGCGCCGACGCCCACCGAGCCTACGCGCGGAGGAAGAGGAATCCCCCAAACCCAAACCCAAAAACAATCAAGCTTCACATCTTTACATCCAAATCGCGAGCTCCAGTAGTAACCCAGCAATTGAACTGACCTTGGAAGAAGGAGAGGAGGACGACGGCGAGCAGCTGCATTAGCATGAGCGGCTGCTGTGGTGGTTGCTTATTTACTAGGACGCTCAATTCACCTATTTAAGACTTGTTTTATATTTTAAATTCGTCTATTTGAGACATGTTTTATGATTTATTTGAGACTTATTTTATGTATTAAATTTAAATTCTAAACGTATCGCCGTATCAGATTAATTTGAAAATGCCGTATCGTCTCGGCGTATCCGTATCCGATAACGATACACGTATCTGAATCGACGTGACATAGATGTCGATTTATAGGCAGCATCATTTTGGTAGCCATTTTTTTCCCCCCGAAAGGCGAAAATGGTAAACATCAAACTGAAAATGATACAAGAAACTGTTTTATTCGTGCGGAGCCATACAGTGATATGGATCGAAAAACGATAATTCATACCGAAAAGATCAAGCGTATATATGTAACAACTCTCCTGAGTGCATTCAGTCTTTTGTTCCATTCTGTCCAAGATGTGGGCAGGATCCATTTGAAGTCAAGTGCAATAGTTCATCCCTAAATATCGGTTCCTTACAAAGCTGATACTGTAGGTGATAACCGACCGACGCCACCGACATTTGCATCCTTTTCTTGGCAGTCTTAGTCTCAGGAGGAAACAGAACTATAACTACACCATGCAAGGGCAAGGTGTTGTGGAACATATATATATATATATATATATATATATAGCGCGTATACTTCTACGCCATCGTTAATATTTTGCATAACGTTTCATCGTTTGTCTTATTAAAAAATTATGCATATCATTTAACTGTAGTGATTTGTTTTATCATCAAATAAAATATAATCTGAACTTATATTTTTAAGTATTTAAATATTTTTTTATATTTTTTAATAAAACGAATGATATATAATCTGAACTTATATTTTTAAGTATTTAAATATTTTTTTATATTTTTTAATAAAACGAATGATTAAATATCGTGTGAAAAATAAATAGCGTCATTTACTTTGTAAAGAAAGGTAGTATGTATATGTACTACGTTTCCACAGAACTGTGCTCTAAAAGCAACAAAGTTCATGCATATGCACCTGGCAATTAGGCGTCGGTTTGATCAAAGTTTCATGATGCATTCATGATCATAATAACATAGTACATTTTTACTGGATCAGTAGCTAGGGTGCAAAAGAAATTCGATCTACTGCTGCTGGCAACGTACATAATAAAGAATCGTTACATTTCACACGATCGACTCCGGTGCATGCTTGCTAGTTGCTACTACATGATCATCGAACCAACCAGTACTGCCTGCTAAGCTACTAATTCTCTCTGTTACAGATTGATTGTTGCACCAAAGAATCAGAAAGACTGAAAGAAAATTAAAAAAATAAAGAAGAACAAGGATTTGCTCCTGCGCCGGATTAAGACTTGACCAGAATGCAAAACCTAAGGTACCTCTAATTAAAACGATCGATACTCCAGTAATTTAGCTAGAAAAGTGATCGAACAAATGCAAGGAAACTATGTATCAGTTTTTGTTTTGTTGTTTGCCTCCAAGAAACCAATGGAAAAGTCATCATCTTCTTCCTCACCGTTGTCACCAATGCTGTCTGTCTGTCTGTCCCGTTGTTGTTGTGGTTATGGGATGTTCAGTGTTCACCAGTGCTCGCCTCCGCCGCCGGGACGAGAGCCGCCGCTGCCGCCGTGCATCTGCTTCAGCTTAGTCAGCTCCTTCCTCCGCTTCCTCGCCTCCGCCGCGGCCGTCGCCTTCTCCCTGTCGCTCAGGGAGGCGTGCTGTCCCGCTCCGGCCGCGCTGGCGCTGGCGCCAGTCGCGCTCCTCTTGTCGACGTCGATGGCGAGTGTCAGCGAGCACGGGTCGTCGTCGGTGTCGTCCTCGGCCGTCCCGCCGCCGGGGCTGCTCGTCGGCTGTTCTTGGAACGGCTGCGGGTACGTCGACGTCGGCGGCGAGGAGCCGCGCGGGTCGGCGACGACGGGGTAGTACCACGCGCAGGGCGGGAGGCAGAGCGGCGGCGGCGCCGCGCCACCGGGGTTTCCGTGCTCGTACCCAGTCGGTCCGCACGGCGGCCACGAGCCCCACACGTAAGGCACCGGCGCCACGGCCGGCGGCGCCGCTGTGTACAGGAAGCTTGGCTGCAGCGGCGTCGATGGCGGGGTGGCCGTCGTCGGCGGCGCCACGGTCGCAGCCTCAGCTTGCTGCTGCGCCGGCGGCGCCGTGTCCATCGGCTCCGCCACGGCCGCCGCCGCCGCCTTGGTCGTTCTGATCGCCACCTGCACATCACAAACCCCATCCACCCATCAATTCCAAACTCCATCACGTAAACACCTGCAACTCCAAACAACTACATTGTGCCAATCCATTTCGTGTGGAGAAAAATGGTGCATCACCCATAATTAAATATCCAAAATTCTAGGCTCTGACACGAGTCTTCAGGTGGCAGTGGCAGCAGCTCGCTCTGCTTAATTCGTACAAGAACCGAGAACCCGTACTGAACAAGTGCGCAACGAAACCGTACACAAATTCTCCATCCCTGACGCGACGAACTGCCTAGATGACCCAACTACGCGGATGAATCCCATGCAACCAGCAAACATCTTTAGTGTTGCACCAAGAAAGCTAATGCAACGACAAAAGGCAAATTAGGCAGAGATAATTATAAAACCTGGGCAAGATATTATTAATATCCAAACACATCGCTGTCAAGAATAATATACAGAGGAAGAGGCTATAATTAGTAACGTAGGTGTACGGCAGCGATTACTAAAGGCGCAGTCATGTGGCCTGCTTCGAGGGGGCACAACTGGAGAAGCTTGGAACGTCTACTAGGTTCTGCTTCGACTTTGGCCTAACAGTAGCATCTAGTACTAATAAATAGTCTAATACTAATCGAAAAGGAGAAGGATTATTCAGACTAGCGAAAGCGAGAGGTGCTGTGCCTGTTCTTTGAGCTGCTTGTTTGTCTCCTTCAGTGAGAGATACTCCTGCATCACCACGTCCTTCTCCTGCGCACAAGCAAGCATAATTGAGTGTCAGTTAAGATAGACGTAATTAACCTTGCTAGCTGTGAGGTGGTAGTCGTAACTGATCGCTAATTCAGGGGGCGATGTCGCTACGAGGATCAGATCATATCGCGGCTCTGCATCAATCTAATTCTAAGTTTCTAACCTGCTGTTGAATACTTACCTTTTTCATGGTCTCGTTCTGCGACGACAAATCTGCAACTTTTCTTGCCAATTCATCTCGGATCGCCTAAGCACATCCCCAGATTAAGTATGCGGATTGAAAGCCGTGATAATAATACTACAATTTCTCCGGCTACAAGATGAAGGTGGGATTTGTTCACCTGGCGGCGGAGGATGGTTTGCCGTGCGGACTCCCGGTTGGCGAGCACTCGCCGGAGCCGCTTCGCCTCCTTCTCGGCCTGCGTAGTAATTAGCAGAAATGTAATTAATTAAGGAGAGATTAAGTGAGGTATGCAAAGGGTGGGGAAGAGAAAGAGAGTACGGAATTTAATGGCGGTCGGTTACCTCGGTGAGCATGTGGCGTGGCCTGGGGCCGTAGCCCGGCGCCGCCGTGGCCGCGGCGGGCTGCATCGCGGGGTGGCCGGCGCGGGAGCTGCTGGAGCATGGCGACGACGACTGGATTCCGACCTTGCCCAGCTCAAGGCTCAGCCTCGTGCTCGCCAGCTCCGCCTCGTCCTCCTGCTCGCCCTTCGCCGCCGCCGCCTGCTGCCGACGTACACAAACCAAAATCACCCTTCGGTCTTCCCAACCCAAGGCGACGGCGGTAGTCAAGAGCGGATTTACTACTCACCTGCGAGTCGCCGTGCGGCGGCTGCTTGGGTTGTCCGGGGCTGGCGCCGGCCATGTCCGCGAGCGCCATGGCGGCGTCGAGCTCGACGTCGACGGTGACGCCACGGCGGCGGCATTGCCTCTGCCCGTCGCTGCTGCTGTGATCAGACATGGATCCACCAATTCGACTCGATTCGATCCTCACATTTGCCGCCCGCGGCGAGGCATGCAGCGAAGCTAAGCTTCCGCTCCGCTCGGCGGTGGGGGTGGCGGAAGCCAAGCGAGTTCGGCGGGGCCCCGCCCAATTAAATATCTCACCACTGGAGGCGGCGCGGGGGACAGGTGGTACTGTAGGCCGGCGTCCGGATCGTCGGATCGAGCCCCATCGGACCCGTGGGCGCGCGCCACGTCGCGGGCGGGGAGGAGCTCGCCGTGGTGGCGGTGGCTAGCTCCCACGCAGCAGGCGCGGGCTGGACACGTGGAGACGCCGCGTGCCGCGCCCAGCATGCAGCGTGCGGGCTCGTGAACCGAGGGGGCGTGGGCCCAGAGAGTCAGAGGGATAGCTGTGGGGGGAGAGGGGTGACGTGGCCTTTGCGGGTGGTACACGTGGATCAGGAGAGGTCGTGGGAGCCCACAAGTCAGCAGCAGCGGGAGGAGGGGTGCAGCGTGTGAACCGGACAGGGGAAAGCCGGAGGGGAAGGAAGCGCCTGGAAGACCACGCATTCGCAAACCAACCAATTCCGTTACACCACAATCAATTCATTTCTCAGCCAACGATCAGCACCGCTGCAAACTCTCTCGTCTCTTGAGCCGTTTGATTAATTTTGGCTTCGCAGATTGATTTTTTCTATTTTTTCTTAATTTTAGCGGTTGGTTAATGATCCAAATATCTTTGTTGAGGGAACATACATTATATTTTGGTTAAAATTTAGCTGCAGATCGAGTTCAAGACGAACATAGTGTCCCCCTATCACTCCCAAACACTTTTGAGTATATTTGTCCAAGTTGCCTATTTTCACAGATGCAGTGTATGCGAGGAGGGCTACTAGTTTTTAGGCCATGGAGACGCCGCAGATTCCTAAAACGAACCAGGAAGAAGCGTGCGTGGACGGCTGATTAACACCTTTGTTCCCCTGCTAGGTGCCCAGGGCTCAAAGTGCTGCTTACCACTAACTGTTGTTAAACTATTTTTTCGTTGATGGCAGGAGGAACTGTTAGTAACTGTATGGCTCGGCTAATGGTAGTTATGTCACCGGCCGTACAGTGGGGGAGCCTCCGGTTGACTGCGTTGACCGTGGCATCGAGAGGCCGCCATGTGGCGCGACACCGGAGGAGGTGTTGGTCGGCGGGCGGGCGCATGGTGGACACGAATTGACGTCACTAGTGACAGCACGCACGTTAGTTCTTGGGGTCGGGCTAAAACTGGTCGAGCCTATATAAATTGCGTTCTAAATTATCGAGTGTACTGATTGCCTTCTCAAATACTCGTACCACTCGCTGCTCTAAAATCTGCGAGCTCTATCCACAGCTAGTTAGTGACCACTGGGTAGCTAGCTAGTGCTACTATTCGAGGATTATGGTGACGACCCATGCACGCACGCACGCAGATTGGGAGGGACCTCCTGTTGTTGTTGGCGAGCCAGCTGAGTGAAGTGAACGGAGAGGGGCATATGCAAGTGAAAGAAGTTGTGGGCAGGCATGCAGGCAGAAACAGACTAATAAAAACCAAAAAACCAAGAGGTGTGCGGCACGGCAGCCGCAAAGTTGGCGTACGCGCTCAAAGCTACAGGAAAGAGATCGATAAGACAGCGCCCACATGGATGGACGTACACAGTAGTACTACACTTCCCCTGAATACTACAAGTGCGTACTCTAGTGTAGGTTGGGGTTGGGCTTTTTCACGCACGATGCATGGATCGTACGTCCCGGACCCGTGCAACGGCAAACCGGGTGGTGAGCGACGCGCCCACGTCGCGCGTTTTTCGCCTGCAGGCGGCGGCCCCGGCGCCATGCGGCGCGGCGCGGCGGTGCATGCACCGGCCGGGAAGACGCACTACGTACATACTACGTGCTCGGCGCCGCTCACCGCGCGCGTCTTTTGGCGCCGTCCGGATGCACGGACGCGGCGCCATCTCGGCCACGCATCCAGCGAGCGACCGATCCGACCGTTGGTTCGAGGCGGAGTGCTGGCTTGTCAGTCAGGCTGGCTGCTACTGTAGCAGACTGCGTTGCTACTGGACGGGTATATGCTGCTGCCAAAGTTGCAAAGCTAGCTGTCGCGTTGCCACTGTTTCTGTCTCTCGCTGCCACCGTGCTTATCTACTGCCACCTTGGGTTATCCTGCCCCTGCGTCAAGATCAACTTGCATTGCCGCGAAAATTCAAATTGCCAACTTTATCATACCCGAATTGTGACATCAATATATATATATATATATATATATATATATATATATATATATATATATATATATATATATATATAGCTTTATTTACAAACGGATCTCTTCCCAGAATAATTATGTACGTCCATTTGCTTTTCATTCAATATAAATATTTGACTCTAGGCATGGATATTACAATTTTTTGTATGCCAGTACCATTACTCCTTCCGTAAAGAAAGAACAAACTTATCTCAACAAACACTTATTCAGATTTGTTCTTATAAGTTTCTTTTTTTTTTTGACAGAGATGTACGTTACAGATTTGTACATAGAGGTGCCAAATTAAAGCAACTGAAGATCTAACCAAAGCCGGGAAATCTGCATTCTATTCCATCATAGTACAAAACTGAGACTTTTCACGTTACAACGCATCAATGCAGTTATATGGGCCGATGAGCAAATGCGGCCATTTATCTTGGGCCGCGTATACAGGCTCATGAGCAGAAAATATGCAGCCTATTTAACGTCCCATTTTTATAAGCCTACGTATTAGGCCCATCACTGGTGTTCCTCTTTCCACTATAAAATGAAAACTGCACGAGAGATCCATTAGACCGTGTTTAATTAAGCGTTAGTTAAAATAAAGTTAAAAAAATAATTAATATGATTTTTTAAATCAAGTTTCCTGTATTTGTTTTTAAAAAACATATAGTTTAACAGTTTAAAAAGTGTGCGTGAAAAACAAATGAGTACAAGTAAAAAGAGGTAGGAAAGAACACACGCTAAGAGTGTTTACGATCATGTTCGGTGGCAATTTTGCCTCCATAAAAAAGATCATTATTTCAATAAGCACATTACAACTCAGATATCCCAATATACAACTCTAAGTTACAGTTTAGGACAGCCACATAGATCGTCGATCATGTGCGTGTTCTAGCTGACATTACAACTAGTTGAAATTAAACACAACCCTTTCAAGTTCAATCAATTTAATTGATCACAAACAGAACCACAAAACAAAAGAAAACATGTATACGACAACAAATCCCATCCTAATTACTACTACAATCTGATTATCTGAAGACTACCGTAGAAGCTAACGAGCCATCAAGAAGGTGGGCATGGGAAGCATGCTGGGCTCCGGCGAGGACAAGAAGGCCGGCCCAGAGAACAGCGGCTGCTTCACCATCGTCAACTTCCGATCACTCGCCGAGCCGAGAGCGGCGGCGGCGTCCTGCGAGCGATGCTTCTTGTTGATGTCCCAGCGCTCGGCCGAGGACCCGCGGCTCACCGGCCGCTTGTTGCTGTCCGAGCGCTCGCTGATCGACGGCGGCGTTGTGTTCTTGATCTTGTTGATGTCCCAGCGGCCGTTCGACGACGCCGGCGTGAGGCGGCTGCTCTGGTTCTTGATCTTGGTCGTGTCCCAGCGGTCGCAGGAGTCGGCGCGGCCGGGCTTCCCGCCGCTGCGTGACGAGGAGGAGGACGCTGGACTGCCGGGTTCTTTGCTGCTGGATTTTGAAGGCGGCGACGAACCGGCGGGTTTCTTGTGCGCGTCCCACCTGTCGACGGCGTCGGCGCGGCCGGGCTTGGGCGCCTTGGAGGCCACAGACGTGGCGAAGTTGGCCGGGAGGATGATGAGGCACGGCGTCGGGAGCAGCGGTAGCATCTTGCTCCTCGGCGGGGTCGGGAGCAGCGCAGGGAGAGCCGCCACAGCCGCCATGGCCGCCACGCGAGGTGCCGCAGAAACAACCGCCGACGACGACATCGATCGGTCCGGACGCCGGAGACCAAGAAGAACAAACAACCAAACAATGCGTGTGCGCTGCGCTGCGACTGCGACGTGAAGTGAAGTGATCGATCAACCGGAGACGACGACGACGAGGAATGAGATGATGATGATCTGCTGCGGCCTCTCGCCTCCTGCTTATGTAGCCGCCCATGAATCCGTTTTCCATTCCCCTCTCCGATTGATTTCCAAGCCAAATCGGCTCCCTCTCCGAGTCGGTCTCGATCTTCCGTCTGGGATTCGGAGTCGGACTTAAGAACGGATATATTAGTGGTGTACTTTCTGCTGCAGCTTTTCATTTTGATTCTGTACTTACTACAGATGTTAATTAATTCACCAAATTAACTTGCAAACTAATGAAGTCATCTTCTAGGGTAGGGAACGTATCCTATACACACATGTCTCCTCATGTATATATCATACACACCAACTAACAAATTTCATCAAAAAAATCCAAAAATAATTGTACATATGCTTTTAGTAGTATTACATCTATATGTGAATTTTATCTTGAAATTCATTATATATAGGAAGAAACAAAAAAGACATAATCTTAACATATTAACACTCTCTAAACTATTAGAAGTTTTATTTTTTTTGTTACGGCGAAAATATAATGAATTTGAGATTAAGACTTTACACATAAGTATAATACTATTAGAAGTAATTGTATAATTTTTTATAAATTTTTTAATAAAATTTGTAGTTTGTGTGCACGATGTGTACACGAGAAAGCCTGTATGCATGGGATATGTTTCTCCATCTTTCTTTCTCAGTGCATAACATACATCGATAATTTTTGAACTTCTCGCAAAAAAAATAATCTAACCGATCACTGAACTCGATTCTTTTTATATTACGCGTAATCAAGCCCTAGACTTGTGCCCATGATCCGACGATGCTAGGATCAAAACCAACGACGGTGTTGAAGCCGAGATCATCAGCAGTGGCGCTACTGATGAGCGAGTTCCAGTCGATGGCATCGTCTTCAGACCCGTCGGCGCCGCAGGTGAGTTCTCGCGACCCCGACGACGAGCTGCAGTCGCGGGAGCTGTCGCCTTGTGCACCGGCGAACACGACGCCGGCGCCGGCGAGGTTCGTGTTCACCGCGGCCGCCGTCAAAGATGGCACTTGTTGCTGATTAGGCGCCGCTTGATTATCGAGCGGCCGGCGGTCGAACGATCTCAGCGTGCCCGTGCTGATGTACACCCGGCACACTCCTAGCTCATTCCTCAGCTGCACGAACAAATTAACATTGATTAGTTCATGCACATAATTAATTAGTTACTCCGTAATAGTTAATTAATACATCATTGATCAGTTCATGTGTGTACCCTGGGAGGTGCTATTGGGTGGAGCATGGCGGCGGCGGCGTCGTCGTCGGCGACGGCCTTGTACTCGTTCATCTTCCAGCGGGTCTTGGTGCCCGTGGGGGCGCGGCCCTGGTAGAACACCATGGTGCGCTTGACGCCGATGACCCTGTTGGTGGCGGAGGAGATGACGCAGGACGGGGAGCCCGTGGCCTTCCAATACCCTGACGGCGTGGTCCGCGCCGGCCGGCCGCCGTGGAGCTCACGCTCGGCGCGCGGGCAGAAGAAGAACCACTGCTCCGTGTCACGCGTGTTCGCCTCCCCGGCCACGGCGGCGAGCTGGGAAGGATGGTAGCCGTAGACATCGACGACGGGGATGACGCGCTCCACGTCGGGCCTCGTGCCGGCGAGGCGGTGGCGGAGGTAGAAGCCGAGCAGCTCCTCCTCCGTCGGATAGAAGCGGAACCCCGGCGTCGCGAATGGGTCGCCGCCGCCGCCGCTGCTCCTCGTGGTGGCCATCATGGTAGGCGCGATTGTTGATTGTAGCTATAGCTGGTTGATCATGGAGGGTGATATATATATACAGAAGATTGAAGGTTGAAGAAATCTTTGAATGATTTGGTACAAGAAGACGAAGAAGTAAGCTTGTATCCATGATTGACGTGGACCAGAGGATGAGAGGACGACGAGAGTGAGATGTTGCAGATATTGCGGAGTGACGTGTGGCCTAGCTATGTGCTATGCTATGATGATTTGTACTATCACTGATAAGACGTAGGAAAATAAACTTCAAAACTTTAAAATTATGGTCGTAGAGAAATAAATTTAAATTTAAATTTAAATTTAAATTTAAATTTTAGCTGCAGCTGATAAATCAACAGGCAGAGAGATTGTAGCGAGCAAGTAATCGAAGAGTCATTGTGACATTGTCGTAAGTATGCATGTGCACAACTTTTTCTAGCGGTGTGGTATCGCAAACAAATCTTACTAATAGCATATATTTGTACTATATATATCTTACGTTTATGGTTATGAGTATACTCTTAAATAATGTAACTCAACATCGGTCACGTGTGATTATATGTTGATCATCTATCGTTTGTTGAAAGCTAGATCATTACTTCAGTACGTGTATCTAGTTGGTTAATTAGTTAATTTTGTATAGCTTCTAAATTTGTGGTTCCTTCAAGCTTGCATCATATCGTCCCCTAATTTGGCTTGGGTATACGATGAGCTGATCCAGCTAGTGAGCTACGTATATGTACCATTTCTCGTTTGCAACCCATGAACTTTGCAAAAATATAAGACAACTTATTCATCGGATAATATCATAGATTATTCATAATAATTATGATGCATTGCTCAAATCATTCAGTTAAACTATTTATAACTTAATTTAAAATATAAACTATTTAATTTATCAAAAAAAGACAGATAATTAATCCGTGACAATAATATGATGAATAGTTTGGTTTACACACTCAAGAAAAAACCAATCGAATTATATATCGTTTTTTGTCTAGATCCTTTATATTTCCTCCGTTCTTTTATATTTGTCATCAAGCACTATTCACATTTACACTTTAATCGTTTGTTTTTTCTTCAAATTTTTTCTAAATACTTGAATGGATGTTATATTATCAAAATGTATTACATATTAAACATAAGCATTAAAATTTCGTTGATCATAATTTAATTATTTAAAAAATATTATTAGTTAAAATTATAATAGTGCTGATCAATAGTGTTAATTATAAAGTAATGAAAGAAGTATTTCAAAATGGGGATAACAGTGTATTCGATGAGAAGAGGCAGAGGGCGTTGAGTCAAGATGAGGTCAAGGGAGTCCAGGTCAGTCCATGGCAAACGCGGATGAATCAAGTCTTCTGAACTGACAAAAGCTAGGCATTATTATAAGGAGATTATATTGACGCGCTAGGCACGCTGCAAGTGGCAAAATTGATTAATTACCCGAGTAGTGAACATGACCGAAACAACAAGCACATGTGGTATTTATCAATTGACCGAAAAAGGCAAAATGAAATGATAGATTGTACGTGTGCACATTAATTAATTAATTAACAATGTTGCTATTTATCAATTGCCTCGTTTTTTTATTACCTACCAGTCGACAACTCTAATCATAAATTTAGTGTAAAATTTAGTTTTCTTTATTTTTCATTAACTAGATGAATCTACATTTATATTTATGTTTATCTAGTTTATAGTTTGTTGGTTCATATTAAACAAAATCTTTTTTATTATTGAGTAGTGTCAAATCATATAATTTTTTTATAAATATTTAGATGACATAAAAGGATATCGACTTTAGAGATGAATACACTTTCGCGTTACATGTAGCGTACTATATATGGTCCCGGGCTCTCGGCAAGGCAGAGGCAATTCCGTAGCAACTGAATCGGTGTCCCTTACTTTAACATTGCATACTCAGAGACAAGCCAGCAGCTAGGCAGATTGGATGTCTCGGTGACCGATTCCTGAACAGAGTTACTAGGCAGAAACAATCGGTTCAGAGTTACTAGGCAGTTGCCATGACCATGGAGAGAAAAGGAGATGAAATTTTCACACCGGTTCAGACTTCACATCGACACATGCAGTCATACGCTCTTCACGACAAAATTAAAATGGTCTTCAGGACATCATCGAATTGAAGAAACAATAATCAAACGCATCCAAATCTAGCTAGGGGGATCAAGACGACGACGACTGCAGGAATGAACATGACCAAGTCAAGTAGCTAGTACTCCTAGCCAGCTAATCCAGTACGGTTCTAACTTTCAGGAACTATACTAATTGACACTCTGAACTCTGAACCAAATAGACACTATTCTGATCAGTCGTTAATCTGTCCAAATCAAGACCTGTCCTTTTTTTTCTCTCTAAATTGGTCTCTGACGAAACGCGTCTCTATGTTCTATGTTCAGTATTACTATGTTCCATGTCCAGTAGTACTCCTTCCGTTCTAAGTTATAGAATATTTATTTTTTAAAAAAAATCAAAATCGTAATTTTTGATTAATGATATATTAATCATATTTATACTAAGTATTATATATATATTATATCATTAAATTTATATTTTGAAGTATTTTTATATAATGCTAATTTTATATTTGTTAAAACATGCCATAAAATAAATTAATGTCAAAATATATTATTAAAAACCATGTAAAAAAATATAAATTTTATGATTTGATTTAAAACGGAGGGAGTAGAGAATACTACTAGCTTGGATGCACGCATGGTTGGTTGCGACGAAGACGACAGCGACGAGTCCTCAATCTTATTCGAGCTGAACGCGTTATGCGAGCAGAAAATAGACAGACAGGTAGAACACGTCCGACACCGAGCATGCATGGAGATGGAGATTATTAGCAGATTGTAATTCAATGAGCTTTCAGGATGCCACAAATATTCAGTTTCTTGAGTTCATTTAGGCTGTGTTCATTATATAATGTTGAAAGCTACTTCCTCCCTCGTTAGATGAGGTTGAAAGCTACTTTATATTTTTTTATATGATCGTGACATATTTTGATCATTAATTTATTTTATATTATGTTTTCAATGAATATGAAATTAACATAACACAAAATTATTTTAAAATATGAATCTAATGATATAACATACACAGTATAGATATATTTAGTATGATTAGTAGTTAAAAGTTATCGAGGTTAATTTTTCTTAAAAAAAGAGGGACGCCCTATAATTTGAGACGAAGAAAGTAATCCTTTCCGCACATAATATGAAACGACTTAGTAGCATATGACTAATTAAGTATTCGCTATTTTTTTAAAAAATGATTAATATGATTTTTAAAGCAACTTTTATATAAATTTTTTTTTTCAAAAATACGTACCGTTTAACAGTTTGAAAAACGTGCGTGTGGAAGACAAAAGATGAGTTGGGAACTATGGTTACCGAACACAACCTCAGCTACTTAGAGCAGGTTTAATAATATCGCCAACTTGCTAGCTATGAAACATCCACATCATCTATAATCCGTATAACAATTGTCTTTGTTACTATCGTTAACGATAACAACTGATACTTTTTTTATTGACATGAGTCCCACTAATTACTGCATCCTTCACGGTTGTTACAAGCATGAACTAATCTTCATCAGGCTCACTTCTCTTTCTTCGTTGTACCGCGTGCTGCAGTCGGGCGATAATTCTATCGTCGGTTCATGTTCTCTCTCTATCATTCTCTCCTCCAGCACAGCAAAGAAGCCGATGTGGAGACGCTATCGTCGGTCTAGATTGACCTATTAGACATGGTCTTACTCAGCTTCTTCCTCGTCCTGTAACTGTCCATTGCTTGGAAGTCTGTCTGTCGGTGGTAGACCGATTCAGAAACCTGCAAAGACATTGCTGTATATCTAGGCTGGATTGAGAAATTCTCCTTCTTGTTTCTTTCATATATATACTCTGTTTCCTGCAAAGTATTCCTTTTTGCTTTGATCGTCTCAAGAGTTTGGCAGTCAAAACATCCACACGTATGCATGAATAAGCTGTTCTAGTAGTACAAGTAATTAGAGAGATGGACAGGACTAGAATAGATAGACGAACTTTCGCCATGTCTCGCTTTCGAGTTCAAATATGCAAGTTCAAAGTACAGTTCACCGAGTAAGTAATTTGACCATGAGTTAAAAAAAAGAGCAATTTGACCATGATTTTCCTTTGTTGAATGAATCTCAGCACCATCAATTTGTTTAGCTTATCAGCCGCAACCCATATTTAAAATTCTAAAACTTAATTCTAGAGTTTATTTTAATTTTTTTTATTGTGGCTTAACACGTATAAATGTTTTACCCACAAACTAATTTTTTGATCGCTGGTAAGTGTCATGAGTTATAATTAGGCAGCTGGAGGTGAAACTATCGTACTGGCTGTCTGAGCAGTCAATTCACCAGAATTTCTTGAAGATCTCATCCAAATTTTAAAGAGTAAATTTTATTTTGGGTCATATTTTATTATCAATGTTTAACTTTGGATTATCTTTTAACCAATGTTTAATCGAACCTTTATTTCATTTTGGATTACCTCAATTCTCTTTTCAAGAATATGAACGAATCTTTAGTACGTCAGCTTCTGCTCATTAATGAACTCTCACAGCTTTATGTAAGACCATTTCTTTAACATATGATAAGTTGAATGTAAATAAATAAAGTAAATTTCACAAAACTACAGATATACTAACCAAACTATCACAAAACTACATATTTAAGAGGATGCATCAGAAAACTACATATTTAAGGTGAAGTATCGTAAAATACTACAGATTTAGTAACAAAATTATCACAAACTTGTCAGATTTAGTAACAAAGTTATCACAAACTACAAGTTTAGTGTCAATTTAATCACAAAACTTGTATGTTTATAACTCAAACATAAAATTAGTGCTAAGAATTTAAACCCCAAAATCTATAGTTTTATAATAATTTTATTATTAAATCTGTAGTTTTGCAATTCTTAGCCTTAAATCTATAGTTTTGTGATAAATTTACTATTAAATTTGCAGTTTAGTGATACATCACCTTATATTGTAGTTTCATGATAATTTAGTTAAAGTATCTATAGTTTTATGAAATTTACTAACAAATAAAAGAAATTTACTAATGAATAAAAGAGTTAAGGTGGTCCAAAGAGTTATAAAGATAAAAATACTTGGTTTAAAATAAATATATTAGTTAAAAGGTGGTTTAAAGTAAAATATTATTAGTAATAAAAGATGGTTTAAAGTGAAATTTAAATTTAAAACGAACTCTCGGGGATTAATTATGCATTCCACCTCTTAATCTATGAAGCAATCACTATAGTGGTACAGCTGTTCCTCTGTGACAACACTCATTTTCACACCACAAAGGAAGAAAGGGCAACACAACTGCGTAACTCCACTACCAACAAAATCCAAGTGTACACTGAGATTAGCTAGACCACCAGCAATCAAAGTGACTGATCATGTTTCTTGTCTAACACGTACGTGGCTACGTGTTCTATTATTACCCAGCCAACCACAGAGAGTATATGGTCTTGTGTCCATACCAACATCAGTACTAGAACACTGGAACAAGTCAGGTTTTGATACCGATACAAGTTTGCCATGCATCCATGACTGAATTCTCCACACTCTGACATGCATGTGTACGTCTATATCTCTCTCTTCTGTCTCAACCTCAAAGGCTGACTTCAAAGTTCAACAGTCCACAAAACGATTCCCAGACGTTCAGGAGAAGGCATGTATAAACAATGGAAAATAACTGGGAACATATAAGCATCTGCCTTCTGTCCCAATTACACAGGTAGGCACTAGGTAGTTAGGCCATGCTTCTATTGGCGATCTTACTTAATTATTCTTTCATAACCTTTCCTGTAACAAATGGAGTTTGACGAATCAGAATCCAGAATCACGCTACGAGAAGGCCTGGCAACTGTCAAGAATCCTGTAACAATGGGCTCAGTTCCAATCAAATGGACTGTCTCTGGTTTGTCCTGCAGACAAATTCATGGACAGGCTGAAACGACAAAAAAACCTCTTGTGAACCATCTTTACAGTTACAACCTTACAAGCAAAACCGTCATACAAGTTGGGATATTTCTAGCATAGATCATCAAGCTATCATAGCAATGGACCATAACAAAGCCCTTGCAACTAGCAGTACCCCAAAGAGAAGAGTCCTTTCCCACATAGACCACATGGCCACACAAAGTAGATCTGGGTCAGCAAGAGCACAGCATGTTTACCCAGATAGTCTGAACAAAACTTTGTAAGAGTTAGGGTGTGTTCGGCAGGAGTGTTCCTAACTCCTAACTTCCTTTTCTCGTGTTCCACACGCATGTATTTCAAACGGCTAAGCGATGCGTTTTTTGTAAAATGTTTTTATACGAAAGTTGCTTTAAAAAATTATATTAATTTTTTTTAAAAAAAATAATAAATACTTAATTAATTATGTGTTAATAAGTTGTTTCGTTTTTCATGCGGAGAAAATAAGTTCCCAACTCATCTAAACAAACACAGCCTTAAGAGGATTGATAAAACAATAAAGCCGCGTTCGAAACTACTATACGCACAATACGCACAAGATAAACTTTGATATTCATGGCACGCTTTTCAAACTGTTAAACGATGTGTTTCGTGCGAAAATTTTCTATATGAAAGTTGTTCTAAAATATAAGATAAGTCCATTTTTCAAGTTTGTAATAATTAAAACTTAATTAATCACACGTTAAGGTCACTTCGTTTTATGTGAAACACTTAGGCTGAGTTTGTTGTCGTGAGTTGGGAACACACCCTTCCAGCACGCAAAACGGAGTAGCTCATTAGCACATGATTAATTAAGTATTTACTAATTTTTTTGAAAAATGGATTAATATGATTTTTTAAAGCAACATTCATATAGAAACTTTTTACAAAAAACACATCGTTTAGCAGTTTGAAAAGCGTGCGCGCGGAAAACGAGTGAGGGTGAGTTGGGAAGTCAATGAAACGAACAAAGCATTAATCTTCATCTTTATCTTTATCTTCAGAAAATTCAAACACCATCTAAATCAAAGCCAAGAAAATACACAAAAATGTGTACACACATAGCTCCTTTTACCATAACCGCAAACGGCCAAGTTATGGTTATGAAGCAACATGTCACCATGCTTAGTTATTACAGACAGCCCAACATGACAACCAAGGGATAGCAAGAAGTTCTAGACCTATGTGATGAACTGAGCAGTCAGCATACCAAATGTTTCCTTATAGGAATTGTGTTGCTGAGGGACAGTCCCCCACCCCCCAACCCCCCCCCCCCCCCCCCCCCCAACAAAAAAAAGAGTGATGTCACAACTAATCAGCACCGAAGGTAAGCATCATAGGCTGTTTATTCTGTACCAAAATATGGTTCAGCTAATTTAAAGAAAGATAGTATGAGCTGGACATCACATGTGCCCATTAAATAATTTGTGGTCATCATCAGTAGTACGTACTGCATGATGGAAGATACCTTGCATATTCAGATTCCACAGGGGAAAAAAATCGACAAAACGAATTTATGATGGAATCAAATAAAGGGAGATCAGTGGAGTGGATCTTGAAAGGGAGATTGTTCCGTTAAAAGAATGCTATTGTTGGATGCAGACAATGAGAGTGAAATGTGATAGGTCATCGTCGATTCTATAAGCAACCAGAGCATGGAACCTAATCTTGGGAGTCAAATAATGCACCTAAATAGCAAGAGGCCTTCTGAAAAACTCCCTGATTTTTGATATGTTAGAAGTGACATGTGATTGAGTACAATTTAACAAAGAACAGCAATGCATAGTCAATTTCAAAGAAATTTGCAGCTTCATGGGACATTTGCGAATATAGGAATATATAATAGCCTAGTCTTTAGAACAACAGAGCATTATTGATTTTAGTAACTGATGAGTACACAAAATGGGGAACTTCATAAAAGATGGCAATGGTATTGTAACTTATCTCAGTAGAAATGGCTAGTCAGAAGTGAACATTCAATTATCTGTTGATGCTACTTCTGTGTTGCTATCAATGGACCAACCAACAAGTTTTACTGTATCCACTGGCGGCAATTCTTAACCCAGTTCTTTATTTTTTTAAAAAATAATTTTCATCATTTAATGGCACCAGATGTTTGAAGTGACAAAATAAACAACTTAATTCCCAGGGATACAAGAGCAACTTATATATTAGCTGTATCTTGATGGAGATAATCCATGGACCTTGTGCACTGGAGCTATTCATTACTACTACTCTACTAGTAATACTTTGGTAGCGTTGTGGCGGTCCTTGTGCCTAGACAAGTGCGTAAAGGCAATGGAATTCTTGGAAATAAAATCAAGGATGGGTGCATCTTGGGGTGGGGGAATATCTCCTTTATATCTGGTCCTGGAGAAGCCACAAGAGCAGATGATTCCATATTTCCACGATAGTACTAGGATGCGATGTAGTAGTGGTTGAAGATTTAAGTATTCTTGGTGAAGGACCACCAAATACTGAGTTTAAGATTGAATGTGTTCTTCTCGAGATGAACTTTGGACATAAACAATACTCCACTTCATATATTAATTGCACTCAAATTGATTTGACCTACATGCTACTTGCCTCCAACATCCACATGAACACAACCATTGCTACACAAATAGAACATTGATGATCACCTCAATTATTAGGTTTCCATGTGATCTTGTTCCAAATGGATTAACTTTAATACCCTCCTAAAACTGTAATCGGAGACAAAATCTGAAACTAACAGCCCTCATAATTGTTGCTTTTACCACATTTGATAAGCACCTAATAAAAATGAAACAAATTTGCACTACTAAGCTGAGATCTCCACCCCATTAGCTAGAAAATGAAAATATACTACGGGTCTACGGCAACTTTGATCTAAATTTTACAAATGGGTGAATTACCAGCAAAAGACTAAACACAAGCTGAGAAGACTACGAATTCAATTAAACCACATTAACCCAAATTAATCAATTCCTAACAGTCGCCATCTCCACGCCAGAACAAGACCAACAAAGAACCTAATTTCAAAATTTTGCCCCACCCATTTTGTGAACCAATCACTACGAGAAGCTTGCACCTTCGGGAAATCGGGATGATTGCTGATTAGACCAAAGTTGAACATAAGCACTAAAGAGAACATAGTCCACAAGAAGCAACATTTTGTATGCCGCCGTAACCACTAATGCTTTGCTTCTGTGCCGAAATTTAATGGTTCACAATTTATTCCGACAAAATTTCCATTTTCTCAAGACCGACAGCATACAAATTGAACAGATGCAAGAACCAAAATTTCCATATAAGTTTGTGATGGAATGCATGTCATATGAAGTATAATATGCCTCGCTCACTCATCTCACCTCACCTCATTTCGTTCCAATCCCTTCTTCATCAAGTGAAGAAATCAAAATAGCCGGTAACATAAAAGGCGACTCGAAGGGAATGGAAATTGAACAAAAAAGAGTCTCAAAATTTCATCGCGAAAAGCGACGAGACGACTCGCCTTCGCCTCAGTCGAGGAAGCCGGTGCGGCGCAGGACGGCGTTGCGGACGCGGTGGAGGTCGCGGCCCTTGAGCGTTCTCCCGGAGCCCTCCAGCACCGAGCTGTGCGCCGCGGCGCGCCGGGCGACGATCTCGTGCGGCGGGACCATGGCCTCCCCGTCCTCGCCGCCGCCGCCCGCGGCGGCCGTCTGCGTCGCCCACATCCCCCTCCGCGTCGCCGCCGCCTCCGACGGTATCCTCACCGGCGCCGACTTCGCCATCGCCGTCGCGGACGACGGGGTCAAGGTCAACGCGGCGGTCTCCGGGATAGGCCGCGCCGCGGATCGGACGGCCACGCTCCCGCGCTTCCTCCTCCTCTTCCCCTCCTCCTCAGGGAGCTCCGCGAGGAGGCCAGTGGCGGAGGAGGCAGGCCAGAGCACGTCGAGCTCGAGGAGGTCGCCGTCGGCGGTAGCCGCTGCAGCGGCATGGGCGGGGTTCGGTTTGGGGGGCCGGAAGTGCAGGAGGCGCTCCATGGTGGGTTCTCCGGGGATAATCACCAGCACGGCGAGTCTCCGGCGAGGTGGCGGCGCTCCGGCATCGGAGGAAGGGGAGGTGGGGGTGGGTTGGGCGTGAACGTGGCCGCGATGCCGGCGAGCGGAGGCCGCCGCGGTGGAGCGGTTATAGGAAGAGGATGTTTGCCCTTTTTGTTGTTAAGCCCTTACAGATTTACATATTTGCAAAAACTGTGGATCAGAATCGATTTTGCTATACACGTGTCGATAAATTTTTAGGATTATCAAATGTAAATATGATATAATTACAGTGTAATTACATTGTAACATATGTATTTATGATATAACTTATACGTAACTTTCATGTAATTTTGACGTGCTAAATTTGTTTTAAGATTTGTACAAATAGGAAAGGAGAAAATCATAGCGTGCTTACATCCCAAGGCATCCACTTTATGAAAATAACATGTTATCATGAGTTTTTGGAAGTAGTTACATACAAACTATAATTAATTATTATATGGTTATACTATATTTCCGTCAAATTTTCATCAAAAATATATAGTTGGTTCCATCACAAGGGAATTGGACCTTTTTCTCGCCCTGTCCGGATTTGAAATAAGTTTATTTTGCCTTTCTCATTTTTTGCTCTGGGTTGAATCACATCCTTTAACCGCAAAACTAGAATGCCTCCCTCAATTTCATAAATCGGTGTAAATTGACTCCTTCGGTTGTTTGGAAAACGGTTTCCACTAATGTGTCAGGTGGGACCCACATGTCAGTGACGTTCACCTTATCTCATCCTTTTCCTCACCCTCTCTCTCCCCTCTCTATACTCTCTTCCTAGTTCCCTCTTCCTCATCTCTCTTACCTTCCAGTCACCCACTTGTTGCTTTCGTCCCTGCCACACTCGTCGCTCAGCTGTTGCTGCGGTCGGCCTCTGCCCCTACCTCCGCCGGCCTTCGTCCCCGCTCCCGTCACGACGTGGTTCAAGGGCACCGATGGCGATGGAGACTCGGGACGCGAGGGGAGGCCTATTCCAAGGTCTAGGGGTCAAGGAGACCCCTTCCCATATCTCGCGGCGACAGAGGCATCGGTGGCAAGGTTGGCGGTGGCAGGCAGAAGCAAGTGGCGATGGAGCTCGTGGTGGTGGCGCTCCGGCGAGTTTAGCAGGGGCGTGACGGCTTGAGAGTTTGACGAGATCATGGAGGAGCTCAATGTGGTGGTGGTTGGGTGCAAAGGCGCGCGAGACGATGGTGCGTCGTGCGGCCAGCGACATCGAATCGGCCTTCGCTCGTGCACAGTGCGGCGACGACAACTGCAAGAGAGAGAGAGAGAGAGAGAGAGAGAGAAATAGGAGGCCGGGAGCTCCTCTCCTCTGCGCCCTTGTTCCGTCGTCCCTCCCCATCTTTGCCTTTGTCCCCGACGGCGGCACCGGAGCCAGAGGCGGTAAGAACGACATCGCCACTGAGGTTGGCGAGGCAAGTGCACACCCTTATCTCCCTGCGCAAGCTCGGCCGGCGAGCTCCTCCCCCCACGCTTAGCCAGCCGACGATCTCCTCCCATGCGCGTCACGACCGGTCGACGTGCTTCTCCTTTCACGCGGGCCCAGCTAGCAAGCTCCTCCCCCGTGCGACGCAAAGCTTGGTACCGTCGCTGCTGTCCTACCTTTGTTGCTGATGGAAGGTGAGAGAGGAGGAAGAGATGAAATAGAAGAGAGAGGGGAGAGGTGAGGGAGAAGATGGGATAAGGTGAAGAGTGCTGACAAGTGGGTCCCACCTAATGACTCAGCCAGTCAACGAGTCAAAGATGCCACGTGGGATAAAATCGCCTCTGAAACCATCCGGGAAATCTATTTGCAATGGTTTTGGGAGTTGATGAACGGGTTATACCCGATTTTACGGTTGAGGGATGCAATTCAACCAGGGACATGAGTTGAGGGTCGAATATAGACTTATTCCTCCGGATTTGGATCGCTAGCAATCGTCGCGATCGGAGCTGGGGCCATCAGAATTTTGGTACTCAACCACTGCTGGTGGCCCAATTAGGTCCATTAAAACTAGATCTCTGACGGTCGAAGTTGGCCCATCAGAATTTGTGTTCTATACTAATTTGGGTCGCAGCCATTGGTGGAGATGAAATTTGGGCCCATAGATTTGGATCCGAATCCCTATCTATAACTCCGTGACGCACGCCTGCGTTTTAGCCTCCCGAATTGAAAGCTTTCGCGATCTCTCTCGCACATCACCATGGGCGTCGGTGCAAGCAACTGCGGCTTGCAGCGTCGCCGCCGCTCGTCGGACCGTCTCGAAGACGAGCTCGGGCGCAACCTTGTCGGAGAAGTTGTTGCGCCTCCCGCCGGCGCCGACGACGGACGCGAGTCACGATGGTCGGATCTGCCGCCGGAGCTCGCCGGGATGGTGTTCTGCCGGCTGCTGTCCCACGGCGACCGCCGCCGCTTCCAGGCAGTCTGCAGAGACTGGCGCCTCGCGGCGCGGCAGCAGGACACGATGGGCCCGAGCTCGCTGCTGCCGCCGTCTCTGCCGTGGCTCGCCCTGGACCGCCGCACCTACCAGAGCCTCCCCGACGGCGAGGTGCACCGGTTCGCCGACGGGCCGGGGATCATGGTCTGCAGCGGTTCGTTCGACGGCTGGCTCCTCTACTACCGGGACGGCTACCACGAGATCAGCAGCCGCTTCCTCTGGAACCCCTTCTCCGGCCGGCACCGTGCTAGACCTGCCGTCTCACTGCGACTCCGGAGGCGGCGGCGAGCCCGTGTGCTTCGACAAGGCCATCAAGCGCAAGATCGTCGTCTGCTCGCCTGACCTCGTCGCCGCCGCCGTCGAGCATAGCTCGCTTATCTTTCACCTGCCGAAGATGCACTCGTCGTGGGCAATGAGTAACCCTAATATTTGGTGCCATGGCATCGCCTTCCACCACGGGAAGCTCTACTCCGTCACCAACTAACAACGACGAGCTCTTTGTCCATGAATTCTTCACCACCGGCGCCGCCGATCGCGGCGGTTCGGCGAGGGTCACGGCATCATCGGCGCCTGTGATCGACGCGCGGCCGCCGACGGAGATCCTCGGCAACAACGGGCACCGCAATCATCTCAGGTTCACCTCCTACCTCGTCGTGTCGCTCACCGGCAAGCTGCTGCTGGTCCGGTAGAGCTTACCGGACGTGCTATTCCCCGATGAGCTGTTCGCCTTCACCATGCCGAGCCATCTGATCACGGTTAGGGTGTTCGAGACAGACCTGGAGGCGCGGCGGTGGAAGGAGGTGATGGACCTAGGCGACGATCAGGCTCTCTTCGTCAGCGCAACCTGCTCCAAGGCTCTCCGATTGCCGGACAATGGCCATGGATTTCTTCGAGGCAACCGTGTGTTCATCGTGGGATCTGATTTGGTCAAACGCTGCGGTGACATTGGCTGCTGCTCCTGCGGTGTGTATGACATGAGCAATGGCAGGTTCAGTACAGTTTCACTGAACAGATGGCGAGCTGGACATGAGCAGAGCTCGAGGGACACAAGTGTAAACCAAACAATGAGGTCCGAGTGGTTCTTCCCATCTGAGTTATGATGAGGCTGCAATGGCTGTAGTGCGACCGCCACGATTTTTTTGGATAATGGAAGAGCAAAAGGACAACATTTTCGGTGTAACATCCTAAAAATTTAATTACTGGTTTAACATGTCATCTAGGGTATCTCTAGTGAAAATGTGGGAGTATGTATTCCTGAGGAACCCTCTCTCCATGGCCAAGATTGGTCTGCCCCATTACGAACCCATCGGGCTCTGCCGCGGCGGCTACTACGGCGTCGAACACCACGCCATGTGCTTCCCCAAGCCCGAGGCCTTCATGCGCAAGATCGTCGTGCGCTCGCCGGAACACGTCGCCGCCATGACGGACTATGGCATCCTCCTCCACCTGCCGGGCATGCCGCACTGGTCGTTCACGGCCGCCACCTTCTTCTCCGACAACGGCGGCAACGCACGCACTACTTCTGGCGCGACATGGCCTTGTACCGCGGGAAGCTCTACTCCATCAGCACCGGCGAGGAGCTCTTCGTCCACGAGTTCAGCAGCAGCGGCAGTGAGGCCTCGCTACTACTCATGCCACGGCGAGGTCGTGATCGACACAGCTCCTCCTGACCTCCTCTCGACAACGACGACGACCAAGGTTACTGTTGGGTGCGCAACCTCCATCTCGTCGTGTCGTGCACCGGCAAGCAGCTGCTGATGGTCCGGTGGCGGTGGCGCCTCCCCGTCGTGTAAGATTACCGCCATTGGTGCGCCGACGACTCGACGAGCTGAGCAAGGAGATCAAGCTGGACGTGTTCGAGGCGGACCTGGAGAATCGCTGGCGGTCGGAGGTGAAGGAGATAGGTGACCAGGCCATCTTCCTCGGTAACACCTACTCCAAGGCGCTTCCATCGCCGGATCATGAGAACCCTATATTCTTCGGCGGGGGGGGGGGGGGGGGGGGGGAACTATTTTAAACTCAGCAGATGACTTCTCGTTGTTTGTATATCATCTAAATCCAAATACTTATAAATTTTTATTTTAAAATCAACCAGATAAATTAATATGTGATAAATCACTCCATAAAAATGCAAGATCAAATTTTACTTCTATAAGTTGCAACAGAAAAAATAAATTTGATTACAAATATACGTTAACCCGTCATAGTTTAATTTATTTTTTCGTTGCAACTTGTAGAAGTTAAATTTTAACTTGCATGTTTGTGGAATGATTTATCATATATTAATTTATCTTATTAATTTTTTTAAAAAAATTATAACCATTTGGATGACATGTAAATAACGAAAGAATGTCTCCTCGAGAGTTTAAAATCCACTCTCATATTCTTTTTGGGATCCAATATTACTAATTACTACTTGGATGGGATCATCGATGGCATCTGCGGCTGTGCCTACGGTGTGTATAACATGAAGAGCGGCACTTTCAGGTTCGATAATCTGGTGTCCATAGGTGGTATTTGAAACTCATGAAGATAAAAATTAAGTTGACGCACGTAAAACAAAAAGTCATTAGCACATGATTAATTAAGTTTTAATTATTATAAACTTAACAACTTCTATTTGATATATTTGATATATTAAAACAACTTTTATAGAAAGTTTTCGCACGAAACATATCGTTTAGTATTTTGAAAAACGTGCTAATAAAAATTGAGGAAAAAATCTGAATCTTGTTGGAGTTTAGAATGATAATGGTCTAATGGATGCCCAGCTAAACAATGGAGAGCTCGATGGATAGCTGATTGGTTCTTCCCGTCTGAGACAATGAAATTTCATTAAAAGAAGACGATGAATATGGAAAGTGTTTTTATTTTTCAAGACGATTTGTTGCATGTCATATAAATAATTATTAGATAATTTTAAAAATTAATAAAATAAATTAATATGAAATATATTACTTCAAAAACATTGCAAGTTTAAATTTGACTTTTATAAGTTGTAATAAAAATTACATATATAACCACGAATGTATATGAACCAGTTCTAGTTTAATTTGTTTCTTTTGTTATAATTTATAAAAGTCGAATTTGACCTTATATATTTGTAAAGTGATATATCTCGTATTGATTTATCTTATCTTTTTTAAAATTATTTTATTACTATTTAAATAACATACACGAAACGAAAGGGTGTCTACTCGTAGGATGCAAATCCATCTTCTGATGAATATGTTTATGCGTGCTTTGGGAAAGTCTATTTGTCTCTATAGAGGACATTCTCTCTTTTTTTTTCATGTCGTACAAAAAGTAGTGTGAATAGTGGGTACTATTTGCAAGTCTTATATCACAAAAGAAAAAAAAAGCTAACTATTATTATTTCATAATTCGATTCTTACGTGAAATCGTAAGTGCTTTATAATTCGCAATTTAATTCTTGTTTCAAAATCGCAAGAGATTTGCAACTCTATGCATGTACAACGTCTGCAACATGCAAAAGGAGAACAAAAAAGTTTTCCGTTGCCGGGAATCGAACCCGGGTCTCCTGGGTGAAAGCCAGATATCCTAACCGCTGGACGACAACGGATGTGTTCACATAAATTATCAAATAATTTACTAGTACTTTTATCCATGCCGTTGTGTGCCTTTTTTTTTTGCTTTAATTTCATGGAGTATACTGGCATTACAACCCAATATAAATACCAGTATTTATGTACATCTCCCGATTGAGAACTACGCGAACTAAAAACTAAGAGGATTTTCATTAGTGTCAGGTTTGCTTTGGCAACTTCCATTGCTAAGAAATACATCAAGTGCATATGCTCTAATCAATCTAATATAATTCTACTAACTTTGGAGCAGTTCAACCAAATGTCTGAAAAACACTTCAAATGCTCGATTCAGATTTTTACTAAACTCACAAGTGTCACAGCTGAAATACAAGCCATATCCCCATAAGAGCCTTCTACTCTGACTAAAGTTAGTAGTACAGACAACGAAGCTGATACGCATCACTGAAACTTCCTGACAAGTTCAAGTTTGCGAGCCTGGAAGAACTTGCAACGGCCTTTCCCACTTGAATCGATCTCCTCAGACTTCCTTTTGAATCCAGTAAAGCCTAAGCTTGATAGCTTGACCTGTCTCTTAACACTACCGTTGCTACCTGCATCTTCTTCAAGTTCATCGGACTCCCTACATATGATTGCATATGGTACAGATTTTAATTGTCCCGAGAGTCACAGTTTGCACATCTTGGCACAGCACCATAAGGCTTCAAATTTCAAAATTAAAACTCACCACGTAACTTCAACTGCGTCATTGAAGAAGGGCGTGCAAGTTCCCCAGCTAAAACGAACCAAAGACGGGAATCCAAATATCGGATGTTTGTGATCTTCTAACCATTGTTTAGTGGCAGGATCTGCTCCATTAATTGAAGGCCTTGAACAAACAGTCTTATGACTATATACATTGGTAATAGACTTACAATGATGAATTCATTACCTCCTGGATAACCTGACCCAGTGTTCATGTGCATATTCTGAGCCGTTTCATCAAATACCCAGTTTCTCAAGGCTCTATCTCTGGTGACCTGTGGTAGCACATCAAGAGGTCACAACTTTATAATTGGTTTAGGATGAAATTTTGCTGCACAAATTGTCTACATACATGTCTATTTTACACACAAAAGAATAATTGGAGAAAAAATCATTCAAGGAATTACCTTTGCAACTATACTTGCTCCACTAACAACTGGGAAAAGGCTATCAGCCTTCTTGGCAACCACAAATTTGATGCCTGGGAACTTTTCAGTCAGTTTGATCCTATACTTCTCCGCATCTCCAACAGTATCAATGTAGACCTTTACAAGGAGGTACATAATTGTTGAAACAACTCATTTTTGTTTACGTAGGTTAACTGTATACAAGATACATTCTAATCCAAGAATATCAGCTCATACCTCTGCTAGTAGAACTCCCATGTCAAGAGCTCTTTTGACCAGACCCATTGCAGAGTTATGAGATATTTCATTCAGGTTAACTTTCGATCTGAAACCAAATAAGCTATTAATCACAGAACAAGGTTGAGATTTGCAGTTCACAGGGTACAAAAGTCAGATGCACCTTTTTAACATTTTAGCAGACAGCTCCTTTGGACATATGACATCCACTTCCCACCCAATCGAACTATTGTCCTTTAGACTTTCAAACAGCTCCTCTCTTTGTTCTTCCTTCAAGGTCTTTGAATCTGCCCAGGGGAAGAATAGTAAACTAAGCAAGTTTACTGGTGGTGAAATTCTCTATGTGGAATGGCTGACTACCAACTTATGAGTTACCATTCATATTTTACTCTTCATATTATCCAGTACTCAAGGGAAGTCACATTATTTTACCAACTATAAGATTTGAATATTAAAATGCAAACATGATGAAATTACCAAAACATGTTTTAGATTTGGCTGCCTATCGTTTAACATTCATGAATTGCCACAAAATAAATGAGAGGTACCACATATAAGCAATGTTGTGTAGTGTTTTTCATTAATATGGTGAAAGTATGTGGAAAACTGGAAATGCAAGCAGTTAAAACTTACAAGAATGAGATGAGTGGGAAGAGGATTGTATGAGATGGAGAACCAAGAAGAACATAACAACTATTATCAGCAAGAAAAGGTGAGACTTTTGTATCCTATAGTAGTTCGTTCTAAAGTTCAGTTGTGCACAAAGTTTGAAAAATCTGTATCAGCTCTTAAAAGAAAAGACTATTTCCTTCCTTCTGGCCAAGCCAACCAAAGTACTTATTGCATAAGTTGGAAAGCTGAGTACTAGTTCCCAGATCTAAATTAGGTGATAACACAGGGTGAGGCACAATGCAAATTAGCCTTGTATGTGTTCCGACTTCCAAATCACCACTTTGTATGTTGATGAAACTACTTCATGAGTCAATAGTAATGTGCAGCGCAGCCAGCAACAAGGTGAAGCAAAGTACTACTAAATATATAAGAGACAGGAAAATAGACACGAATACCTGCAAATTTAAGGGTTGCAAGAGTGTCTTGGTAGGAACGAGCGCAGTACATGCAGCCATACACCATTGGACCTGAGGCAGAAATATCACGGAGAGGTCGTGATTTCTAGCTAAATTGCAACATTTATGCTCCAGACGAGCAGATCCGAGTTAAGTTCAACACAAATTGGGGGAAATGTCAGAAATGGAACGTGCCGACACGAGCTAAGATTTCAAGGAAGATTCAGTATTTGCTTGAAACTCGGTTGCTTAATCCAACTTACTGCAGATTTTCAAAACAGTAGCTTAAGAAACAACACAAATTTCACCTCTAGAGGTACAAGAACCTATGCCCAACCGAAAGCTAAAATTAACAGAAAAATCTTAGGAGAAGGGTGGTCACCGAGAACAGGGCCGCGCCCAGCCTCGTCGATTCCCATGAGGCAGGGCTCCTTGGTGGCCCACTCCGGCGCCACCGTGGCCGTGGCCGCGACAGCCGCCATCTCGGCCGTAGGCGCGCGAGGGGTCGGCGGCTGGCGGAGCGGGCGAGCTAGGGGCCGGGAGCTTGCGGCGCGGGGGAAAGGATGGAACACGGCGGCCTCCACCGCGGGAGAGGAGGAGAGGGCGGCGGCCGGCGGCGCAGGTGAGCGAGCGAGGGGAGAGCGGCGGGCGGGGCGGGGCGAGAGAGAAGGGAAACTCATTTAGGCCTCTATTGTATGGGCCTAATCTTGGCCCAATTATGTACTGTATGGGCTAAATTTCAGACCATTTGAGATTTTATAATGTGTTTGTTTAGGCCTAATACACATTGCTGGGCTGGAATTTCATCGCAGTTGATCGCCTGAAGTGAAGAGTGAAGTGATCTTGCGGCAAGCCTAATCATGTGTATGGATGCAAATCACTGTGAGTTTATAACTTTATACTGCTTCCTCTATTTCACATTATATGTATGTGCTTTATGTATGTCTAAATTCATTTGAACGTTAGTAAATCTAGATAGGGATAGAAAGACCAAAATAACTTATAATGTGAAACGGAGGGAGTACATCCTAAGAGCAAAAAATTAATCTCTCAAAAAAACAATTGATAGCAAAAGTGCATTTCCACATTAATAGCAATACCAGTGAAACATACAGTACACACATACCATCATATACTTATATGGGCTGTTTGCATTGAGGAATGAGATGGCCAATTGACTCCCTTCATCCTAGTTTGTTTGGTTGGAGGAATGGGCTGTGGTTAGTCCATCTCCTCACATCCCCACAACAGTACAAACTAGGGAAGAGATGGTGAATGGAGTCATTCCACCAAATTTGAGGAATGACTCCGTGACGTACCATCCACCCTAGATGGGTTGATTCCTCGAACCAAACAGGCCATGGGCTAATCACATATCAGGCATAGCAACCAGAGCCACAAGATAACGATCACTGCATTCCATTCAATAGAAGAGCCACAAGATATAGCAATCACTGCATTCCATTCAATAAAATAGCCAGCTTGTTGAACATTGAATTTCAATGAAAATAAGCTATCATGTTGCAATTGTAATGGGAATCAGAACTCCATTATTTTTTCAGGATCTCGAGATCAACAAAGATCGTACAATATGTCCCAAGCATGATTTTTTTGGGTTGAGTCTAGACTGATTATGTCCCAAGGTTTTTTTTTTTTTGAGCGAAAGCTTATGCCTCAAGCATTGGTGGCTCTGGTGTAGATTTGCTGACTCGAATGTACAGACACCACCCTGATGGCGCCTCTTGACTCGAGATCCTTGATGGCCTGTCGAGCGAGCGACCCATTGATCTGGCAAAACATTCAATTTCAATGAATACTGTTAATGACACATCTGAATAGCAGTTTATTCTACTGATAAACAGACTGTCAAATTGAATAAGTAGCATGGCAACTTTTAAACTTAACTGTCTAATCAAACAATTTTAACAGCAGCTTTATTCTCATTTTGCAGTCATGAAAGAGCAAAAAGGTGATCCAAGGAAGAAAGCCGTGGAACGTATGATGCTACTTTCGCTTCAAACAACACGCTATATGCGCTGGCATCCTATTATATTACGAAATTTAAGAGGGAAAAAGAATCAAATGTCCTATACTATCTTGTAGTTTCTAATACAAAGAAGAGGGTTTGAGTGTTTTTCCTGCAATCTGATTGAAAATTTTATCACCTTAGATTGGTTCCACTGGCAAACTTACACAGAAATACCAATTGATTCTGCAAATAAACTCATTGCTAACCTATGATCATGTGAATTCTAATAGGCAAGCGTTCCATAGCTCTAATGGCTTTTATAGCACAGGTCATGATATCTTGCAGGACAAATATGCCAACCTCTAAACAATATAGTGTTGGTATACTAGTTGCCAGTTGTACTACAATAATACTATTAACCCACATATCTGGCCAACAAAACTGCCAAGATCCACCATACATTACCATCAAAGTTACATACATCCTTTCTCAAATTAGTAAACAGAAGTCCAACTTTCCTAACAAAGTCTACCTTTGAGCTTCTAAAATGGTTAATTGGATCCATACCATCATAAATTTGCCCATTTTGAAAAATGCCATTACAATGTCTAATTGGAACGATGCCATTATAAATCTGTTGAAATCGGAGATATGCCACTACATACCTCTTGGATGCACTGAAATTTTATTATGGACTAAATTGCCCCTTATCTTCTACCTCTATCCTATTCACTCTTCCTCCCATACCTCTCGATCCCCAACCATCATCCCCAAACCCCGCTGCCACCCATCGCCGGAGCCAAACTCCAACACCTTGCATCCACCCAACAAAACCAAAACTCGAAGCGTATCGACTTCATCAATTGATGATGAACCCAACAAAATTTTATCAGCCTCAAGAAATTTCTGTCCTCTTTCCCTTTCTATCTTGTCTAGGACCTAGCTCCTGAAATGTGTCTCTTGAAATTTCTTCACGTGTCTTTTGTTCTTCCGCGATTTGGTTGATGGTCAAAAGGTTAGATTTTGGAGAGTAGACCTAGCTACGTTCCCTAGATGGGCCTCAGCTATTGGTCCTAGACTATGTCGGTGGCATGCACCAAGTTGACAGAGTCAAGCTAGCTACTCCCTCTAAAATAAAAAGAATCAACTTTTGAGGGATGAATCTAGACAAATATTTGTCCAAATTCATCCCCAAAGTTGTTTTTTTGGATAGTGTATTACCTAGATGATACACGAATGTCACATTAAGTTATAATTAATACTTAGATATATATACCATGTCAGGGTCTTAATGATGGTAATTTGGTATGCATAAGTATCAAGCCTCCTGTAGGTACCGAGAAAATTTACATTCTGCCATTGTCAAAAGTGGGTTACACTGGAATGCTATCCCGCAAATGGGTTTCGCTAAAATAACACTCTCAAATAGGGGCAACAAGCTAGAACGCCTTTTCTTCTCTTTTAGCGAGTTTTTGCATTTTTTACATAGCAAATAGACATAAATGTCCTTGGGCTCTCCTATTAAGGAAGAGAAGAGAGAAGGGGATAGATTCACCTCGGGTTAGCTCGCCACCGACACATTCGCCCCGCTACCGCTGCCAACCTGACTAAGTGGTGCATGAGCTCATGGTGGCCTTAGCTGCGTGGACCTCGATGGGGCCAGCAATGGAGTGAGACGAAGACGACGATGATTTGGGGACCTGCCGTAGTGAGAAGGGTGCATCCACCTCAGATCTCGTCGTTGCCTTCGTCTTGATGAGGACACCACTAGCTCGGATATGACCATGGCTACATTATTTATTCATCAATGCATGTTTTCTCTGTAAGATTTACGTGTTATATATTTGAACAAACATTATTGCACCATGAATTTTGTATCTTCTCGTTTGCAGAAATACTTGCATGGGTGAAGGAAAGGAGAGTAGGCTCACGAAGTGCTTGGATAATCAAAGAAGTTGATTGCAGACCAAACCAAGATCTTTCACAAGTCTACTCCTACATCACGTCACTTTTAGTCCATAGAAGACAACAACATCAACTTCATACGGACGTAGCCGTTGATCTAGGACTCTCCGAGGCACATGAGTACTTGTTGGAAAGATTATAAAGTATACTTTCATATGGTTCTGGTCCAACATCAAAATTCCTTCCATGCAGTTAGGAATCTAGAAAACAAGTCGCGTACCTCATCCAATCTGAGTCTGATTTGGGCCTTGGGCCTTATAATTGTGTCGTGGGCTAAGCCCAAGGGGTTGGCACCATAAGGCTAACCCTAGGATGTCCCTAATCATATTTATTCAGTAATAGTTTAGAGTCGGGTTTTGCTTAGATTATTTCACCGCTAGTTTGGGTTGCGGAACCCCAACTTCGAGTTCTTGATTAATCATTCATCTGCAATTGATGGCAACGAGATGCCCGATCTTTCATCAGGTAAAGATAACTCTCGATTTGGCAAAAACTTGACACATGATTCGGCTTCCGATCAACACGATCTGAACCTTGCAGTCGCATCACCATGTCACCTCTAGTTATCAACCATGCCAAAACCCGATTGACCTCACTGAGAAGGCTAATCCCTGCATGCGAATCGAAGAACACAAGCAACAAGGTAGATTGCAACTCAATTGCAGATGAATGATTAAGCACTCGAAGTTGAGTTCTACAAACCAAACTAGCGGCGAAACTACAATGGCAGAAATAATCTAAAACCCGATTCTAAACTATGACGGCAACTCAATAAAATATGATTAGGGACGTCCTAGGGTTAGCCCTAGGGCGCCACTCCCTTGGGCTTAGCCCACAACACAATTACAAGGCCCAAGGCCTAAATCAGACTCGAACTAGATTAGGTATGTGGTTTGTTTTGTAGATTCCCGACAGCTTGGAAGGAATTTTAACATGGGACCAAAACCATATGAAAGTATACTCCATAAGCTTTCCAATAAATACTCATGGGCCCCGAGAGTCATGGATCCCAATAAGTACTCATGGGCCCCGAGAGTCCTGGATCAATGGCTAGGTCCAGTTGAAGTTGATGTTGTCATGAGGACTGAATCCGAATCCAAAACATGCAGAACTTCATCTCTTGCCTTCTATGGATCAAAATTGATGTGGTAACATGGGAGTAGACTTGGGAAAAGATATTGGTTGGTCCCCAATCAACCTCATTGATCATCCAAGCACTCCGCATGCCTGATCCCCTTTCCTTCACCCATGCAAATATTTCTGCAAACGAGAAGATACAAAACTCATGGTGCAATACTGTTTGTTCAAATATATAACATGTAAATCTTACATAGAAAACATGCACCTTTGGTTGATGTATAAATAAGGTAACCATGGTCAAATCCGAGCTAGTGGCGTCCTCGTCACGTCTCCTTCCTCACGTACCTAAATCTTAGATTGAGTTTTTCCCCCTTAGTAGGCACAGTGAGTGGCAGCAGGAGGAGAAGACCCCGATGGTGGTGAGCAGCGATGGGAAGAGAACCGATGGTGGCCAAGCGGATTGGCTAGGGAGGGTTGCATGACCGACAAGTGGCTTGCGAGAGGGAGGCAGGGGAGCTGTGGGAACGAGCGACATGAGCGAAGGAGCCTATAGCAATCGCTATTGGTGGAGCTGCAACAAGCGAGCAACATTTCGAGGATGACACTGGAGACCGGCAATTCGCGGCTCGATAGCGGCGGGGCCATCACGAAGCCATGCCTGCAATGCCGAGCCATGATGCTCGCAGTCGTTGTCGTCGCCGTCATGCTCTTCCTCGTCACCTCTAGCATCAAGCTCCTTCCTGTGTGGCCTCCTAGTCACCTCCAGCCTCAAGCAAATCCTTGCACGGCTTGGATCTGCACGCCGTGTCATCGACTGTTAGCCACGTGTTGGGATGGAAGCATGGGGATGAGCAACGGGGAAGAAGGGCGCTAGCGGCTCGTTGGCGACAACCAAAAAGCGAACGAGTCAGAGAGAGAGAAAAGAGATAGGAAGAGAATCCAGAGGGGTATTTTGGTCAGCCCGTCAAGAAAAACAAGGCAAAATTCATTTAATTAAGAAGAAATGGCATTCTAGCGTGTTGCCCCGTTTGATAGTGGTATTTTAGCGAAACCCATTTGTGGAACGACATTCCAGCAAAACCCACTTTTGATGATGGCAAAATGTCAATTTTTTGTAGGTACCTAACTTGATACATGAGTACAGGACCTGATACCTACATGTATATGAATATCATATAATAGTTGCTATACCTGTGATTGTTGGAACTCTAATGTAATAGAAAACTAATCAAAAACAAAGATAGCAATTCTTTTTACTATCTTCTCCTTTATGTCATGACATTAATTTCACTTTTTTTCATGATTCAAACAGTTGCTACTACTATTGCATACTCCCTCTGTCCCAAAATAAACAAATCTAGTACAAAATGTGTCAAACACATCATGTACTAGGTTTGTTTATTTTGGAACGAAGGGAATACACACTAGTGGTCCTCGTGTAGGGTGAGTAGTCGTAGTACTACTAGTATTACTGCATGGGACTAGTACTACTAGTCATACTACTGCATGTCATGCTGTTTTGGCACAAGATGGGGCATGAGACTCCACCGCATGCGACGAAGGTGCACGATGTGACATTGGGGCTCATGTAGACTATAGGGCTATGAGGAAAGCATGTGTGAAAAGGTGATATATGAGAGATAGAGATGGTCATCATTACACTATCCCGTTTTAAGGGCAAAGGATGAGATTTTGACCGATAGTATTTCTGATTTGTAATTGCATCGTTCCAGTTAGACAAATTGTAATGACATTTTTTCAAAACGAGCAAATTTATAATGACATGAATCCAATTAACCCCTCCTAAAAGCACAAAAAAGGAATATAATCATCGCATTGTAAGCATGTGACGCAATTCAGAGACAACATGGTTTACGAATTTCCAATAACTCGATTCCAAATTTGTTACAGAAACTGCAACACAATCATCATGGAGAAAAGGCAAAGGAGGTGCATACCCTGAGCCTCTCGGAGAGGACGGAGGGGGTGATCTGCTTGTACTTGGGCACCTCGGAGAGCAGCTTGTCGTAGGTGGCCTTGTCGAACAGCACCATGTTGTTCACCTTCTCCTTCTGCTTCCCCTTGCTCCACTTCTGCAATTGCACACCACATCCCCAGCACACACAGATCCAAAGGACAAAACACGTGAGCGTTTGAGACGAATCAAAACCAGCAGTAATTCACGGGGATCTGGATGACCTTCTTCTTCTGCTTGCCTCCGCCGGACTTGGCCGGCTTCGAGGACGGCGGCGGGGCCTTGTCCTTCTTCGGCGCCTGCACATCACATCACAGAAACAAAAAAAGGGCATCCCATTACAACCAAGATGGCGAAATCTTCATCCAAGAGAGGGCGAGACGGAGGAAATGTTGACTCTCACCATGGGGGAGGCGGTTTAGGGTTCCGGCGAAGCGGCGGCGGCGGCGGCGGCGACAGGGGCTGGGGCTTTTGGATCTGGATGGAACGAGACATTATATAGGAAGGGGAAAGTCATTTTCAGCCGTCGGATCATGAGATCTCGCGGTTGGCGTTGCTTGTAGTAGATGGCCGCTAGAAGACGGAAATCCGGTGTACGTATCAGATCATTGAAGGCGCTCTTTTAAACGTGTTATTATATCCTAGAGGTTTTGACAAAATGAACGATATTCCAAGGAGAAATACATTTGACAAAGCCATAATCTTCTGAAGAGAAAAAAAAATACTGAATTGCTCCCTTTTGGTTGGTATTTATGCAGAAAAACAAAATATACATTGAAATGCAAAGTAGTTTGTATGTTCCACTTAGGAGTGGGCGTTCGGTCAGACCAAAAAATTCAAGCTCGGTCTTTGATCTTATAGAAATTTCGGTCCTCAGTCTCACACATGACTAAAATTTCAGTTCATCCAAAATAATCAAGTCAAGTCCCTAGTAGATAGAAAAATCATACACACCAAAAACACACAAAAAATCATAAAATCGACTCTCTTCACTGTTGTGGGTCACAGATCAAAGCATGCTAGAGGCCAAAATTCGGTTGAATTGGACTGCTAAGATCTTAATTGACCTATTGGGTCAAAATTTGATTTGTTCGATACATTCGGTTAACCGAAGATATTAACCAAATTGACCAAACAAAATTCGGTCTTTCAACCCTAAGACCGAACTAGTTACTGAATTTCTCGGTCACAGTCTAGGTCTTTTCGGTTCAGTTTTTTCCGGTACAATCTTTTTCTGCCCACGCTAGTACTTCCACTTTGCCACCATTAATTTGCGAGTTGCAGCTAGATATCACAAAAAATGGGCAAAGAATACAACCAAATTGATGGCCAAAAATACAACATATACGTCTTTTCAAAAAAGAATTTTTTTTACAACAGATACTACATTGTGATCCCAGCAAACTAGTAGCTCCCCAAAAGCATCCAAATTCTCACTTCCTATCTCTGAATGACTGAATGTCTGAATCAAAACACTTTGGTTCAGAAGAGCCAATGAACATTCATCGTCGACGGAAACCGCGCATTGCATCCAGGTCTCGCCGCCTCAGATTGCCATACTTTCTCCTTCGCTTTCCAGTACCAGCGGCAGCCTAAGCAATACAGTATCACAACACGTAGTTCATCAACAGAAGAACAAATGTATATGCCCCAAGGCCCAAGCAAATTGTTGTGAGAAAAAAAAAGCAGCAGAAATTATTGGAATCTGTGATAGAGGGGGTGCCTTTACCTGCTCTTCTGCCTTGATGGAATCCATGAGGCCTTCCATATCGGGGGTGTCTTGCCCTTGCATGGCACCCATCATTTTCTGCATTTGAGCACGCATTCGGAAGAGTTGTGCAACCAGTTGGCTCACCTAGTAGTGCAGGGGGCAGTCAATTGAAGTCCATGGGGCTCAGTTTGGTTTGTAGTAGCGCAGCCAGATATGGAAATGCTGATGAGAATAAAAAGAGAAAAGGTTAAGAATTGAACCTGTCGTTCATTTTTTCCGGATTCCTTGGCCACTCTTATCCTCCTCTCGCGTGATTCAGCAAGTAGCTCTGGTCTTTCCCTTTCCTCTGCACAAAGGCATGATTAACATTATCAAGACAATATTTATATAACAAAGATCCATCACTATTATGTTCCACGCCATTAGCATTCAAGGTGTTATTTCAGTGGTAGACCTGGCTCGCATGATACAGTCCAAGCTGATACACTAATTAGATGATGGATTCAGATTTTCAAAAATATCAATTACATTTGGAACACTGCACTAATATTGCAAGAGAATGGGAGGAACAGGCAACAGGGTATTTTCAAGATGCCTATCATTGGTAGACTACACATACCAGGGGTCATTACATTGATCATGGACTCCATAAATTTAAGGTTTTTCTCCGCTTCACGAATTTGAGCAGGGGTAACCTATTCAAAACAAGGAAAAGTTATGGTCTTAGTAATATCAAGTAAGAAGCTGAAGCATAAGCGCCAATGTACCATAGTGTGAACTGTGAAGATTAGTTCCAAAGTAAGGAGATAAGGGAGCCAATGAGGTCAACAAGTTCATGTTTGCACCTTGTTCATGCCTGGAATCATGCCAATTATACGACTAAATGAACCCATTTGTGCGATAGCTTGTGTTTGCTTCAAGAAGTCATTAAAGTTAAATTTTGCACTCAGGATCTTCTTCTGTAATTCCTCAGCATCTTCTTGACGCATCTACTTGTACCAGTAGATTACACAATATGAATATCAAATTGTTCTTTAAATAAAGCAAAAAAAAAGAAAAGAAATGTTTCACAGAAGCCTGCCTACCACTTCCTGTGCCTTTTCAACAAATGAAAGTACATCTCCCATTCCCAAGATACGTTGTGCCATACGATCTGGATAGAAAGGCTCAAGATCTTCCATGCGTTCCCCTCGCCCTACAAACTTGATGGGCTTTCCAGAGACCTACAAATTGATCATTTCTTCATATTGATTATATGCTACCAGCTAAGGCAGCACAGAGTAAAATTGCTGACAAATGTAGGTGTGACAAAAGTACCAGAATAACATATAAAGATGATATAACTGGAAGAGTCACAAAGATACAAAATCAAATAACATATAAGATATAACCCTATTATGGACACTTTATTAGACAACAAATTTTTCAAGACCAGTTGAACTCACGCAACCATTTTTTTTTCAGTAAGCTAGGAATCTAGGAAGTGGAATCCAACAAAATGTACTGGAAACAGTAATTGCTGTGCCTTAGCAGAACTAGTGCATTGTTCAGGATAGAATTAGTTTTTGTTTTTTTCAGAAAGAACTCTGAACTCATTTGAGAAAAGAAAGAACTCTAAACTAGTAGTAATGAGATGGAAAAATAAAATGATAGGTGTCTTTTTTTTTGGAAATTCGACACACCTCTTTGATACTTAGTGCTGCTCCACCTCTGGAGTCACCATCCAGTTTTGTCAGTATAGCACCAGTAATACCAATCTCAACATTGAAGGTGCTAACCAATGCTGGCCATATCAGAAAAGAAATGTGGGTAAGTTATAGTGCAACTACAGCAGATGATGACAAGTTTAATGTTTGATTTTATTAGAATGACATGTTCTGTTATTATGAGGAGCAAGCAATAATATGAACATGATATTGGTACTTGGAACAAAACTTGCATGTGAGGCATAATTAATATGGGAACAGTATTTACTAGATTCCTATACCACTGGAAGAACAACGAGTAGTAGCTACGTACATGCAGCTTCTTGTCCAGTCATGGCATCCACCACAAGTAGAACTTCTGTAGGATTTACTGCCCTTTTTACCTCTTTCAACTCATTCATCATGGCTTTATCTACCTAACCATAGAAGGACCAATCAGATAATCTTTTACATGTGAAAGTATTGTGTTAAGTTTGAAAGAGAGATAAAACAAATTTGTAACTTACATGAAGTGTAAAGTGTAAACTAGTGTAATTTAATCATACACATGAACACAAGGCATAAGCTAGCATTTTAAAGTTCAAAATGAACAAGATCGGACATCTTAGATCTTTTGATGTGAGATGTCAACTGGTCAAAACTAGTAAAAATTGATTCCTTTTCTTTTAGTCATATTGAAACAAGAGTAACAAAATTAAAGAAAAATAAGAATGACCTGCAGCCTTCCAGCAGTATCCACTATGATTACGTCAGTTTTCTTGCTCTTTGCCTCCTTTAAGCCATTCTTGGCAATTTGTGAAGGTTTTACTTCAGTTCCTTCAGAGTAAACTGGTACCCCAACCTGTGAAAGTTGAAATATATTTCATTAAATGCCACATCATAGCAATACACTTAAAAGAAGCTGTCGTTTTAACTTACTACGTGTAAAATATGCACAGAGAGGCAAATTCTAAAGTCTATTCGAATCTTCGACTTCGGATCAAAATTAGTAGCTAGAAAAGGTTACCAAGACAATACCATCCTGGAAAGAGTATTGTCTTCAGAATACCTGTTTCCCCAGAATAGTGAGTTGATCAATGGCAGCAGGCCTGTAGACATCCGCAGCAATCAGCATGCAACTCTTCCCCTGTAACCTGAGACTGGTCTATAAGCATCGATAGTCTAGGAATCTTAGAGTATGCTTAAAGTAGAGGGCTAAGGAGTGCACCATTTTCTTTAGATAATAGGCAAGCTTTGCACAAATAGTAGTTTTCCCAACACCTTGCAGACCGGCCAATAGGATAACTGTTGGGCCAGTTTTTGCAAACACCAAATCTGATACCTCCCCACCCATCAATTGTACAAGTTCATCATTCACAACCTGCATAATTTATTTACGTTAGTCCAACCGGTGCTAGAATTACACAGTAATATATCTGATTCTTGTTTCACTGAAGGGAAAACAAAGCATGCTTAACTTATACTACAACATGCACTAATATATAGTAGAGTAACACAGGCTTAAATGAAGAAAATTAAGCCTAAAATTCTCCAGAGCCACAATGTCATTGTTTAGTATACCTTCACCAACTGTTGCTCAGGCTTGACACCTCGAATCACATCAGTGCCTACAGCCTTTTCAGTAACAGACTCGATGAAACTTCTCACTACCGGCAAACTTACCTGTAAAGTAGTTGGTTGTGAATTAGACTGTGAAGGCAAAGAAAAAAAGATTAAAAACATAACAAAACCATGTGAAGAATGACACCACATACATCTGCCTCCAAAAGTGCTCTTCTGATATCCCGCATTGGTTCAGCAATGTTGTCCTTCGTCAGTTGATCTTGAACCAATAAAGACATCTCCTTGATTCATCCATCTCATTGACAACAAATTTACTACAACTTACATGAAGAAAAATTGTGTCCAAAAAAAAAGAAACTCACCTGTTCCCCGCAGCTTGTTCCAGGCGGACTCCAGGCCGGTGGTGAGCTGCCCAAACATCTCCGCCCGCACAACCAGCCCGCTTCCCCTCTTCCTCCTCCATCCCTGACCGCATCCAAGACACAAAAGGTTAGGACGAATCAGCAAAATCGAAACTTCTCCGGGGGGGAAGAATTGAAGAAACCAAGAAACTAGCAGTTGGGACGGACCGGGAAGCCAGGTGAAGCGAGGGCGCGGAAGGCGGGGCCGGGGACCGCGCGGAGGTGAACGGCGGGGATGGAGGAGTGGCGCAGGTGGTGGGAGGCGACGATCGCCTTCGCCGGCGAGCGGCGGGCGGCGGCGGCGGGCGGCGAGGAGAGCGCGAGGGTAGCACTACCGGTGGCCTCCATTTTTGGTGGCGTTCTGCGGAGGGGAGGGAACCAACGGGGAGGATAAGAGAGAGAGGCAATAGTTGAAATAGGGGCCCTATTGGGCTTTCGGGCTTGCCGATTGTTGGGCCCAGATATGGGCCCATATTCACTTCAATGTTTTCCCCCTTTGTCTTTTTGTTTTCGTTTTTTTTTGGGTTCTTTAGGGCTTTTGCTTTTGCTTTTCTGGGTATGGCATATCCCAACACAGTCAGTACATTTTCCGCATGAATCAGAAAATTCTTGAGTTGGAATGGACATAGATGGTGAAGTTTTGAAATGAACATGATGATTCTTCTACGGAAACAATCCTCAAAAACTTATCCTCAAATACAACTCAAACAACTTAAATAATAAAGTATTTGTGTCCTCTTCGAACAGAAGCCTTCCCCTCAAGTCCTAATTTATCTTTCTTTTATGCCGGGGAGGATTATCTTAATACAACTCAAATATAACAATCTGAATCTACCGGGATGAACGAAAAATACGAGAAAACATCGATCATGTCACCTTCACTCCTCTAGGGTCTGATGACACAATCAAAGAAGGATTCCGGGTTGTGAAAGGACATTAGGTAGTTTGATGTCCTGACTTTCGCTTCCATGAGCTGGAGAAAATATACAGTTACTTTGTCACGACTTGACAATTTCGTTTCTCATTTACGAGATAATTTGGAGCTTTTCATGAGCATGTCGACGTCTTGTTTTACTCCACTTTGAAAAGAGCAGCACACATCCTCGATGCGACTAAATCAAACAAAGTATAGACAAGTTTTTCCAGTAATCTTGGCATTCTTTCTTCTCTCCTGAGCTGAATCAAAATCCGCAATTTGAACTCATTGTACCGTAGGATCTAGATCATCCAAACTACACACGAATCCTTCACTCATTTGTTTCCACGAAGGCAAAGGGCTCCTACCGACATCACATCAACCACGGCCTCAGATCCCCTGATTTCAAGTGACTTCGAAGATGCCCGGACAAATCTCTCTTCGTGATTCATCTATCGACGTACCCAATCATCACTATGAACCTAACGAACACGAACAGGAAATGTTAAGGTAAACAAATAGTTCAATCACCCGAGAATCGCCGAAATCCCCTCGAAATGGAGAGCGGCGCAAGTCTCACACTCTTTCTCTGACTCTCTATCCTCTGTCTTTCTGATTTTTGAGCCAGGTATATTCTATTTGTATGTATTTGCAAAATGCCTATGTCTCTAATTTCTGCTTCTTAGGTTGGCCCCAGCTGAGTCGGCTCCATACATCCAACAGATGAATGGCTAACTCATACCGCCCCGGCAAGGAATGGCTCGCTCTTTCCTTCCTACCTATAGGTCGGCTAAGCATGTTTGTTAGGAAGATTATATGATAGCAACACAACCCGTGATTAAAGGTCTTCATATTTCCACACCTCCCCATCCTCGTAAAGCATAATCGCTTTTTCTTCATTGGAAGCGGGTAAGCAGTAAGAAGAATCTCTATGTATGCATGCAATAACCGAACCATCTATTAGATCGAGCTCCTCTAATAGAATATTAATATCATTATCATTGAATGTGAATGAATCTGTTTCTTTGATAACAATAAAGACTTCAGGACCCCAACGAGTATATGTTATTCCTGGAACCTTCTCCTCGAGCCCCCTATCGAATACATTTAGATAGAAAAGATGTAATATGACATTGGTTATTTCACCTATTGGTGAGATTCTATCCTTTTGTATAAACTTATGATTCATATTATCATAGATTGGTAGATAGATAATCTGTTTAACTAGATTAAAAACGAGCCCTCTGCTCGTTGAGCAATCAATATGTTTCAATATACGTGAGTTACTTAGATTTTTCATACATGACCTCAAGTCTATACTATAAACTTTCACAACATTTTGTAGTCCATTCAACAAATCATAATGCTGGGCCTTCAGATCACTTAATTTAGAAAGGTTACGTGCATCATCATATACAATCATGGTGTTTAATATCACCTTAGATAAAGCCATTAATAGAAGTAAATCGTGTTCAAATCGACACTTATACACGCTTATCATATTCACATCATCATCAACCCATTGAATCAACCATAAATACTCCAGTGATGCTTCCGTTAAAAGCATATTATAGAGGAATTCTGGAATATCCGATCTCTTATATTCAAAATAATCCAATGGTCCTAAAAGG